>JANVCC010010406.1:688453-802545 GCA_025345505.1 Todiramphus chloris collaris
AAAAAAAAAAAAAAAAAAAAAAAAAAAAAGAAGCCAGACTTTCATTTTCCTGTAGTTTTAGACACCTGACTCCCTGAAACTTTATTAAGAAAATAAGTCCACTGTTACTTTTATGGTTTTGGTTTTGTTTTTTTCATGTTTGCTAGTTTTGTTTTTACAATACTGTCATGATTAAAGTTTTCATAAGACCTAAGGGAGTTCTGTCAATAAATTCTGAAAGGCGTTCAATGGTCCGGTAAGAATAATAATTCTTTGGCTTATGGGGAAATAAATAACTCATAGCCTCTTCCATAACCGAAGATCACCCTTGATCTAAGCTAGCTCTTTCAGTCTATCTAAAGAGCATTTATATGTTTTTAAAAGAGGTACAAACACCAAAGAAGTCATGAATGGGTATAGGTAAACACATAGGGATACCTGTCTGCACATTCATGAGAAATAGTATCCTACAGGATTCCAGGACTAACACTGGTGATGAATGGTTCTCCTTTTTGTAAGATAAATAGCAATGGCAAATAGTTATACAAATGATCCATATAAGCATGGCTTTTTCAGAGGATGATCATTGAGACAGAAAAAGTTTCAGTTCCTGGTGGCTGATGTGTGCTTTGATTGCTAAGCCTTGAACTCCAGGGAAATAAGGAAAGGAGAATGGAAGAAGAATTTGAGTGGCCTTCCCTCTGCTGAAGTGGCAGAGCTCATGAATCTAAGCAGTGACATTAATGAAAAGCTGAGGCATTGCTCAAACCTGATCAATCACAGAAAATAGAACAGTCACAACTAAATCCAATTCCAGGGGCTGAACTTTTACATTCTCCCAAAGCCTCTAATTGCTAACACACTTATTCCTTCATTTGCAGTAAATGGTCCCTTGTGAAAATCCCTCTACCCATCAGCTTGCCCTGGATGTGATCTCACTCTAGCAAAATAATGTTGGATTGAGGTCTTCATAAATCACAGCTGCTCAGAGTATTATCTTGCTTAATACCTTTTGCCCATGCCATCTTTAACTTTGCAAATACTATTTAAGTTTTGGACATGTCAGGGAAGAGAAGGAATTTTTGCCTAATGTCCTTTGGCAAATGATGATGGCTGGAGACAGCATAAACGGGGAAGTAGGAAAAGGTAGAGCCTTGTTTCTTCAGAGTAGCTGCCTTTGAACACAAGAAGGAAATAAGGTACGCCATGGTGAGTTAATGGAGGACAAGGGAGATAACTTACTCCGTTGCCATTGATACCAGACTAAACTGGAATGTATAGGGCAGGAAAAAAAAACAATTATCACCAATACACAGAGTGCCTTTATCTGATCCTGTGCCAGAACACTTATCTGCTGTCATAGAAGTTATAGTATGCACATCAATACAAAGGCTATTCTTAAGATATATTGACAGTACCAGAAATTCAGGTAGAGATGTGAGAGTTGCAAGTGCCAGGACAGCTGCAAGCTTTGAAGTGTGATGTCCATCAGGAAAAGTTGGGCTGGTTTTGCTGGAACGTGAAGTCCACATTTGGCACTGCAGAGAAATGTGGTGTAACTGCCATAGAACGCAGAGCAAAGTGTATGGTAGTGGAACATTTTTCATTAATGCCTGTTCAAATGCAAAACTGATTTTCACTTAGGTGTGTATGTAGTGCCTTTGTTTGATTTCTGCAGCCTTATGAGCTCTCAAACCATTTTAGCATGAACAAACACAAGTGAACTGTAAGCTTCATTGCTTGCATATTTGAAGTATTTGATTTTAAGAGTAACTGTTCATTCCTTGTTGGATATTGCTCAAATAATCTAATCAGAGGGGGGGGGGGGGAAAAGCGACATCTGACTTGGGTAGCTAAAAACTAACCATGATAAAATAATAGTAAAACTATCTGTACAAAAAGAAAAATATGCACCAGAAAGATAAATAAATATTTGAGTAGTAGAGTTGAGAATTCCGTAACTTATTTGTGGGCAATTAAGAAGCTAATAGAAAGACAATACTGTTAAATAAAGGATTTATCTAGATGTTTTCAAATTACTATAGGTGAAAACAAGTGGCATTTACTAAAGGAGAAGGGAAAGAATATATTGGTAAATTCTGTGTTTTCTGACACATCATTTCCCTGCCTTTTCTGATTTTTGGTTAGCAGCAACATTTAGATTTTAAAGTTATACCTAGCTAAAATTTGAAATACTGGCTTCTCATCTCTTGCTGCAATATTTTTTTCTCATTGACTTGTTATGTCTGCCTTCAAAGTGACCCTTCTCTGTAAAATAGCCATGTGTAAGAAATACAAACTGACATTGGAAATAATATCTAATCCCAAAAGTCCTAAAAACCATTGCAAGTCTTGGACCTCATTTCACAAACTTGTTTATTAACTTAAATCCATAAGATTCTGCAATGCTGATCTGGATCTTATACACACTGTCACAAATCAGGATATAGACAACAGAGATTGCAGTAAAGCATTTCATTCTCAAAGTGTAGAACCATTAAAAAAAAAAAAAGAAATACGGAACCAATACAAACAGTATGATCTAAATATTAGTTTTGCCATCTTGAACTATGCATTCTGCTTGCATTTGCAGACCCGCAGAGCACAACTGCTAGCTCAGCTCAATCCTTTAGATCAATGCTATTGGAAGTGTATAAACTATCTCATCTTCGTTATCAGGAATGTATATGTGTTCTGAACAAGATTAGCACCTGCTGCTGTTGTTACATAAAAAAACCCTTTTGCAGAACTCAAAACCAAAATATACACACAGAAGCACATCAGAGACTGTGAGAAGAATATTTTCTGAGAAGAATGAGGATTAATTACATGAGAGCTGAAAGAACCATTAAAAACTGAGATTTCTGGAATCAGAATGCACTAATAGGAGAAATGACTTTAAAAAAGTGTAATTTAAACCTCTTCAGGGCTAATGAATCACAGGGCTTTATATCATTTTATCATTACTGTGCAAAGTGTACTGTGCAATTTTCATATTTGATCTTTTTTATAATCACAAAGCAATTGTTCTTAGCTTTCACCTCTGTCATACCGCAGCATGATGAATGTGTAACAGGAAAATGTTTTGTAAGAAGATCTGATCGCTAAGACCCTTTTTACACTGTTGAATGAAAGATAGAACACATACAGTATCAGGCACCTTGCTTCGCTGTGGCTTTAAGGAAAAACAGAACCAGAAGCCTTTCCTACCCTCCCTAGTCTTTGTCAAAGAGCCAAGACAAGTGACAACCCCAGAAAGCCAATCTAATTCAAAAAAAGCTAGACTTTGACATTCCTGATTAACAATGCATGCATTTGGAGGAGACTTGACAGCTAGATGACTGGAACGATCCTTTCAGAGAAACAAACAGTTCATTTACAAATTACACTTCATTAGTTTGGAGGAGATTAATCTAATTGCAGATGGCAAAATGTAACTAAAGCTGCATAATTTTGGTGGAAGTACCAGTAAAACTTAATTTTCCCTAAAATTACAAGTTTAGAGATGAATGCCTCCCTCCACCTATCAAACTGCAAAAAACCGGTATGTTATTATAGACTAGAGTCTGAAGGCAAGTTTAATGGGAGACAAAGCAAAGATATTCTAGTAAAAAATATATTCAGCTATATTATTCATATTTTTAAATTCATCCATCATGTTTCTAGGCCTATGCATATGAGTGAACATTACTGTTAATGTTGATGTCTCCTGACATTAGAGTAAATCTATCAAGAATTTGGGGATACAGAGATACTCCTGCATAGAGATGACCAGACAGTTTTTTAACCCAACAGTTACTGGTCAAAACTAAATGTACTCCTGAAATAAGAAGCTATTTAAGGGTGTGTGAAATTTCAGGTAAACAGTTTTAAGAAATGATTTCTCAAATACAGGGCTCATTTAACAGGCAAGAAGTTCAACAGATATGGAAAAGTTATTAGTATGTTTTGGGAGCCTTACCTTTTAAATTCCTGTCTAGCAAATGAATCATGCATACAGAGACATACAGTTTCAAAAGACCTTCCTGCAAACCATGGTACTTAGCTTAGGTATCACTAGGAGATCTTCAAAAGAGGTCCTTCCATGAAAAAATAAAATTAATCATAAAGACAGGCTATTCTAGATTAGTTCCTTTAGATGTTTTATAAGAAGACTGAAAATCTAGTTTCACCCCAGGAACTTCAAGAAGGATCTTTTTTTTCTCCTGCAGCTTGCTCTGATATTCTCCTAAATGGAAACCCTTATCAAAATTTTTTTCTCAGGAATTGTCTTCTAGCTTTCATCATTACAAAGGCTTAATCTTCTCTTAAAAGTTTCCTTTCTGTGTTTCCTAAACAAGACCACTCACATCTAAGTCATCATATTGACCCTGCTGAGTCAGTTCACTTTAGGAAAAGCAAAAGCATGCAGATACTGGGGGCTGAGAACACTGATGACATGTGACACCCTAATAACTGATGACATGATAAATTATTAACAATGCTTCTCCATCTCTGAAGACATAATAATGTAAAGTAATGATATATCAAGAACATAAGGATTGTTTTATTCTTTTTTCATCTTATTTGGACAGATCTTTTGTAATATTTGATAATTTTTTTTTTAATCAAATGATTTGAAACTTCTGGTGAGTTATTGCAAATCTTCCACATCAAGCAGGTAAAACCAAAGCAATAGGCTGTGCTCAGCAAGTGCAGAACAGCTAACTGTAATCACTGCATGACATTATGTTGATTCAAGCTGACATTTTGGTTGGTCAAGTGGTAACCTCAGAGCTCCTTAAGTGAACTAACAGTGCTGTGCATGCTTTATGCACGTCCCATTTGTTTTTAACAACACTGCCACAGAAAAAGAGGAAAGCTGAAGGACAGTTGTTTAGCATGTAGACAAAAAAAAAAAAAAATTCTCAAAACACAGGAAACCTCAGCAGGGAGGGCTGATTCATTATGTCAGCTCTTCAGGGGTTTCTACACCACATTTGGAAAGGCAGTGATTTTCTGACATGACTCAAGTTGTCACGTCAGTTATCAGCTAATTTATGTAGTGTCAGTTTTCTACAGGTTGGTTTTAGGGAACTAAACTATTTCTCTTCATTAAGAAAAGACAAGACAATTGTAGGATCAGAGAATGGAATAGATGTAAAGACCATAAGGGGAACTAGTGATCAATGAACTAGTGTGCTAGTGTCAGCTATGGTAGCCATGTTTCCAACCAGATAGTTCTAATTTATGGTTCAAATATATTTCCCTTACATAGGCTGCACAATGCCTTTTCAAGGAGACCCAGTAATCTAGTCTTGTGCTTAGCTACTACTTACACTGAAAAAATGTGGCAGAATTTGTTTCCAGATGAAGAATAAATAAGATTTTGATCTGATTTCTGTGTTCTGCCAAGACACCAGTAGAGTGGACTTTAGGAGCCGAAAGTACAGCTTCCAATTATGATTAGTCTGGTGATCAACAAACTGGATAGAACAGATACACTAATACTACTATACTGAAGCACTAGTAGACTAGAAGGAAAAATCCTACCTATCTAAAGAAATAACTGAGAACAATGTGGTTCAGAGGGCAATCTTCAGTCCATCTATCGTCTATTCAGCACCTACAGAACTAGGTGCACAAAAGTCATTAACAATGTAAATAGTGATAGTTAAGTTCTAAATCAGCTCTACAATTTCTGTACTAGACAGAAATTATTTCTTACTGTAGGTAAAACCAGAACCAGAGGATACTGAAGTTGTGAATGAATACACAGCTCTCATTCTGAGCTTTTAATAAATTAAGCAGCCCAAATATTATTCTAAATAGGCACCAAGGGTTTTGCCAGTGAAAACTTATAAAACTCTGCAAAAAATCAAAAACAAACTGAAAAAATACCCCAAAGAGCAAGACAACATAAAAGCCAGTAAAATAGGATAGGAGAACCTGGACTGCTCTGTGTACTGTTCAAAATCTGAATGGAAGCACATAGATAAATGTAATGTGACCTCCTCAGGCATCTTCTGTGTGAAAAATAAGCACAATTTTTATGACAGAGATATGGAAGACAGGCAGAACAATTCAGCAGAAAAGGTACACATGGGAACTAATGGACTAATCTAAACAAAGCAACAGGTCTCATATACCTTAACTATCCAGCCTCTTATAATATCTTTCTGTTCCTTCTCAAAAATAATCTCAGTGCTTCTTTCTGTTCTTCCTGTTGCATTCCACATTCTGAGTAATTTTCACTCAACATAAAAATCATTTTGCTATTTATGCTATTACTAACCTTCTCTCATAGCACAAAACTATAATCCAAAACTCATTTAGACATCATGAATTATTTGGGTTCAAATATCTGAAATTCAGATTCATTTGTTCTTGGCAGCTGAGAAATGAAGAGATATTTGGGTTGAAGAATGAGAAAATAGATATATTTTAAGGAGATAAATTTTAACAACATCTTTAGCCATTTTCAGTGTATGCCTCTGAGATTATAGGTAAAATTAAAAACTGAGTGAAACCTAAATTTAGAAAAAAAAGAAAATTCTTCAAAGCTCTCACAACAGGTAAATAAGACATCAGTGCAGATGTAGTGTGATCTACAATGGTAACACACAGAAAATTTAGATTAAAGTTCCAGAAGTTTTCCACTTACGGGCTTTTAATACCCGTCAGCCTGAATACACAACAAACCATAAAAAAATTTTACTGATTCTGGTTCAACTGTAGGAGGATAGATCAACTTGCTTGTCAAAAACTGCATCATGTGGACAAAGAAGAACCTCTGAATGAAATGCTAGAAACCTTGAAGCAGTATAACCACAGAGGGCTCAATTTTATCTGTCTACTAAGGTCAGGTTCTTAAGTACAACATATATAGTACTATTCAGCTACTTAAATAGTTATTGAATATCACAGACAATACATCAAATTCTACATCCCTTCTTTCTCACACACGCTGTTCACCTTGTATAATAACCATGTGTTGAGCATGTGGATTTGGCTGTGAATGGTGTACCTGCAATGAGGCATAATTCAATGTGTATATTTCACTACATTTTATTTATTCATTCAAACAGTATTTCCATTCTTTTCAAATGCCCATGAATGGCGTGAAACTTAAAAACAAAGTGACTTCTACATTTACATCCCTTGGAAAACTCTGTTTACCGGTACAGAATAGTAGCCATTAAAAACAACAAAATATCAAAGCTAGAAGTGAGGACACATTAGCTCTGGTTCACACACTTAATCTACTGTGGCAAAAGATTATCTGACAGTAGCTGTATGTGGACACATATCATTCACTTAGGATGGTAACATTTTCCTACTCTGTGTGGGAGGTAATGTTCATTTCCTAATAGCAGTAAGTGATCACAGTCATTTTATTCCTAGAACTATTGCCATGTCCAAGGTGATAAATCACTCAGCTTCTTATATTACAATAGACTCAAGAATTGCATTTGCTTGCAAGTATTGTATTTCATAGTTGAAATACAGTAGAACTGATGTTTTTCCTGCAGAGTAGTCCTTAATACTTTGTAGAGATCTTGACTTTCAGAGGTTGTGTTGATGTTACTGAAAACACTGTGATGAAAGAAGTATCCCATGATACTGGAAGAAGCATTTACAAAAGCCGAAAATTGAAGCTGAATGGAGATTAAAGAATGTAAACCACAATGCTTGCATCCCTACAATTACTATGAGCTTTTTAGACTATAATAAAAATAAATGCTATTTTGCTTCTGCATAGATTTTCTCTGTCTGAAGCATTTAAATTTTAACTAAAATGAAAGTTTATGGAAAGCAGGGAAAATCCACTGCTAAGATTAATATCTTAGTATCTATTGCTTTCTTTGCTGAAGGCAGATCTTCAAATTGTGTGTTATTTGTGGTGTTCTAGGCTGATCTTTGAGTTACAAAGAACAAGCCAGAGGAACACAGCATAAATAAACTTGGTGGGAGAGGAAAAAGTTACATTTCTTTTCTTCCAAAGCATGAAGTTTGTAGAGCAATTCAAAAGATGACATATCAAAGTATCATTTTGCTCTCTTATTCCAAAACTTATTCATTCTGTGGCTGTGTAATGCACTGGTGGCAGTGGACAATAGTTACCTAAGAATGAGATGGGCTGCAGCAATAAAAGATGCTTCACATCCCTGTCCGATCTAGCCATCCCTAACTCTAATCCTGCAAGTTGACATGAGTTCAGCATCACTTTTCTGTGTACACTTAACATAGGAAAAAGTGCAGCACTTCTTAGGATTTGGCAGTCAAAACCAGACAATGGGCACTCCCGTTTTATTCATCTGGAAAAAGATAACATTTTCTCCTTTTTATTTTGTTTTGTTTGTTTGCTTGTTTTGTTTGACCTGCTTCCTGGTTGTCCTTGTGGGGAAAAAAACTTCCATAAACCTAGCTTGCACCTCTCCTGTTTTGGCCAGTGTATTTCACCCTCCCACCAGGGACCACTGTGAAAAGCCCATCCCTGACCCTGTGAATCACTTCTCCATGTACCAAGCTGCAGTTACTAGGTTGTAGCTAGGTATTGTGTTTGCTACCCCTGAACCAGCCCTGGCCTCACAGCCTCTTCTCACAGCGTAAGTGCTCCAACCCTGCTGTCATTACATCATTCTCCCTCATGTGCCCAGAGATACTCTCCAAGAGGACTTGCTCCATGATTTTTCCAAGGGCTGTTGTGAGGCTGTATTGCTCCTTCAGCTGTTGGCATCCCTGCTAGCTCTTAGATCGCTAACATGTTTAAATGACACAACTAATACATTTGAAAAAAACCAAGTCTCTTAATTACAATTGACAAAGCAGCAGCAAGTAGCAAGCTAAAAACAGGTGAAAAACAATGGGCCCAAGTTGAAACTAATTAAGTTCATTAATTGAACAAATAGAGAAAAAAAGTTAATTAGCACCACTCCACTAATAATGTGCTTGACACAGGATAATTAGGCTTTTTGAGAAGTACCATGGAGCCCTGCAGTGATACACCTATGCAGGTTTTCATACTAACTTGAAAAGCTCTGCACAGCAGTGCAGGTATGTAATGATTTCTCAGAGAACATGAGAAGAATGTGGTGAGTGACTGTATTGGAATTGGAAAGATGCATTTGTTCTTAAAAGATGCTTCTAAGGCATATACAATACATTAGGAACAAAAGTCGGAAAACCTGCATCGATATATATTTGTAGTCTGACTCTATATCTGTTTTACAACACTGGCACTCTGCTGTAGCAAGGAAGAGCTCCACTTTTCTTGGGGGGGGAGGGGGAGTGGAACAGAACAGTACCTCGGTCATATTTTTAATCCCTTACATGGCTTCTATACTGTCAAATTCATTTCAGACCAACTTCCAGTAGTGAAATGGCCTTACAAAAAAAGGCCAATCAACAGAGGGGAGAAATACCAATCTATAAATACTGTGTTTCTATTTCTCAGTTGTTTGGAGCACTGTCTGGCATTGGGGACTATTTATTAGGGAAAAAGCTTGAAACAGAACATGTATTAGTTTACTGTTATGAAGGACTGCTGCATTGCTTACAGTTTATTATGCCCTGGAGTGTCATAATGACTTTTTACCTGTATTAAATCCTAGTGTTTTTGTAATGAAATGCATGCTCTTGTGCCTTAATGAGCACTGGAACATAATTTATAATCAAACATTATGAAACTGCAATTGCTACCTTCTCCATTCACACATAACACCTTCTAATATGCAATCGAACTTTATTTCTGGTGGATCAGTCACTCCAGCCTACTGGGTACATCTTTTTCTAGTTCTAGTAGTCCTCTTTTCACTTAGAAATAAAGACAGATCAAACTGGTCTTTCTTAGCTGTGGAAACCCTAGAGGCTCACTCTTTTTGCTATTCCTTTACACAGCTGTTACAAATCATGGATACCTATTGCACTTGAATGGTAACAGGAAAGGTGTTCTGCTACCGTCATTGGGTGTTGTGCCACCACTAATGCACAAATTACTTTGGTTATTTTTTGAACAGTCCTACCAAAATAAGTGTTTCATCGAGGTCAGGTAAAGGCACCAGAAGCTAGACCTTTATTTGGAGCCAAATATAGCCTTGATATTATGAAAAAAAACTCAGAGGAGATTGCCGGGAGCTGAAGTACATGTAGTTGGCTGTCTTCTCTTCCCTAGAGCTTAAGTGAAGTGCAGGCATTTGTTTTCAAAGATGATCCTTGTATCACAACAAAGAGGACCAATACCCAGCTAACTAAATAAAGTTGAATGTTGCCAGCAGATAAAGGAGGAAAGGAAAGAAATAGTGATTATATGATGATTGCAAGGTTCCACTGCAATAATTACCAGCACTACTACATTTTGTTTATGAAATAACCCACATAGGTTTCAATTGCTTGGCACTGACAACAAGGGAGGGCTTCTCATTGATTTCAACTGTACTATGGTTCATATCAGCACTTGGGAAATTGTTTATAACTACAGTTCCCTTGTTTGCAACACTGCAAATTAGTGCAGTGCAAAAACACAATGTAAAAAGAGGAACTTAAAATGGCAAGCTGATTAATTAGACAGATTTGTGCCACAAAGCTTGGATAGCTGAAGATAAGCTAATACCTCTTCACTGATGATCACTGTGTCTGGTGACTGAAATTTATACTACAAATTTTGCCTATCTTACACAAAACTTGGTTTAAGGTCTCTAAGAATTTTTTTTTAAACATAAAAGCTTCAGCACTTTAAAGCTTTTCTGGTGCTGATGGATCTTACTGTATGGTTTCTGAATATCAGACATTCCCTTGAATGTGTTTTATCCCAAGCTATGCTACTTTATGCCGTGTAGTAAAAATATCTTCTATCTACACTGACAGAAATCAAAATCTCCCATAACTGACAGGGTTTCTATTTCTGAACTAATATAGCTAGAAATATTTTGTTATTACTTCACTGTAAAATAAAATCCAGTTAGCTAAGTTATAGAATCATAAAATGTTTGGGTTAGAAGGCACCATAAGGATTATCCAGGTCCAACCCACCTGCCACAGGCAGGGACACCTACCACTAGATCAGGTTGCTCAAAGCCCCACTCAACCTGGATTTGAACACGTCCAGTGACGGAACATCCACAACTTCCCTGAGCAACCTGTTCCAATGACTCATCGTGCTCAGAGTGAAGAATTTCCTTCTTAATTCCAATTTAAATCTATCATCTTCCAGTTTCAAACCATTACTCCACATCCTATCACTACAAGCCTTGGTAAAAAGTCCCTCCCCAGGTTTTCTTTAGGCCCCTGTCAAATACTGGAAGGCTGCAATAAGGCATCCCCAGAACCTTCTCTTCTCCAGACTGAACAACCCCAACTCTCTCAGCCTGTCCTTGAAGGAGTGGTGCTCCAGCTCTCTGATCATCTTTGCAGCCCTCCTCTAGAGCTGCTACAACAGATCCATGTCCTTCTTGTACTGGGGGCTCCAGAGCTGGATGCAGTACTCCATGTAGTTATAAGTTATACCTCTGTGAAAAAATGAGCCATATTAGAGATGATTGGTCAGATCTTGTCTTACTATTTTATGTATGTGAAAAGTATACAGGGTTGTGGAATATAAGATTTACTTTATACCTTTGTGAATAACTATCTTCTTGTCTCTTTTTCTTCCTGTGTACATAGCAATATATAGTTAATACATGTCAAATGGGTATTTTCAAACAGAATCAATGAGGCTAAATGATTCAAACAGCCACGAGGGCATATTTATTCCAGAGAGTGAATCCAAAATGACACAGCTAATGAGTATGTCCTTGAAGGACTCAGGCTGCATTTATGCATATGTAATTCGGTTACAACAGATTCATTAAGGAAAGGCTGAGATGTCCATATTACCTGAAGCTTATTTAAAGAGAACATCTGTTTTGCTAAATGGAGAGCATATCTAAACTGAGAATAAGCTAGAGAGCTTATCTTAGTACATGGAAAGAAAAGAAGGAGGAATAACTTTAGAGAAAACGTTTAAGTACCAACACCTGCTAACATGATTGTGTGCAAGAAAATAACCATATAGAAAACTGCATTTTTTCTCAGTTGCCCAGACTAACCTGTATATTCATAAATATGTATATTCACTAGGTCATTAAAATCTACAGAAATAAAAAGTAACAGATTTTTACCTATGCTATGTTCACCTCCAAAACCTTGTACTATCTCTCAGACAATACTTACCTGCACATTTATTCAATTGTACAATTATGTTAACATTCTTACAATGTGTAGTATACACAAGAGTGAAGCAAAGGAAAAGACAAACCTTTCAGCCAGACATCCTGCATCTTTACATAGTGTGGCTGTGATGAATCCCCCAAAGATTTGATCTAACACTTACTTTGGAGTTAGAAGCGTTTGCATACAATATAGCTGTGACAACTTCACCTCCACTTAGATCGCTTTTCAAGGCAAATATCTCAAGTCCGTACAGTTACAGCAAAACCATGCAAATCAAGTCTATTCCTCCATATCCCATGGCTTGATATTAACCACTAACCACTAACAATACATTTTCATAGAATGCCTTGGGTTGGAAAGGACCTCTAAAGGTCACCTAGGGCAATCCCCCTGCAGCAAGCAAGGACATCCTCAACTAGATCAGGTTAATCAGAGCCTTGTAAAGCCAGACCTTAAATGTCTCCAGGAATGAGGCTTCCATCATCTCCCTGAGCAAGGAGTTCCTCATTGTAAAGAACTTCTTCCTAATGTCCAATGTAAATCTGCCCTCCTCTAGTTTAAAAACATTGCCCCTCATCCTATTGCTACATGCCCTTGTAAACAGTCCCTCCCCAGCTTTCTTGTAGACGCCCTACAGACACTGGAAGGCTACAACAAGGTGTCCCCAGAACCTTCTCTTCTTTAGGCTGAGCAACCCCAACTCCTTCAGCCTGTCCTTACAAGAGAGGTGCTCCAGCCCTTTTAATTTTCGTGGCCCTCCTCTGAACCCACTCCATCAGGTCCATGTATTGAGGGCTCCAGAGCCTGATACAGTACTCAAGGTGAGGTCTCTCCAGAGCGGAGTGGCAGAATCACCTCACTCAATTGGCTGGACACACTTCTTTTGATGCAGCCCGAGATGCTATTGGTCTTTTGGGTTGCAAGTGCACGTTGTTGGCTAATGTCCAGTGGCTCATTCACCAGAACACCCAAGTACTTTTTTGAAGGGCTGCTCTCTATCACCTCTTCCCCCAGCTTGTATTGACAATGGGGTTTGTTCTGACCCAGGTGCAGAACCCTGTGTTTGGTCTTGTTGAACCTTATGAGGTTCTCCTAAGCGCACTTCTCCAGTTTGTCCAGGTCCCTCTGAATGGCATCCCATCCCTCTAGTATTTCAACCTCACCACTCAGCTTGGTGTCATCTGCAAACTTGCTGGTCGTTCACTTGATCTTTCTGTCTACATCATTGATGAAAATATTTAACAGTATTCATCCCAGTACAGACCCTAAGGGACACCACTTGTCACTGATCTCCATCTTTGAGCCACTGACCCCATGGATGTAACTATGCAGTCAATTCCTTATCCACCCATCAAATCCATCTCTCTCCAACTTGGCAAGGAGGACGTTGTGGTGGACTGTGTTAAAGACCTTGCAGAAATACATTCAGAGCTCTTCCCTTGTCCACTCAAGTAGTCACTCCATCATAGAAGTCCACTAGGTTTGTCAGGAGGGAGTTGCCCTTGGTGAAGCCATGCTGGCTGTCTCTGATCACCTCCCTGTCCTTCACGTGCCTTATCAGAGCTTCCAGGAGAACCTGCTATATGATCTCACCAGGCACAGAGGCGAGGCTGACAGTTTGGTAGTTCTCAGCATCCTCCTTTCTACCCTTTTTAAAAATGGGTGTAATGTGTCCCTTCTTCCAGTCACCAGGGTCTTCACCTGAATCTCTAGTGACTGGAAAAACATATTCTGCAAAAAGAACCAATAGCAATATGGTATAAATAAAGAAATATAAATAAATAACCACAGGTATAAATAAAGGAAGAATGCCCAAGAAACTTGTGTCTGAACTAAAACAAAACCACACTTACTCAATTGTTATTGGTGAGTCCAGACTGAGCTGAGACTCTCCTTTACCATGTGACTTAGCAGGATCCGCAATACCAGAGTGTGCATGAGGTGAGATCTGATAATCAGAAAAGTGCAGAGCTTCTCCTTCATTCTTCAGATAAAGTTCTTTATTCTTGCCCCATAAGCTTGGCTTTCTTATTTTAATCCTGCTTACAACAGAGGGTAAAAATGTACGAACTTCTTATCAACTCTCCACCACTGGAACAAGATATTTCAGTATTAAGTAAAGCACAATCTATGGAGGAATTGGTTATTCTCTTATTTTGCATTTTGTGTTATTTTGCCACACTTTAAAAAACTAAGCAATCCTGTATTTTTTAGTTCTGAACTACTCTTAAATGAAAAGCCATGTCTGACTCATACTAACTACTACTAAATTTCTCCACTTCTGTCTTATCATTTCCTCCATGTACAGCCAGAAAATTATTAAGGGAGAGATAACCTTGTGAAGATCTTATGTTGTGCTGTGTCCATTACAATTCATCTCATGAACTTAAAAGATGGTGTAAGATATCCCACTGCTTTCCCTTTCCACTCTTTTGAGACTGTGGATGAGTCTTCCACATTTTCATGGCTATTACTGTTGACACAGTGATATTTGCATATGTACCAGAGCTCAGATTTTTAATTAAAAATAGGTCCTGAGCAGCAGGACATGCACTCTCTAAACGTGAGAAATTATTTCTTGATTATAAGTTTTTAATCATGTGTCTACCTGAAACACGACAGGAAATGCATAAATTGTTACTCTTCCTCATTAAAATTAAAAACACTACAGAAATTAAGGGTGAGAAGTATGTATAAGAGTGCAAGTGATAAAAATAATTCCAGAAGCATTGCAGACTGGTCATGGGCAGCTGAGTACCTGCTGTTAGTCTCAAGTTTTCCCACAGCAGCAATTAGACCAACAAGTCCAAGTAGAATGTAGACAGGGGCCAAGGGCATTGCTGCTCATTTTACAGATAGAATGAAATAAATAAATGAACTGTTTAGTCACTATATTAGAAACAAATAAAAAAATCCCAGACTACCAAATTGAAGAAGTTTAATTTACTTCATGAACTCAAAACAGAATGAAGGCCATTCGATATACTTTGCCTGCTCTTTTTAATGATTCATCACTCTCTAAATATAAGCATATTCTCCAATTAAAAAAAAAAAGATATATAGATTTATTGTCTACAGACCACTGTAGTGTTTGTGGCAAATAAGATGAAACAGAAAGTAAAAAACCCAAGTAAACTTGTACTTCCTCTTACCACATTAATTTCTCATCCCTTTCCAACAACCATGAATACATATTGTAAACTGGCAAAACTGTGTTTTGATGACAGCAATTCTGTCTTATTACTCACCGCTAAAAACAATTAGAGAACAGAAACTTAATTAATTCTGAACACTACCTAGCAATGAATTGAAAATGAAAAAGACATTATATACAAAAAATGCAGTGGTGGTGAAAGGAGAGAGTAGCTGTGATTTACCCTAATTTCTTAAGCATTTTGTTTTGTATCTTGTTCCAAACCCCCTAACTTAAATACTTAAAATTCTGTTATGGAAAGCAATAAAGTAGTTTGTCTTCCTCATAACTTCAGGTTGGGATCAAAATTGAGACTTCCCATTTCAGCTTTCACGCAATCATAATGTTTTTCTCCTTTCTACAGGCTGTCTCCCTGCTTGAAAATATTTAATTTTTTTTTTCTATTATTTTCTCTGAAGAACTGAGAGACAACTTCCCATTTTGTTAGAGGAGAGGCCCCCTTTAACTAGCTGACTACACTGATTGAAATTGGTTTCCTCCTCCAAATTGCTGCTTTTTTAACTGTGCAGCTTCCTATTACACGATGAGAACATTGATCAGTGTATTGAACATTGATTGACTGGATAGTGAATTTCAGACAAATGTTAATTTTATTTTTTCTTACAATCAAGACATGTACTTCCTCCTGTTACAGGCACTACTGCAAGGATAAAAAGCAAAGGAAAATTATTGATAAATGTAAACTTTAGTTTCATGGATTGAAAGGCACAGCAGACTTCTGTTAAAGACACTCTGAAAAGTGTACCTCTATGTAGAGAAAGTGTTTCCATTAGGCACCCAGGGATGGCTGCCTCAGGCTTTTGCTAAGCAGTCAAAAAAGCATCCCTCATTTGGAAAACTCTCCCTGTATTCTTAGCTGAGATTCTGATCACTCTGTAGTCACCCTCTTGAAAGGCCTTTTCTGACTGTTATCTGTTTCATATTCTTCTGATGTTCACTCACTTTGTGACTGGCACCTCACGCCTCCAACATCACTCCTACATCAATAAGCTCTTAGCACTAGCCTAACCAATTGCCATGGTCTCACCCTTCTGCAAAAAGCAAAGTCTTTTCCCCTCTATGCAGTTTCTTCTTTTCTCTCTTTAGCCCTGCACTACTGATTCTCAAAGGAGTTTTAAATCTAACAACTTCAAAATGCCAGGAGAGGAGAAAGGAAAACCTCCATAGAAGCAAAGTCTTCTGAAGTGCTTGTGGATAAAGTATTTGATCTTTGTTTCAAACCAAGCATTTATAACCACACTGTATTTATTTTTCTACGGCTGCAAAAATGAAAAAAAAAAAAGGGCAGAAAATTAAGTCCCAGCCCTGGTTAATGTTATGTTAGCAGCGTTGCTGAAAAGGAGTGAACCCGCAGGAAGCCTAACAAAAAAGTGGAAGTGCAAAGCAAGCTAGCAGACTCAGAGCTTACTTAGAATCACAGGGAAGATATAAAAGCCTTTCAGAAGTGCTGCAATAGTACTATGCATTTAAGAATCCCCAGAACCAGATTTTTATCTTTTTGGATTCTAAATATGTACATGAGTCATTGGTTTACCAAGCTGATTTCAGTGAAAATGCTCCAAAACGAACAACAGCAGATTGAGACCCAAGGCTGGAAAAAGAGATTATAAACAGCTGAACAGGTATTTCAGGGGTGAAATAGAATGGAAATACAGGATTGGTGTAAAATAAAACACAAGTTTCTGGCAAGCCAGCTAATAAGTTTGTTTATAAATAATGACTTGAGTAAAAATGTTTGTTAAGTGGATTTAATTCTTAATGTCAGGAGTGCTGATGTGTGAGCTCTATCCCTTTATCATGAAAAAGACAACACAAAAACAGCACTTGAGGGGAAGTTAGGCTACACGGTTTGAACAATCAGAGGTTAAGGATATGAAACTTGCCTTTGCCAGCCTGCTGTGCCTGTGTGATACGTCCCTTGGCCATCAGAGGCAGCAATGTAGATGACAGACCATGCACCACAGCCGTGCATTATAGCTTTGCAGAATTCACTCTTACTCAGACTTATTTAAGCGTGGATTTTAGCGTGCCTGAATATGTTTTTAGAAATAATTGTAATTTTTGTGTACTGTACTTTGTTAAAAGACATAAAGGCAATCAAGTTGACTTTATGCCCAAAATTATATTTATTTATTTAATTATTTATTTTGCTAAGGATGACTGTAAGTAAGATCAAGTGGATCAAAAAAATTGCACATATATACCTGTCAAGAGAGGAAAAAGCTCAAATCCTCTCCTTCAGTGAACATTAGGACAAATATTACAGTATTAATTCTGTGATGTCTAATGTGCTTTCCATTTTCAGAAAGAAGAGGGTGAAACAAAAATTAAGTAGGATAGTGATAAACTCTTTTTAGCACCATTTCTATTACACACATTTCTTACTAACAGTGTCAGCGCTGGTTAAGTTTTTCTTTGAAGACAAAGCTCGGCAGTGTTAACTAAACTAAGACTTTTCTTCTCTGATAAATGAGCTTACTGCTGGCTACCATATGTATATCCCATTACCCTCTTCTAGAAACCAAAACACCAACAAAAGTATTTATTTCCTCTGTGAGCTTGCTCAGTGTGGTGAAAAGAGAATCTTCAGTTAATCATAATTACTTTTGGATTTTTAGTTTTTATACTAGTAAGTTAAGAGAAATTAATTCTGGAATTTGGAGAACTTCACAGAAAGTTATCTCAGTATAGCCATCATTAAAAACACTAAACTGAATATCCCTTACTAAGCAGAAAATGATTTGTGAGATTGTTATTTTGACAAACAAGCAAAATCAGTTCACTGACAAATAGCTTTAGTCAGTGCAATTCAAGGAGCTTTTAATTAAGAGGACTCTAAGGTTTATAAAACAAGGATGAAATTGCTGAAGTTCACTTTTTAATCAGTGTAGAACTGAATATATTTCCAAAGGAAGCTTCATGTACTCATGATTTCAACATAAATTTTGTATCTTTTTTTTTTCTTTGAATGATCACTGAAGGCCAGACTACTCAAGCTGTTCCTGTAATAAACTGGCATTCTGTCAGGGGCTCTTTCTACAATAAACTGTCTCACTGATTCTCTATTGTCTACATAATCTGAATATGACTTCATCTTTGACTTTGACATAAAATTTTGTGGTATGTTCCACCAGATGCTAAATATTTTCTTACTTTCTAATGTTCTTGTGCTAGAACTTGTCATTTGCCATATTATTTACTATTGCATGTATATATTTTATTAACATACAAAATCTGCTAAATAAATCTTTTGATGATACACTGCTACCTCATATAATTTGATACAGTGTGATTGGAAACACAAATGAGTTCTATATTGAGAAAAATCCTTTCCTCTCCCCCCCCCACCATCTGAATATCAGTGCTGTGAAAGCCTAAAGATACTCTGTGAGCATTTTGATGTTCAGCCTCAGGCAAGGATGAAAACAGCGCAGAGGTGGGGGCTGAATGTTTACCATTTTATACATTGCTTACGTTAGTTCTGGTACAATGTGTTTTACCATTGTAATGCAAGATCATTCATCTTGTCATTTACCTAGTCTGGAAAATATTTTTAACCTTTCTGAATGATCAGTTATGCAATAGGTTGGCCATGCCCCTTTCACAGCCAGTGCTCATCCACAGACGATGCAGGATTAGGAGAAAGCTGAGGCAAGCAACTGAGGACAATAAATCAAACAAGAATCACCAAACATGACCTATGAAGAATGACTGGAAGACTAGCAGAAAGGAGAAAAGTAATTAAAGTTTCTTGCTGGAGAATGTCAACACATTGCATCTTACCGAGAGCTTATCTCTGTATGTATTTCATCTTTCTGTATCTATTCTATATGTCCCTACAGGAAGATAACAAACTTGCCTCATTAAGGGATTCATGTTCTGGAGCACTGTTTTAGGAATTAAAGTATCTCATTTAATCTGCAGCAGTTAGGAAATAAATTATTTACATTGAATTCATTTAGTCAGGGTGTGTTGTTGCTTGAGGTTGGAGTTCTTGTGATCAGGTTGACTTTTCAACCTGTCTTTGTAGGTTATGTAAGTATTCAGCAGACAAAAGAAAATTATGTCTATTCTAAGTAATGACCTATGCTTTTGTCTAGAGTGACATGCTGCAAAAAACCACATTTACCTCAAATCCTTCATCTGACTTCGGAAAGAAAGGAATGAAAATATAGGATAGGAGGGATTTGGAAGATAATATTGATAAAGGCAAAGATTTCCACGTTGTCCATAATTGTCACTATTTAAATTGTTTTAATGCATAACATAAGGTAACCATAAAAATGCCGGATTTTCTGCAAGCTCTGTATACTTGTCTAGCAAAAAAATGCTAGACATAAAGCATAACTAGGTGGCAACATAAAAAGCTTGTATTTAACAGGTACACAGGAAACAAAGGAAGTGACTGTTTCCAGAATATGTTGTTAAGCTATGAAAGCCTTCCCACCAGATGTTATGGATGATAATAGGTTTACAATGCTTCAAAGTAAGACTTAAGATATGTATTGAAAAGAAATACATTAAGGGTTGCTGAACACATAAGGAATATCTCCAACTCATTGATGTCCCTAAAGTGCAGCTGGTTGGAGTCTGGGAAAACATGCAGGAGAAGTAACGTACATATTTGCTTTGGGTCTATATTCTTCAAGAATTATTTTTTGGTCATCACTGGGGATAGGATACTGGGATAGAGGGGTCTTCAGCATAGACTTCTTTATCTGTTCTTGTGTTCTCATGTCTGTTTCACTTTTTCTTACTTTTTCTATATTGCAATTCTGTTCTTCCTTTATTAGATTCTACACAAATTACCTTGATGATCAATCTCATCATATGCCACAGCAATTGTCCTTTACCTTATATAAAAACTGCAGGGCTCATAAAAATTCTTATAATTTAGAGACATTCCTCATGCTGGATGAAATATGACTCCTAGTCTATTACATGTAAGCAATCTCATCGTTGTCATGAAGTTCACAGGGTATTCATACCTTTACACTAGAATACAACAGTAACTGTTATTACAACCTGTGTGTTCCACTAGAAATTAAGCTCATCTCAGGCAATTTTTTTTTTTTTTTTTGCAAACTATGGAAATGCATTGTTCACACTCTTTTATTTCTTGAGCTATTGGATTATACAGAGTGAATTTTCTTTCTATCCAATAGTTTGTTACAAATCCTTACACAAACTTGAAATAACGCACTCTATCTGCACTTGCAGGCCCACATGCCGAATTCTCTGTTTTCTTCAGGTATGTACATTTGGAAAGTAGCATTTGTTTCTGCCAGTCTAAATATCTACATGTACAATATACTTCTTATGTATTTTGATTTGCGGAGTAATTCTTCAAATCTAGATGTGTTCTACTGAATGATAAGTAATAATAACTTCAGTTACATCTTGATGTAAGCATAAACCAAGAAAATGACAGATTTTCTCATTACCCTTGAGAATAATAGTCTACAGAAGGAAGAAGTTGCTTTCACTTGCTTCCCTAAGAGTATTTTCATGAAATATGGCTACAGGTATGACTAGTAAAATGTTGTATTGATACTTCATAATTGCAGTTTTAAATATTTTACAGATTTTGGTTCTTCCATCTCCCTCTGCTAAACAGATACTCTATATTTTTGGTAAAAACATGGTTTTGCCCTGGTGTTTCACTTTTTTTTTCTTCCAAATGTAGTACAAAAACCAACATCAAACTATCATTACTTGATGGGGAAAGCAGAAGTTGCCATGAAGCACGCTCATAATAAGAGACAATAAGAAATAACTGTCCTCTGCAATTTTTCAAACAGTGAAACTATACATGGAGAGATAAAAGAAATAATTACTTGCAGAACAGGTACTCAGAAAGCATTTTTAATGATGTGTGGATGTGTCATTAATTCCTAACTGCTGTCAGAATAAATGTTCTCTTAGAAAATGGCTATATTTAAAAGGAATTAATGTTTTTAGTTTTTCCCGGGGTAGGTGTCAAATGAAAGGAAAATTAAGGGCAGACATCGAAGGCTGAGGCTCTTGAGAGGAAGCTAAAAAATTATATCAAGATCTAGGTGGCTTAAGTTATTGTAGGTGCCACTAACACAAATCATTGTCTAGTATACCAATCCTTGTGCCTACCCTCCAGACAAAAAAAGGCATTTATCAGTATTTACCTGGTTTGTTGTGCAGTGGAAAGAGGCAGTTTCCTCTTCTCTAAGAGGATTTTCCACACTGAGTTCTTCAAACTGGATGTATTTAAAAGCTGTCTAGATATGGTGGTCAGGGGTATGGTGTTGTAGTGGCCCTGGTAGAGTAGATAGTTGGACTTGATGATCTTAAAGGTTTTTTCAACCATAGTGATACTTTTTGTGTACAAAACTTGTAGATGTGTAAGTAGAAGGTTACCATAGCTTGAGCCTCTATTGTTTTGGTTCTGTACAAACATTTTTGTACAAAACATTTGCCCATCTCAGAAAAAAGCAACTGCAGTTTAATGTTATTAATTATGCAAAGGAGACACAGCTATGAATAGCACATCTAAAAGTGTACAGGTGATTAGCAGAGCTATTTCAGCAGTGAAATACCTGCCTCATCTTAAGAACAGTCTGCAGAGCCTGTTGTCAGGAATGGATTAACCATGATGGTATGCTGATATTCTCAGAGAAAGGGAAAAAGTCCAGGCAGCCTAAGAGATAAGGTAGCTTTATGTTTGTTTTATGCCATGGGTACCAAACATGAAGTGCTAACTTGAAGAGGAGAGGGGCTTACTCACTGATGAATAGAGCAAACCTGTGTCTCAGTTTATGCCTCAAGAGGTTTAATCCTCCATTCATCAGCCTACAAAATCTTCTAGTAATTAATTGCTACAGAAATATTTAAATACTTTAAAGTCCTATGCGAAAGGTTACCTGAACATTTGAATAAAATACACAAGACCGCATGTTTTTAGGAGATTGTCAGAGACCATCTCTGGGTGTGCAAGTAAAAAACAGATGATGAGCCACATCAGAAGAACAGATGTATGTAAATCTGTCTTACATTTCTGAGAATGTTCAAAGGCATGGGGTAAATGAACAGGTTATAAAAAAATTTACATGAAAGATTGTTTCTCCTTCTCCTACAATCAATTCTGTGAAAGTCCAGAGATAGCTGGCAATTGTGTGGTGTTTTCTCAGGAGGTACTTAAAAAAACAGTTAGTGCTTGCTTGCCATCAGTGAGGTCTTACTGTGTCAGAAAGGAAACTAAATGTTTTCCTCTTCCATAAGAGTCAGATTTTACCTCATAGCACAAGCAATATACTCAGTATGAGGCCATGCCAATCCCAGAAGTGAACTATTTATTTGATGCTTTATGTCTTCCAACTGGTTTCAGGTTTCAGATAAATATTTTTTTTTTCAGAAGACTGTCAATCATTATAAAGCTACACAGTTAGTTCTCACAAGACAGACTAGAAGTGAAGATGTAGGGCTAAAGCCAAAATATCGAAAAGTATTTTCTGCACTTTGGGGGCTGGGTGAATGAAGGGAAACTTGAATACATAAAGATAAAACTAAACCCTTATAAAAGCAGCTAAAGCAATTCTTCCATCTTCCTTGCAAATAATTTTTCCAAATCCTTTTAAAAAACTTAAAGGTTGTCAATTTTTATTTTTACTACTTTCAAATACTTAGAAATGTAAAGTACACAATGAAAGAGAAAATTCAGTGGACAGAGATAAAAGAGTGGAAAAGCTATTTATCTAGTGAAACAGTTTCCCATTGCTGCCTTATCTCCTTCCATTACTATAGAAACTCCAGCTCTCACCTGCAAGTTGCTGCCACTACATGCCTTCCAGTATTTGTCATCCTGTCCCTTCCATGCTACGCATTTCCAATATTTCCTCCCATAGGTCTGAATATTACAATCTAAAAATGCTCACACCATGCAGTTCACTATACCTCCACGTGCACTGTAACAAGCAAAGCAGATGTCCTCTAGGTTTAAGCTTCTGCCTTTTACTCCATGGAGCATCAATCTGGGAGTCTTCCCTTTACCCAGCACTGACCTGTAGAAATTTGAATCTCTGAGGCATCTACCCTTGCGTTTGATTCACTCCACTGAGCTTCAGATTACTAGAGGAATAAGGAGGAGGAAAGGCAACAAATTCTGCGTAATTGTTTCCCTAGTCACGTGCAATGCTAGGGACACAGCATATATAGCAGAGTGGGTCATAAGGGAGCACCTCCTGAACCATTTAAATGAGTTCAGACACTTGTTAAATGTCTGTCTCTATAACACAGAGACCCAACAATGTAGATACTGAACATGCTGACTGTATTTTTCCTTTAAAATGCCTATAAAGTGATATTATATGACATTTTTATGATAAACATTAGATCATTCTGTCTAAAACTCTGGGCACTTGTTACACCATTCCTCCAGTGCTGGTCAGCGGAACTGCCTCAAGTTTCTTGTTTTGAGGGGCTCATATATTCAAGAATATATTAAAATCTGACTTTTTAGTTGCCTGGACTTAGATTTATAGCCATACTTGTTGATTTGAGGTTAAGTGCAAGCACAGGAAGGTCTCTATTTTGTAGATCTGGTAAGGACCTGTTGTTCTTTACTGACAGCAGCAGATTTTGCGATATACAATCATTCAAGTCATCTATTAAATATATTTTAGGGAGACAGTTACTGCTGATGCAGTGCCTATTTGGCAAGAGGTTCCTCAATAATGGGAATAGATTGGTCTATTACAATCAAACCTCATTTCCCCTCTCTATTATCAGCATAGGACAAGACTAATTGTGATAAATGTTTTTTGGGGTTTTTTTTTCCTTCTAAATTTGGTAGTGGGGTACATGTCCATGTTTAGTTTCAATGCCACGTTTTCTAAAATTTTGCTGATATAGGTGCAAATAAGGCTATGTGCCTTGGAGAGTAGAAGAGTGAATTTTCATTTTCACCTTGTAAGGTCAGTAAAACATGGTATTTAAACCCCTCTGATGATCACAGAAGACAATATTACATAAAAAGTACCTTAAAAATTAGTAGAAGAAAATCTGTAGTAGAATCAGTGCCTATTTGCTGCTTTTCTAACAATATCAGAGCTTACAAAAAAGTCAGGATATCTCTGCTTGTGCTGTGATTCTATTCTATAAGCATCTGCCTTTGGTTCATTTTGATTATTATTATTTTTTTTCTTTACTTCTGATATACATCTGCTTGGCTGTATGCCAAACTTTCCAATACCTGAAATTTGTATAACATCTACATATATATAATACATCCAGTCTCCCCTGGGGGCAGTGAACCCTTAAATTGTACCACTATTTTACTTTTAAGATAGCTAACAACCCAGCTTGACAGTAGAAGTTTTCTAGAGTTTAAAGAATTCAGATTCTCCTGGAAAATTGTGTCAGAAATGTGCAACAGTTCAGAGTGGTCAGAGTGCATAGCACTCTCCTCTTGACACGTCAGTGAGGGTTTTCAGCAGTGCAAGTAGGACCACAGTGGTCTTCCAAAAGCAGATAAGCAAGGAGATATTTTTATGAAGAGTAAAAACATACCCTGCTTCCCCAAATAGGTTCGAAATATGAGAAGTATGAGAAGGACCCAGAAAATATCAGCCCCACTAACAAAATTCAGAACCTGGCCCAGTTTTTTCTCAGACTGCTACACTTAGCAACACAGGGGAACTCTGTAACGGCAGGGCAACTTGGGGTTTATGCACTTTTTAAAGCATCTTGTTGTCATGCTTGCAATATCAGCACAGTGCTGTCATGCTCATAGTTCACCCCAATCTAATAATACTCAATCTGCTACATAATACCCCTGGGCCTACCTCTGTATCTGTTTTTCTCATTGTTTAAAATACCCTGTAGATTTGATTCCTCCAGGGAAAGTTCAATGTGGGGAAGAGAAGGAAGAAAATAATTTAGAACCTATACATATTGTTGTTGCTGAAATTAATAAAATGTGAGACATAATATTCTGCTGCACATCCACAAGGGCTGTTTCTACTATGAAATTAAATTTGACTGATAAGCCACAACAGTTCTTACAATAGCTAGGAAATAAACAGACATGTTAATAATAGATCTAAGCACCTTTCAGACTTCCTGATTTCTTAAATGTGCCTTAAAGAGAATGGGCTCATCAGCTGAGACTTGAAAAACTTTTACAAGGACATCAGTTTCACTCCTAATTTTTCAAATTTCCATTTGAAGGAATTGTGGTTTTCTTTTTTGCCTCCACAAATTACAAACTAGAGGTCAGTAAGTTCAGTCTTCCAAACTGTGGGAAAAGAAAACGTTACTCCATATGATTTCATATCCTCAGCATTACTTACACAGCTTCTCAAGTGTTCAAGATAAAGGTGAATTATTACTTTGTTTAAATATTATTTCAATTGTCTACTTTGAAACAACACAGGTACCATTATGCATTACAGTGTGTTTTATTTATGTGCTCTCCACCATGTTCCTTTGAGAAGAGTAATCCCAAACAAATCTTTGGAAAGAAGGGAGATCTGCTGAAAGTGCTTTCAGGGAAAGATGAAACTTCAGAGTGCAGCAAACAGAAGTCAGAAACTGCTACTTGTTCAGACACAGGCAAACTTAAGTGAGGAGCAGTGAGTTAAAAAAATAATACTCTGACAGACTGGAAATAATTGTTTCTAGGGACAAAATACACAGCTGTTTTGAAAGATGGGAGTTAACCAAAAGCAAGGATACACCTTTACAAATGCACAGTACCTAGGGGAAGAAATAATGTATAAGCCTATTTTATATGTATTTTTTCTGACCCAGGACTTTTAAGCTTTCTTCATGTCAAAACTTATGTAATACCTTGTGATATAATAATGAAATACAGTTTTCTTTAATTAAAGGCCTCTCCTTCTTTAGGGATTTTGGCATTAGGAAGTCTCAGCAGATGATCATCAATTTCTATACAACTTGCACTGCCCATCACAATAATTATTTTTCTTTTCTTTCTGAGGAAATTGATTTCTATATAAAATACTTTGATTTTTGGTTAGAAAAAAACCCAGAACACTGCCCCTGTCCCTTTTTCAACTAAAGGTCACTTGTGTGGGTAGACAAAAATGGGGGGGGGGCATAAAGAACTGTAAGCATATATATATATGACATTTATTTCATAAGAAAAAATGAAATTCTCTTAATTCTGAAAAGGATTTGTGTAACATTGCTGCATTTCATACTTCAGGACTGATTTTTTTTTCATGTAGTATAATGCCATCTTCCTTCAAGTTTCTATGATTCCTTATAACTGTATTCAAATAAATGAACATTATCCCTCTTTTTTTCTCCTTTCTCCTGCCCCAAAGGTAAGACTATTGAAACTGATGAAGTATTCTTGCACAGTCTTTAGACATTTTTATCATGTCTTACAATACTTGATCTATGAACAGAGCAAGAAAATGAAAATGTGATTATCTTAGACTCTAAGCATTAAAAACTCTAAATTTTGAGATAAGCTGTCTTCTTTTTTGGCTAGACTGGGCTATCATATACTATTTACAGAGACATAGAATATGAAGCATCCACAGCCCTGCAATAGTATTTTTGTGAATTTTATAAAGAAACAGTATTGCATTTCTCTTAGAGGTCTGTCTCCTTTATTTTTAGGAGAGATTTCCAGTACTTAGTCCCTAACAAGCTAGCTTCCCAATGATTTATGTATATTCGATATATATATATTCTATATATATTAAGGAAATTTAGATTTGCTTAATCTACTGATGCGTTTTTTCCTTTTCTTCACCTCTAGAAGAAGATGAATCAATATGGCCCTACTGCCTCTAATAGACTGTCAGAAGTTGGAATTGGAACAAATGGGATCTCTAGGAGTCTAAAAAGCTTAACCAGGAGTTCAGACTGCTGGAATAGCTGTAGGAGACTATCGGCATCTTTCACAGAGGAGCTAAAGTCCTATTCTATTCCTTTTGATGGAAACCTGCACTAAAACATACAGTAGAAATATTCTGTATTGTTTAATCTTCAGAAAACACGGGATGAATTCTTTACGCTGCTCCAGCACAGATCCTTAGGGAAAGCCTACTAAGGCTGTCAAAAAAAATTACTTCTCAAAGGGTGGAGTAAAACATTCAATGAAACCAAATCAGAACATTGTAGCAGAAGGCTAAGTACTCAAAACTGGACATTCTCACTTTACTTATTGACTAGAATAACGCAGATATTTTCTAATATTTTTGGGGGGTGGGGGGATTGGATAGGGTTGTGGTGTTTGAACTCTGATCTTGACAAACATCCTCCACTCGATATCTGTAATAATACCCCTATATTACATGTACAATTCTGCAGTCCTTGTTTTGGTGTGAAGAAAATGAGTATATTGTCCCTGTGAATCCAGACAGGGTATGGCCTCTGTTTCTGTTGTAACTTACTTTCCTCTTTTCTCAAATGTTGAAATACAAGTGTGCCTTTCAGCTATCTCTAGTTTTACGCAGTTTAAGTGTCACTAAAAATAGTGTTTTTCCTTGATGAAATTGATTAAGAAGGGTAATCAAGCCACTGGCATTACTTTCAGGTACCAAGTTGAGCTTACCCGCAGAGCAGTTAGTAAGCTTTTGGGTTTGAATGTGCAGTGAGCAGATTCAGTATAGAAATCACTGAAGGGGAATAAATATGGAATACCAAGGCATACATTTTTTTACCATAATCGTACCTTAAGGACAGATTATGCCTAAGTTTTGAAGTGAAAATCCAATTTGAATGCTAGGCGGGAGCTATGCAGACAGGAAAGGTGCAAACCAGATGTACCAACATTTTTCTGCAGCAGATAAAGTGTAGAACTGAGACACAGAGTCTTTATATACATTTAGGTGACTAATGGAAAGCGAACTGGAGTAAGGAAAAGCTTATGGACTATGACATTTCTTCTGTTTATATGCCTACTTCACTGACACTTGACAGTTATTAAAGTTGTCCTCATGTTTGAGGAAGTCATTTCCAATTGCCTGTACATGTAAAATCTTTCAACGGAAATACAGAATCACCCCAAGAATTCCACAATTTAAAGTTTTTCTTATTTAAACATCTACTTTATACAAATCTAGCAGGCAGAACAGGAGAACAAGCATTGAGTTGTTCTGACACTTTCTATTACAGCATCTGTCTTGACTTTTTCTTATGCCCTAGATGCTACATCATTACATAATGACAGGGAAAAACTGACATGACATGGCTTTCACATTTCAAATTAGGTAATACATTTACTTTTCCTTTGAAAGTGCATGCCTCATTTTAGGACATTTGTTGTCAATGCAAAGGCAAAGATGCCTGTTCCAAAGTCATCTGGGAGGCAACACAGAAATAAAGGATGAGGACTGAGCTAAATGAGCAAATTACAGATATAATTCTGGAGAATCTGGAAAAACAACACACACAAGGCAGATGACACTTCAGGAAATTACCTTAAGTTGAAGAAGAAACTCATTCAAGAAAGATGCCTGGCTTCTACCCACCACCCTATCCTCTCACAAGGATATAAGGTGTTAAGGTCTGTCTCCAAATGAAACTGAAGAAATTTAGATGCCATAATGTACTTTCTGGAATAAGGGGAAAATTCAGATGGTGCTTCTCCCAGGCTGGATTTGTCCCTTTGGCTCACAGATATATTTTGTTATCTTAAAAGACTTAAAAAATCCAGATGCAGTTTCCATAATTCAAAATCCCACCAACTTAGTCTAAAACCTAAAGTGTTTGTGTTTGCTTGTGCCTCCTGCTAGCCTGGAAAATTCATGTTACAGGCTCTCCACACATATTTTGTTTTCTATCAAATAAAAAAATAGTGTGATTTTAGCAACAAGAACAAGAAACAGAAATGAAACGTCCTGAAAACCCAAATCCTCTAACATCTCTCTTTTCCATCAGCAGTGAAATGGCCTTCTCCCTTTAGGGAACCACATTGAACTCATCTATTTTGAAACAGCCTTATCTGAGAGTCAAGAGTCAAGTAATCTTCTGGGCTGCTATATTGTTAAAATCTGCTGCCTGGGCCTCATTCTTGTCAGCATAATCAAGTGTTCTTGTGGGTCTTTTAATTTGCTTGCCACTTTTAGATTCGGCAAGCTCTCTGTGTTGGGAACAGAATGTGGAAATGTACTTTCAAGCCCATATCGACAGATCTGTTAATTAAATGTCAATCATAAAACCTTTTCAGCTAGACTCTACCACCAAATACAGCAGAGTTTCCTCTGTTTCCAGTTTCTAGCTATAACTTGAATTAAAAGCACATCAAGGAACAATAAAATACTAACAACATCAGATTAATAATATTATTTTTTTCACATATGATCTAATTTTTGTAAGGAACTTAACTTTTGATTTTCCAGCAACTGAAGTCAGTGGCAGATTTTCCTGAACAAGTCTAAGGAAGAAGAACAACACTATTCACCGTGAACTCACCTAGCAGCAAAATGTCAAGAAGTCTCTGTACAGTGCATAGGGGTTCATATGAATCAGGGAGCTGTAGTTCAGGAAGGATTGACCCACAAAATACCAGGGCAGCATCAGAGTTTCCCATGTTTGCATATCCATGGGAAAGATGTCTCTCACAGTGTATTTTGAAAGGTTCACAAAAGCTGTAGAACAAAACCACAACGTCATGCTTTCAAATGCATTTGGACTGCTAAGGAGTTGGGATTAGGAAATATATCAGAATGTCCACTTACTCTGATGATATCCTGTGACATATATTGGAGTGTATATATATATATATATCTCTATCTATATCTATATATCAGTCCTTAGCAGTCCAAATATTCGATATATATAGAGAGGAAATTGTTGAAATCTGAACTAACTTTTCAGAATATGGAACTCAATTTCACATAAGTAAATTATTGTGTCTAAGCCTTTTGGGAAGAAGAAAACCATAAAGTGTGAGTTTATACATAAAGGCAAAATACCATAGAAAACCCGTCACATATCAGTATAAGAGTTCTTTTAATTCCAAAGATAATCAGATTGAGACTTACATTTCAGAATTAATATCACATGGGAATTTGAAAGGTATCACATCTTTAAATTTTGATCTGAACGTAAACTTTGCCTCAGGTTAATCCAGCACTTTAAGGGTAACAAAAGATGCCTTTCATAAGCAGCACCAATGCAAAACACAGTCTGTTGAGCCATTAGTGGAAGGAAAAAGCAGTGACGGGGTTGGGGCGGGGGAGGGGGGAGGGGCTAGGGCTGGGTCATGGTTGGAACATTAGTTTGATCAATGGATTCATCTATGTATATATGACAAATGTGAAAAGACAGTAGACCACATCTAACTGTGAAGAGAGGCAGAGTGTTTTGCAGGGAGTTGAAGAGATATGTACATTGTTCTGAAAATACCCTTCTAACTTTGCATACCTCCCTCATGTACGATATTTTTCCTTACTGCACTTCTACTTTGAAGTCAAAACACTGTACTTACAGGGAAGCATTAGGAAAAGGGTAAAATGTAGCTCAGAGGGGCGTAGAACAATTATAGATGAGGTATGTTGCAATTAAGCTTTACAACAAAGGCATTACAAGACAATAGAAATCACCCAGTCAGGCATGCTTCATGACAAATCACAAGCTTTCATTACAGCTATTTACATTGGAATACAATGTACAATAGCAGTATAAGGTATTTAGGGAATTCAGGTAGTTAAAAGAAAACTATCCTTAAATATAAACAATTCAAGTGAAAGGATGAAAAAATGAATTAAGATATGCTATATTCTGTTTGTTTCCAGGTAAATATATCTTACATGTGAGTTATACGACCCTACGTTTTTGGTTCTTTTCACAACCGCTACTCTTAAAAGCTACAGTTAATAATTTAAAATCCTATATATCTCATCAATGTAGATCCAAAAAGAACCAGCACATCTTACAATTTAGCAAAGAAGAAAGAAAATCTGGAGTTTATATTGAGATGAGAGGTCTATACCTAACACCACATACTTAGAATTCCTTCTTCTGCTTGGAAAGTAGATATAGACTGTACCCATTTAGCTTGATTCTGTTCCCCTCCAGAGTGAAAAGTTGTCACAATCTTGAATCACTTTTTAAATGGCAAAATCTTCCCAGTATCTCTCCATTGCTTCCACTGATCAAACTTCACTTTGCCAGACTTTCCACCCAAATCCTAAATTTCTGCTAAACTTCCATGTAAAAGTTGTATGTCTGCTTTGTGATCAGTGCATTTTGTGATCTCCCTCAGGATCCAGGGTATGCTTGCCTTGTGCATTTCTGAAACAGAAAAATCTCATAGATACTGGTATGAATCTCCTCTCAAGTTTTAAGAGGAAGTAACACTTGTTACTGTTATCCTATATGTCTGTATGCTGCAACTTTGATGCTAGATGAAAGGTGCTGTATCTACCATATTATGACATATTTGCATGCAACAGAACTTCAATTAAATACACAGTTTTCTGAGTAGAGAAGCAGGCTTGGGTGTCCAGATTGCTGCTTGCTGTAGTGTTTTGTAAGATGATTGACTTACTTTGGTTTCCCTGTGATGTGTTTTCTAAATGCCAGCTAAAAAATAATTTTGGAAGAATGTAATTCTTTTCCTTGTGGACAAATAGGCGTAGTAAATGACCAACATTATACCATAACTCATATCTTGATGAAGCTTGCAAGGTGTTGTGACCTAAAAATAATCAAATCCAAGCATATAAAAGTATTACATGGTAATAACTGTAGTAATAAGTACTTGGATAGTGAATATGGAGGGTGCATATGTCTATGTTTCTCATCTTTGTTACATAATTAGGATTTTCATTGACACTGAAAAATCTAGGAATTCTGCAGTATGTCTGACAAAAACTATATGAAACCACACTTGGAAAAACTCATTAAGATTCCAGCTATGTCTTAAAATACTGTTTACCTGCATCTGAGGAAAATGGATTTATGTTATAGTAATAAACAAATAAACCTGAATAACATGTTATCTTCATGGGTAATGCATGGATAAAGCTAAAGAACACAAAAATTATTACAAAACCTAATTGATTATGCTAATAGGTTGACATCTCTTCTAGGCCTATGTAAGTCAGTAACAGAAACTGAGTTCTGTGGGTCTAACTTCTGATATTATAAACTCTACTGCCACAATGTTATTTCTTATCATTAAAAGATTTTTTTTTTTCTTGTATTTGGTTTAGTGCTTAATTTTTTTGTGTGTTTGGTTAGTCTGGTTACCCAATCCTCAGAAATTCTTGTAATACCTGAGTGCAAAAAAAAGGCAAAAAATACTGCATAGCAAAGTTTCTGCCTTTTTTCAAGTATGTTATGCAGAACAAACTGCCATAGGAACTTCTGTACATACAACAACAAATCCACAGTTCAGAATGCACTGTTTACAGCAAGATGTTAAGTTGACATATAAGTTGAACACATAAATATCAGCATTATTTCAGAATGATTTATTATCCCCCTGGTAGCTAATACTAAAAAAAAACTAAACCAGATTGTGGCTGACACTTTATGGATTACATTTTTAATTCATAGACACTATTTAAATAACTGTTTAGAAAAAGATTTTAATCCTGAATCAAAAGTGACTAAGAAGCTTAGAGATAAAGTCATATTCTTCAATTTAAGTAAGTCTACATTCCTTGCTAAGTATCATAAGCTAAATGAGCAATATTTACTAGTTAACAAGAGCCTACCCCATGATTAAGTACATTTTTTTTTCCTTCCTTCCCCCCCCCCCCCCCCCCCCCAACTTTGTGCATTAATTTAGAACTAGGCAAGTTGATATTATCTAAGGGGGCAGCATAAGTGGACACTGCAAAAGTAAGTCCAGTGCACTTATGAAGAGAGACACGTTTGTCAGTTTACAATTCTAAGATCAGATGTTATCCTAGATGCATGTATTCACTCTAGCTGAGATGGAGTTAATTTTTCCCACGGCAGTCCTGATAGTGCTGTGCTTTGTATTTCACAGAATCACAGAGTAACAGAATGTTAGATGTTGGAAGGGACCTCCAAAGATCATCAAGTCATGGAAGATCATGGAACTGCAGAGGTGTTGGTAACACACCAGTCTTTTTGCTGCTGCTGAGCACTGCTTGCATAGCATTAAGGCATCAAGGCTGTCTTTCCAACATACTCCCCCCCATATGTCAGTAGGATGGGCAGATCCACCAGGGGACATAATCAGGACCTCTGACCAAAACTGACCAAAGAAATACTCTACATCATATGGTGTCTGATCAGCAATAAAAGCTAAGGAAAATAGGGGGGTTGACAGGCATTAAGTATTACAAGTTTTTTTTTCCAGAGCACTGTTATGCATATTGAAGCCCACTTCCTGGGAAGTGGCTAGACACATATCTGTTGATAGGAAGTAGAGAATAAATCTTTCATTTTCCTTTGCTTTCATGTGTGGCCTTTACTTTTGCTTTATTAAACTGTCTTCATATTAAGCCACAAGTTTTTTCCATCTTATTTTCTCCCCCTCCGTTTCCCGCTGAGGAGAGTGATAGAGCACTTTGGTCAGGACCTGGCACCCAACCAAGGCCAACCCACCAAAGTATAATTTGCATTTCCTTCTCTATATATCAGTTTGGTATTCACTGTTTAAGCTCAAAACCAAGCTTGTACAGCTTGGATCTTAGAATGGCCAAAAAACAGGGTAGCAGGGATAAGCAGAAGCTTCTCACTGGAGGGTCTGGAAGGTATGTATTCAATTGTAGTATACACTTTGCTACATGAACTCAGGTTTCCTGTATCAGAAAACTGAAATCTGGAATAGACTACTGTCAACTTGGAATTCACTTGCTAACATAGATTCATATGTCTCTGAAATAAATGTAAACAGAGTGATCCTACACACTTCACTGAATGCACTTAAATCAATATAAATCACTTCTGAAATAATTGGGGAGTGAGGTGAATAAAATCAAAATCAAACTCAGGAATTTGCCTCTGGCTGTATGGATTTTTTTTTTCCAAAATTTTGTTTCAAAGCAGTGCTTGAAATTTGTTGAAAACACTTTCAAAATAGGTTAAAAACACCAAACTGAATATAGCCAGTATCTCATATTAATTTAGAAATTATCTGGCGAGTCAGATAATGTTACATTTGCACAGGTTCAAAGCTCATCATATAAATCCTTCATATAATTGCACAATATAATTTTAAATTATACATACAATCTGAATAATATGAAATATTAGCAAATACTAACACATTCAGCACCTTATTTAAATATAATTGACTCCTTTTTTTCACTGATTCTATTTTATTGCAGGTTTTCATATACAATAATTTACAAGTAAAATCTCTACTGTTTTTAGTACCCATTGTTCATGTTACCTAAAGCACTCAAAATTGTTTCACTTTTCCTTCTTTTAGATTTACTTCATTGCTTGTGAAAAAAATGCTGGTTTAATCACCCCAGAGATTAAATGCTGCTAACCCTTTCTTCTTGTGAGTGATAACAGAAGGAGGGATCGATACATCTCAGCTTTGATTAATATGTCTCAGCTTTGATTAAAATTTAAAAGAATTCTTATTCTGATGGAGTCTGCCACAAGGTCTCTGATCCTTTGAAGAGTCTTTGGTTCAATGTCAAGTGAGGTGGATCAAGTGATTATAAAATCAGATCAGTGGATGAGCTGTAGAAACCAAGTGAGCATTTGTGGAAGGCATTAGGTTGAGAGGAGATGCAAATACAAAGGTCTGTGGACTCTCATCTCTCCTGTCAGAGAGTTGTGCACTATCCAGCAAAAACAGGGAAGAAAAGTAAACATTCTACTAGAAGATCCACTTGTGGGACTTCCCACTCTGTAAATCCTATCCATCCAGAAAGATCTCATGAGCAAAGGACTGAACAGGTTTTCCCAGACTGTGTACTTTGACTTTCATGCTTTGCATGGCATAGCTGCTAACTCATCCTTTCCCTTTCTACCACCCTCACACAGTAATGCAGTGCCATGTTGCAGGGATCCCTTTCCAGCCCCATGGTGAAGAAACACTATCAGCAGCCTGGCACGGTTCCTGTGTTTGATATGAAGAAGCCACTTTCTTGTGCCCTGCACAAATCCTGTCTCTGACATCTTCCTACTCTTCCAGTCTCTGGTCTTTCTGAAACAAATTCAGCTTCCTATTGATACTTACCACAAAAGCTGAGCTTAGATGGTAATTCATCTGCCTGCCTAGTAGCAGTAACTGACTAGAAGAGCCCCTTGTATCTGTACATGAAGAAATCAGACTCAGCCTGCCACAGTAGCAAGCAGTGTTGTCTCCTCCAAAGACCTGGTCAGCTCCATCTTGGACCATACACAAAATCATCTCAGTGTTCTCTGAGCTGACAGCTCCCACTGCCAAGTCTCCCTTGGCTTGTTGTCTAAGAAGCCAGTTCAGTCTATATCTGTTCCAGCTCTGACACTGTCTTCTAGATTTGCTACATGAATTGTCAAGTTTCTGTCCATACAGTGTTCACTGTTAATCAATGTATTTCCCTCAGACTTGTCCTTTCCCTGTGGGATACAGAAATTTCTCAGAGCATTGCATGCTTTGCAGTCCTGTCTCAACAACTATGAGTGGCCAAATTGCCTGAACTTGCTTATGGGTTAACCCACTGGCTACCCTTAGATTTGAAGATTTTTTTATACTGAAGTAGAAAACTCAGCAAATGCATACGGGAATCAGCATCAGTCCAGGAAAACAACCTGCAGGTATCTCTTGGAATTTTAAGTCTTGCAACCAGAATTTTCATTAATTTGATTCCAGTCAGAGCCACTTTAGTAGAAGCGTTATGACTGATAAAGGAAATTTTGCTTCTGAACTAGTTGAAGTTCTCCTAGTAGAGTACACAGATGAGACACAATTATGCTTCAGGGAGAAATCAGCAAAATCAATTCTTTCAATGCTAGTTAAATTGAAAGGATTGATTTCAGATACGAAGCTTGGTAAGAGTCTATTTGTTTATTTTTCCTTCACAAAAAATGCTACATATGGCTACCTAATTTAAGCCGCAGTCATTTGAATTACAGCAGGTGACACAAAAGTATACTTTTTATCCAGCACACAAAATCAAGCTAATTTGAAGGAATATAATTCAGCAGGAATGTTAAATTCTGCAGCAACTTCATGATTTCAGTTTGCCTTGTAAGAAAATGCAGGTGCAGAACTGTTACAAATGCTTCCTTCTTACCTTTACCTGCTGAACTATTTTTCTAAAATGTGCATAGCTCTAATTTATGGAAGTTATTTACTATCTATAATTATGAAACATCCTATATGTTTGTATTTCTTACTTAGAAATAGTTTCAAGCTATGAATCTTCCTAGAAATGTTGCTGGCTGGTGTTCAGATTTAAATTCAGAATAGTAATCATGTAAAAACAGTTGGCTTACTTTCAGAAGATAAGTTTGTCCTATGTGTTAAGTGTTTAGGCTAAGATACAAAATCCAGGTTTCTGCTGCTTGCTCTGTTTCAGGTATCTTCTTTTTCCCTGGGAAGTCACATACACTGGATTTTCAAAGACTGAGACTTTTGTAACTTTCAGTATAATCTCTGGAAATTTTTACACCTTAAGGAGTATTCTGCATCTGGGGCTTCTATTTCTTTGTTTTCAACCTCCTATGTATGAAATGAGCATAACAGAACTTCTCAGTCTTGTAAGAGTATTGTGAATGTGTTGAAAATGTGAAGCACTCAAATACAGATGTCATTTTAATACCTTCATTTGTTTTCTCCTTCATTTTGCCATGTCACCGTAACAATGCTTTTAATTCAGAACAAATGGATCATGAGGAAGTAAAGACAGAGAAGAAAACTAAGAAGCACTAAAAAATTAGATTATAAGCTCCAGAGTGTTTTCAGCTGGAATTGTATTCAACTGCTGGATACATTATCGGGTATATATCCTGTTCTCTAATTACTATACAGAAGATTTGTCATTGTCACAAAAGGGAATCATAGAGGATCTCAGGTTTGTAGAAATGTTCTTTATTTAGAACAATGAGTCAAATCTGCTTCTCCATTGCTTCTTAGAAATTTCTGCCCCAGTTTCCCCCCTTCATCTTAGAATCATGCTTCCCAACCTCAAGGCATTCCACTGGTCATGAAGAATGGAGAGAAACTTTAAGCAAGGATTTGTCAGATCTAAATATAATAAGTATAAAAATGTTTTTATAAGTAACAGAAGCTAACAGAAGCTGTATTGGGCACAGAGAACAGAAAAAAATATATGTAAAGTGCATTGAGGACATCTATTCTGCCTATTTAAAAAATCATGGTGAACAGAGAAAAGATGGTAACTTGGTGAAACGTTGAACACTTGGAAGGCATAAATACTCTGAGACTGAAGCTAACTGAAGCTGTTTGAAGCTAACCTTAGTGGTTTTTATTATGTGCAAGGTGCATATGATGTATCACAAGCCCAGGGCTTCAGTGAAACAGACAGAAATAAACATTATTTAAATAACTGACCTTTCTTATTTCAATTGTTTGTGACAAAGCACTAAATGACGTTGAAGTTTTAGCAAGTATGTGGCCTTCAACACTTAACTGAGCTTTATTAGAGTGACTTCTTTATGGTTAACTTATTTAGTGCAACATTCATTTCTTAAGTGATGCTGAGTGAAAAGCCCTCTATGGGCAGAAAATATTATTTCTAGTCTTACTTCATCCTGTATAGTTGTGAAGCTTCCTGACAGCAGAAATTCTCAGTGAACATCCCACAACAAATATGAAGTTTCACTTTGGGAAATTACAGCTCAGTTGCGTAGTTGAATAACTTCTGACTATGGGGAAGATGGTAAAAGGAAGTTTCCTTCTTCAATTTCTGATTATAACCAGTGTTTCCTTCCAGAGATACATGTAACACTGAATCTCAATATACAGGTGCAGCTGAACTTGTCTGGTTGATAAAAGAGAGCTGGCTTTTGTGATTACTGTATAGAAAACATTCTAAAATTTTAATGACATTTGGAAGACTGAGTATTTTTCTATATTTATACCAAAATGCATATGATTCGCACACTTGTGCACATAAGAATATGTGTAATTTATGCTAAAGCTCTCTTTTACTCCATTTTGAAGAATGGTACCATATACTGAGACATTTCTGAGACATTGATGATGCTTTTCCTGTTCTACACATAGTCCTACTCTGGACTTCTGTATCTCAGTCTTATCTTACAAGGCAAGTCTTCAAAGCAAAATGACCAATAGCACCTCAGCCATCTCCTTTTCCTCAAGATCATTTCTGGATAGACAACTATAAAGAATTGCCATAAAGTTGTGCAGATGAGTAAGATTCCACTTTATTGAAGCTGTAAAGCTCAAAATCATAGAATCATGGAATGTTAGGGGTTGGAAGGGACATCTAGAGATCATTGATTTTAATGCCCCTGCCAAAGCAGGATCACCTAGGGCATGTTACACAGGAACAGATCCAGGAGGGTTTTGAATGTCTCTAGAGAAGGTGACTCCATGACCTCTCTGGGCACCGTATTCCAGTGCTCCATCACCCTCACAGTAAAGGATCTTCTCATGTTGAGGTGGAACCTTCCGTGCTCAAATTTATACCCATTGTTCCTTGTCCTATTGCTGGTCACTACAAAAAAGAGATTGGCCCCTTCCATTTGACACCCACCCTTCCCCTCTCAGACCTCTCAAGAATAAACAGCCTCAGTTCCCTCAGTCTTTCTTCACAGGGTAGATGCTCAAGTCCCTTCATCATCCTCATAGCGCTCCATTGGACTCTATCCAATAGGTCCCTGTGTCTCTTAAATTTGGGATCCCAAAACTGGACACAGTATTCCAGTTGTTATTTTGTGAGCTCTCTGTTCATCCATGCAGGTCTCCTGCCTCTTTTGCTTGATCTTTATTTTTAGGGTGATACATTTATCATGAGCTTGGAGGAGGTAATGTTTGAATATTAACCATCCCTCTTGGTCCCCCCTACCTTCTAGAGCCCTAGCCCATGGGATACATCTAAGTAGATTTTTGAAGAGGACAAAGTTATCCCTCTTAAAGTCCAGGGTAGTTTTACTTATTACCCTGCTTCTTTCCCTAATGATACTAAACTCTAAAATGTAGTGGTCACTACAGTTAAGACTACCCCTAGTCATGACACCTGTAACTAGACCTTCTTTGTTTGTTAATACAAGATCCAGCATCACACCTCTCCTCATTGGTTCTTTAAACATCTGCAGCAGAAAGTTGTCATCAATGCACTGCAGGAACCTTTTGGACTGCTTATGTCTTTCTGTGTGATCTTTCCAAATAATATCAGGGTGACTGAAGTCACCCATGAGCATCAGGACACTTGATCTTGAGGCTACTTCCAGCTGCCTGTAGAAGACCTCATTGACAGCTTCTTCCTGGTTTGGTGGTCTGTAGTAGACACCCACAGCAGTATCAGCATCAGTATCGAATCTATTTTAAAGCTCTGCCGATGAGCCCAGCCAACTCCTGTCAAGAGGTCAAGGTAAGCATGATGCAGTCATTCATGTAAAGAACATTACTACTCTGTTGCAGAAATGTACAAACAACCTTTTGTACAGTGTTAGCATAAGGAATGCAAAGTTTTAGAGTCTAGAAATTTCAACAGTGGGTTTCTAATGTCCTGTGAGAAGATAGCCTTTTACTAATTATCATTACGTCTCTTCACAGCTTACAAGCATACAAGTGCAATGTAATAGAAAAACACAACACTTGTTTTGAATGCTGATCTTCTGAATCCTCAAAGTTACAAGTTTGTAATCGTCATACTGAGATACGTTTCAAATATTGTATCCTACATACATTATTATGTACCCTACCAAATAGGCTAACAGCAACATCTAAACAAGTAATCATTACTATTCATTACTTTACAGACATTAAATGGGCTATTTTGTTGAAATCTCCAGTCAAGAAAAGGTAATCCAGAGAAGGCCTTAGCCTTTCACAAAGCAGAGGTACTGGCTTGCAGTGGTGTAATACACTGACTCACAGCCACACTGGCTGAAGCCGACCCAAACTTACAAGGGCTAAACAGGAAGGTTTGCCCATCCATGCATACAGGTGATTGGACAGGAACTGTGAGCAATAAATATCAGATGGGCTTGATCAGCAGCCAATTTAAAATGCTTTTGTGTCTATTGGACTCTTGTGTATCAGATCAGGCATCAAAATACTTTGATGACCATGGGGTGACAATGCATGATCATGCAACTGTCCTTCCAGATGTGACAATGAAGTTTCCTGTGAACAATTCCCAGTACTGGATGATCCTTCTCTGGGTGGGTTTTCCAAGGTAATGTCTCTCTGGAACCTCTTTTTTGTTCCCAGCAGAAGAATCTGTTTACAGCTTCCGTGACTCAGCCCAGAACTAATAACAATCACAGAATCATAGAACGCTTTCAGATGGAAATGGCTTTACAGGTCATCTTTCTAACACCCCTGTCGTCAGCAGGCACTATCCCAACCAGAGCTTCTTGGTTAAAGCCTCTTTTTATTAACACATATCTGTTTTAAAAGGCTTCACAAGAATCAATGTAAGGTTTTAATGTAAGTATGGGGTTTGCACACAGCAGCGGCAGAGACAAAGAGAAGTGGCAGAAAAGAAGAAAAAAGGAAATCATGTAGGTCTAAATCCAACACCAGGGACCTTGCCTCCACTCACCATGAAACTTAAGGACAGGCACAATTCTCCTCAATTTACTTGTGTCAGAAAGTGAAATGGTCTTTTGTACTACACATGCACATTCTCACACACTCTTTTCCTAATGCTTTCAGAGATATCTATCCTTAGTCACTCATTTTTGCTTTAAAAATCTTAAAATTGAAATTTGATAATCTTCCAGATTCTTCTTTGTGAGAGTAATTCCTGGGATTCAGCCCCCATCTGATGAAATGGGAAGTGGCTAAATTAACAAAGGACTCAGCAAAGATGGAGTTCTCTGCTCATAGGAGAAATCCTGTTTTTGACAATAACTATCTTTTAAGAAACCCTATAAACAAATATGTATGCTTGTACAGATCACATTTCTGTATTTTATTTAATGTCAAAGTAGACTCTGAATTTATGAATACTATGATCTATGTATGTCTCTTTGGGAATTTGAATTTTAGCCTATGTGCTTTCTACCCTCAGCCTCGGAGATCTCAAATTTATAGGCACCATCTTGATTTATTTTCCCCAAATCAGTTTCAGATTTTCACTTTTTCTGAGTATACATGTGGCTCTTAGTCACATGCAAATACCCTACATGTAACACTTTAAATACTGCAGATAGACAAAACAATTACAAAATCCAGTAAGACTAAGTCTAAAATGAGATGCCATGTCTAGCCCTCGTATCTTTGATCCTTTCAAAGTTAATGATCCATTTTATGTCAGCGGTCCTGGATCATTACCCTGTATGGGTGATAAAGTTACAGGCCTCTCAACAGAAAAAGAAAACTACATTGCAAGTGACAACAGAGTACTTCATTTCCTTCTAGTGGATATCAAACAACTATTTGCATAGGGTTCATTACTTTACCAGAGAGCAGGAATAAAAGTTTTTATGAATATAGCAGCAAACAGATGGAACTGACAAAGAACTACCAAAATATGATGTATGTGAAGACTTTCCTAGAAGATGCGCTTCAGTTCAGACTTTTACAGCAACTCTCCGCATAACACTTCATGTTTTAGTCACTTACATGAGTAAGATATTTGAGTACCTGACATTCTTGAAAATATTTATCCTTAAACATACACTTGCAACAGAAACTACTACAATTCTGTTTAGCAGAAGAGGCATATACTACACGTCTCTTTAGATAAGAATTCTACAGAATACAGCTATCAAAAGTCCCTACACAATCACTGTGTAGGCATTTCCTGTTCAAATGAAGGATGGTTTGTTTTGTTGTGTTGTGTGTTTGTTTTGGTTTTGATTTTTTTTATATATATTTATTTAGTTTTCTTTTTTGTTTGTTTGTTTGGTTTTTTAATTGCTAGTAAGTCATGATATCTTTTAAGTAAAAAATCCATTTCCATTCTACTTGTATATTTTCATATGATCAGCCTAAGTGTTTCAACTTATTTATATAGAGGAATTTACTTTGCAGTAATGCCAGTTGGTAAACATTTAGTGTTTTCAGCTTTTCCAGTCCCAGATATCATAAAACTTGTTTTGAGAAAATGAAACTTTCATGCAGTCTGGTAGTGTTTATGCACATGATGTTATTTATGTAGTTTTATATATATATATATATATATACACACATTATATAGTTAGTAAGAACTCTGACTTTAGAGATCTCACTGTGTGAAATAACTTCCACATAGACACTCAAAATTCATGGCACATTCAAAACAAAGGCTACATGGCTATGATACAAATGGAATATTGAAGGTCTATATAGTGTCTCAAAAATTCATCAAATCTAAGAAAATTATTTATTTTTTTAATTAATATTTACGTTTTTATATCACAGGCAATGTTGGACATACTGATTCATGATTTTTTTCTTTTAGCATATTGCTAATTCCAAGGTGAAGGCTAAAGAACAGTTTGTGTTTTCATTCTGAGTCAAGCTGACTTCTTCAGGCCTTACCCTTCTGCTTTTACCTGTCCAAACACTGTTTTTTTGTTCAATCAACCTATGCAGAAATATAAAACAGCAGAAAAATGACAGAAATTTCATACAGACTTAATTTTTAAAGTCTGAAAAGATTAAAGGACAAAAAAAATGGGCTGTTTTAATCTGTCTGGAAGAATTTCTCTTAAAGATATTACTGAGAAAAAAGATTGTTTTTCCCATGAATGATCACAGCTCAGCCAAACCTGAATAGCACTGAGTGATTTTCAGCTGTGGCAGTAAGGGAGCAAGTATTTTCACTCTAAGTGGGAGGAAATGTCCATACTTGACATAATTGTTGTATGGAATGATATAATACATTTCTGAAAGTGAACTCTCTAAGGCGTATTGAAAAGCTTTTTATGTGAAGGATGGAGCCAGACAGCTTTCATCAGAGAATAAACTGGGAAAATTTACTTTTTAGGAAGAGAAAGACAAAGTCTCTTGGGTAGAAGAGAAGGCAGTCTAACTAACTAACTACATTTTTAAATAAATAAACTCGCCATTGGAAACAGCAGAGCTGAATCAGGCTGTGCTTATTTCAGAAACTCTTGGTGAAATCAACACAGCTTTGTTCTTCTTTTTCTTTGAGGTAGACTACACAGAAATGCACACTAGAGGTTGAGTTGACATCAGGAGTTCAGTATGGCGAGTTCTCCTCTGGACAGAGTTATGCTGAGACCCTGCATGGGGTCCCATCGGTACGCAAGGCATTGCTTTTTCCCTGTATATGCAGTGATTTCACCCAGTAGCCTTCTCATGTATAATGAAGGAAAATATGTTTTTAAAAATTTAGCACTACCTAGACTGGTCCTCCACAAAACTCAAACGAAATAAATAAATAAGCTCACAGTAGATTTTATGTCCAGTGCATTCTTGAATGTGACTCCAATGAATAACATTTCACATTTTAAAAGAGTGGGCTAATACAAGGCCTTCATGATTCTGCTGAGCTTTGCAGGCTATTTGGAATAATGTGTAACTGAGCATCAAATTTATTTAGTTCATCTATGTTCTTATTGATTACTTTTCCTTTTGCATCAGATGTTTTTTCTGCTGTCATTGTAAGCTGCCTTGTAAATATAAATGCATGAAGAAGAATCTTGCTCCTAGGTGAAAAGAAAAAAGATTTGGCCTGAGGAGTTTAACCTGAGGAGCTTAAACACTTAAATGTTACTCTTTCAGGGTATATAATTTTCAGGAAAAATAAAAGCCGTTCCCTCAGTCCTGTATGTAAGGATGTACAGGATATTATTGCACTATCTAATAACAAGTGATAGGCTTATTGGAAAGTCAGGGGGCTTTTGCAAGCTCACTGGGAAAGGTTATATACTCCTGTGATGATATCAGACTTATTACTCATTTTCCTGTGATTTTTTAGATGAATATCTTGTAGTCCACAGAATTTACTGTTCTTATCTACATTACTTTATTAGAGAATCCACTCTTTTGCCATGACTAATGTTGCTGTAGCCAAGCTATTTAGTTTCTCCGCTACATCTTACCCCTTCTTTAGTTGTTGCTCCCTGGAGGTGCAGCAGATCTCACTAGTATCATACCTGTGATATGAGACAATAATTTCTTTTTTTGTCTTCTAATGCTTACTGATCCAGAACACTATAGTGAAAATAAAGTGTAGGAAATGTCTGACTTCTTAGTATTTTAATTTACTTTTTATTAATTTTAATATGTTCATATGCAGAAATGAATATGTAACATGGCTTTCTTCTCTTATAGCTACCTCTAAAAAGAATTCCACTGAAGTATTACAATATTAAGTATATTAGCATAGCTATATCCCTAATAATACCAAATCCAACAATATACCAAACATAACTGTTGTAAAATAACAAGCAACCTCCAGAATTTTATAGTCTCTTATTTTCTTATGATTTAGGTTGATATTTTATTTTCTTATTTTCATAAAAGAAAAGGTTCTGTACTTCCTTCTAAAACATTTTAAAAAATCTGTGCTTACATGATATTCAGATAGGCAGTACTATCTGTAGCTGTGACATGGTTATAAACATTTGTATCTAATATGAACAACTCCATAAAAATATATATAACTCACTTCAACAATAGCTGATAAAAAAAAAAAAAAATTGATGCATAAACGTTGTAGTCCTTCACAAATAATTTTCTATGAAGATTTTCTTTTTTATTGTTTTACGCCATTTTAAAATTTAAGTTCTTTCCCTCTGTATATGGAAATGTTAAAATAATTTTGGACTATCAATGGTAGGCATAAAATTTTATCAAAATAATTATTCAAACTTTGATAATATTTACAATACCACATGCAACAGGTATAGATAATTTGGAACATGGAAATCTTTTAAATTGTTTGCAGCATTTTTTTTTTTTGTGTGAAAACATTTGCAAAATGCTTTATTTTCAAATCATATCAGTTAGCAGACAGTTTAAGAGACTGCATTATTAACTAGCTCACTTACAGCATACCGAAAGGCCTCCTAGTAATCTGCAGGTTAGACTCCTTATTTGTGTTAAACTACATCCTACTTTTTATAAAAGCACAGTCTTCCAAGAAAAATTTCACTTTATGTTGTTGTCTTATCATTGATATTAAATATTGTTAACTATCACTAGCATTGAAAGTAGTTTCTATTCTAACTGTATGGGATGCTATTTTGTACCTTTTTGTCTATTAAGAGTTACCTACTACAAATCATTTTACTAGGTACACCCATGTAGTCATATGTCACTATATTTCTTACACTACATGTGAAGTTGAAAAATAGGGAAAGCTCTTAAATCTGACACTCATTCCTGTAGCCTTAGTCTGAATATTTTACATTTTTTTTAGCAACTTTTTAAAAATGAACACCAATAATAACCTCATTTATAGTACGTGCAGAGACAATAATACTTTCTACCCACACTTCATGATTTTTTATACATTTGATTTATCAATGTCACACTTCACTGTAATTTCAGCAATATTATCATTTTGATGATATGCATTTCTGTTAGGTAGATTACCATTATTACTGTATTTATGGTGAAAATCCAGTCCCTGTTTTCACAATCCTTGTATAGACTGGGATGTATGCATCCTAGCAAAAGCTGAAGTAAAATCTCATTAATCACATTTGACAGTTCTGCTTTTTTTGTAAAATCGGAGGCACACTTCCTTACTGAAGCCAGCGGCAAAATTACAGTGCAATTCAGCAAATCAAGGATTCCCCATTCACTTCTAAACTGCACCTGGGAGCACACCAAGGGAAAGTGCAACAAAGAAATAATAATTAACTACATGCACAATCACAAATTACTATCTTTTCTTTTCCAAGGCATATAATTGAACAAGCAGCTTCAGCCTCTTGTTAGGAGTCTTGCTGAGTTAGGAGAGTTGCCAGTGAGACTGAAATACAATTGATATCTTTAATTTTTTTTACTTTTTACTAAAGTTTTGGTTTAGAACAACAGTACCTTTGTTGTTTTCCCCAGTGTGTCCCCCATGCCAATTAAAAACTACTAGTTTGATGCATATAAAAAAAAATATTACAACACCGTATAATATCCCAAATGGGCAGAATGGGTTCTGTCATTATATTGTATAGTAATTGCCTATATTTTATATTAATCAACTTCTATCAAAAACATGTTAATGAGTATTATAACAGGACAGAAAATATAAGATACTAATATAAAAGTTTTTTTTTTTTTTTTTTTTTTATGAGGTACTTATTATGCTGCACAGAATATTACAAAGGCAGCTGTAAGGAATATTTTACATTGGCATTAACTCTTGAGTTCTGATTCTCTTTCACAGGACTGCCTTTGAAGACCAAAATTTTCAGAAACTGAAAACTTTCACCAGTTCCCAATGAAAACAGGAACTGTAGTCCCCCAAATTTTTTTTTTAAATCAAAATCCCACATAAAGAAACAAAAATGCCAGAGACATGTCAATTTATGGTACTGAGTCAAAAAAAACAGATGCTTCCCTAGAATGATGTGGTATTAGAAAGGTAATTTTTACAAGTATAGAGATGTGCTACCAATTTATTTTCTTGCATCCTTAATAGGTTCTATTTTGTCTCTCATATGATGCTGAAGAAAGGTATTGATCGCCAAAAGGTGTTCCAGCTGTTTACTCCTAAAAAAGAACCAATCTGGGACAAGTTTTTTACCTTATCGACATAAATAAGCTACATGAAGTCTAGAGCCTTGATACTGAAAGTAGGAATGGTTATATAAAGCATCATTATTTCTCAACTATGTCTACCCTAGCTGCTGCCCACTGACACCATTAATGAATAAAGATAGCTACCAACTTCTTGTGTGATTCTCTCAATGCAAAGTCAATTCTCTGACTCTCCCCAACAGTGGGCATCAAAAGGTAGTTAGTTTTTCAAGTTGCTCATATTTATTGATCTTCTGTCTAAAAAGTAACAACAGGTACAACATTGATAGGCTCTCAATGAATTGCTTATGCTGTTCTGGGGAGTGAATGATTTTTAAACAACCACTGCATGCTCTACATATTGTTTAATTTTAAAAGCTTCAAGAGATTTACAGTGTCCTCGTGCACTACTTTGAGGACAGATCATTGCTGTTACAACAGTAGGTCATTAATCATCCTTCTCAGCAGTAGCTATGTACTTACAGGTACTAGGTTGTACAGAAGAAAGAAAAGTCTTATTGTCCAGACATTTAAAAGAACCAACAAACAGCTTCATGCAAGAGAAATATAATTACTGCACAGCAAACAAGCTGTTGACCTGAATTTTAATATCCTCAGAGTATAATCGAAATAGAACATCTAACCAGAGAGTGAAAATACAAATCACTTCTTTTTTACCTCCTAACACAGCCATCACAGCAGATATGGTCCTAGCAGATATGTAGTCCTAGCTCATCGGTTTGTGTATTTTGTGTGTGTGGCAAGGTTTTGGTAGTGAGGGGGCTATAGAGGTGGCTTCTGTGAGAAGCTGCTAGAAGCTTTCTCCATGTCTGATGGAGCCAATGTCAAGAGCAATTACAGCCAGAGCGAGAAATGAGAATATGTGAGAGAAGGCAAGGTCAGTGAAGTAGGAGGTGCTCCAGGCACCAGAGAGAGATTCCCCTGCAGGCCATGGTGAAGACCATGGTAAGTCAGGCTGTTCCTCTGCAATCCACTGAGGTCCACAGTGGTTCGTTCAGAACCGCCACTTATGGGAAGGAATCATGTTGGAGAAGTTCTTGGAGGACTGTCTGCCATGGGAGGACCCCACGCTGGAGCAGAGGAAGATAAGAGTGTGAGGAGTCCTCCTCCTGAGGAGGAAAGAGCAGCAGCAACAACATCTGATGAACTGACCACAACCCCCAGCCCCCATTACCCTGTGCTGCCATGTGTGGGAGAGGAGGTAGAGAAATCAGGAGTAGAGTCTGGGAAGAAGAGAGGGGTGAAGGGAAGGTGTTTTTAAGATTATATTTAATTTCTCCTTATTCTACTCTGATTTGTTGATTGCTAATAAAATAATTTCCCCAAAATCTGTCTCTTTTGCCTGTAACAGTAATTGCTGAATGATCTCTCCCTGTCCTTATCTCAACCCACAAGTCTTTTTTTATATTTTCTCTTCCCTATCCAGCTGAGGATGGGGAGTGATAGATCAGCTTGGTGGGCATCTCACATCCAGCCAGGGTCAACCCACCACAGTTTGTTAAACTCCCAGCTTTGAGTACTACAGTCATGTTCTCCGTAGAATCTTTGAAATCATGTCTGCAGCTGCTCACTGTGGTTTCACAAAATCTACTCTATTTTCTTGAGTTTTGCAACAAAGCACAAATGAAAGTAGTTTTAATCTGGTTCTACTCTCTGACAGCAGCTCCAAAATGTGTTTGGAGGAGAAACTTCAAAGAGAAAATTCCTGATCTGGCCTACCAGGATACTGATAAAGTAACAGGCAGAACTGTAATGTCAAGATAGTGGCAAAACATGGAGGCATAGTGTTCTTCTAAGAAAAAAAGATGATGGATATAAGAGAAAATGAATGCCATTGTCAGATAGACAATTTTAACAGCACACCTTGTAAGAAGCAGTACACCAGCTTTTGCTCTCCTATGAAGCCCAAACATCGAATAAAACCTGGACATCTAAGAGCAGCATCAAGCCACCTGCAGCTGCCTCCTAAAAAAGAACAGAGAATACAGGGCATTCAGAAGCTTGGAGAAGTCTGAAAATTACACTTTCATTGGAACTGGACAGGAGCCTACCATTTGTGTATCTCTGGCAAGAATTTTTCTACTGTGTGCTCATACTAGACTAAGTTATGAGCTACCCAGCTACCTGTGCACTGGTCATAATCCAACGGCATGGATAATAACTAAGGCTATCATGAGTGTTGATGAATGACAATGCTTTTTATAATATGTATCAGACATCAAGAAAGTTTGACTCCTCTATACCAACAACATTCCTTAAAGCAGATAATGAAGGCAAACTCCAGGCTGCTGCTTCAGAGTCATTCATGAGAAACTCTTTGCCTTCCAAACAGCATTTTTTTGGGACCATGCCTGAAACACGTTGAATAAGCAAAATTAAGAGTGTTGCAGTATTGCTACTATGTCAGTTTTGATTCATTGACATAGAAAACACTACAGCTGTAATTTCAGGAAGACACCAACATTAAGGAAGAACAAATATGTTTTTTCTTTTTACTTTAAGCCCATTAACTCTCAACAAAATGCAGGCATTGTCAGTAGCAGCACAAAGATATAAAATGTCTTGTTCATAGTCAGACTGATATTTTCACATGCATGGAAGGGGAGATATTTGCTAAAGAATCACTATTTCTCTTAATCATGGCTAAAATGCATGCACTATAGCTTCCCTTTAATTTAGTATTGTACCAGTTAAAAAAAAAAAAAAAAAGAAAGGAAATAAGGTAGGATTAAAAATCCAACATATCAAAAAAATAACCCTTACTTCTTCAAGCAAGATAATTTTTAACTGTTCATTGGTACAGCATAACACTCCATTACAGAGTCAGGGAAAAGGCTTTAAGATCTATTTTAGTACAAGGTCAGATCCAAAGGCTAGTGATGAAACCCAATATGCTTTCAATGGTGTGGTAGACAGAAATTTGATATGGGTCAACACTGTTTGAAATCTGTATCCCCTTAACATCAAGGCTGGTACTGAAAACTGTACTTTTTAGGTGCAATGCTGCCATCAATCCCACAGGTACTCTAGAAGGATGTGGTACTAATTAGATCAGGAAAGCAAACTGATTCAGAATATAAAAAGATCAACTGATGGAGACTTTCTGAAAAAGAGGGAGTAGCAGTCATAATCTGCGAAGTCATTGAATCAATCCCAACTGGGATCAGCCAGGATGAATTTATCATGCACAAATCCTGCCGTATGCACCTGATTGTCTTCTGCAGTGACGAGACTGATTGTTTGGGTGAGGGGATGCCACTGGGTGCTGCATACTCTGCCTTCAGCAAGGTTATATACCAAACAAACCAACAAAGTGCACTTGGTGTTTAATTTATCTTTTTATCCCCTTTGTGAATATTTTTTTATTCATATCAAGTAGAATAATAATAGTGTAGCACATATATTTGTTTTGGCTACTTTCAGAAATGTTATTGAAGTATTATGTATATGATGTGAACATGTTTCTTTCCATTAATCAAGTGAACCACTGTTTTCTGGACTAGCCCAGCTCTCAGCCTTTCCTCATTTGCCCTGTGCTCCAGCCCTGACTACCATAGAGACACTCTCCTGGTTTAAGTCCTGCACATCATGGTCTGTCTTGCACTGGGACTCCAAACCTAGACCCTGTGTGATCTCACTGTTGCTGAGCAGTGGCACAGGATCATTGCCTGGCCCTGCTGGCTGCACCCTTGCCTAGAGTATTCCCTGGTTCAGGGCCTGCTTTGCTGCCTGGATGCACTGCTGACTTCCAAGCTGGGAACTTGGTGCCTCCTAAGGCCCCTAGGGCCTTTTCTGCAGAGCTCTTCCTGGATGATTGGCCCAAGTCTATCCTGCTGCTGGGAAGCCCCAGCCTATTTTCTAGATCTGAGGTCAGAGTTTGCCCTGGCCTTATGGGAACCCCATGCAGCAGCCCATTTTTCCAGGTACCTCTTAACAACAGCCCTGCCTTCCAGCTCAATGACTCTTCCTGCCAGACTGGTATCATCCACAAACCATCTGGGAGTGCTTTCTGTCCCATCATCTAGGCTGTTAATGAAGGCAGTAAATCGCAGGGATGTATTAATTCATCTACTATTTAGTTTGTGAGCTGGACTTTGCACTACTGCTCATAGACCTTTGAGGCTGTGCCTCCAGCCAACTTCTCATCAGCTGGCTTGTTCAGCTATCCAAAACAGATCTCTGCAATTTAGTGATGAGGAAACTCTAGGACACTGTAGCAAAGACCTTGCTTAAGTCAGGCTACATCCAGGGTACCCTTCCCAGTGACTAAGGGGAGGTTGACCTGCCTGTATAACATGGATTCTCTTTACTTCTTTTGAAAATGGGTGAAATGTCTACTTTTTTTCAGGCATGAGAAATGAAGCTAAAGAATTTTGAAGCTGACAGACAGCAGCCCTTCAAAGACAACAGCCAACTCAATTTGGCGTGTTGTGTCTGGTCCTACAGATTAGGAGGCTCAGGGATTTGGGTGTCTTGATAGGAGATCTTCCCAGTGAAAGTCAGGGCAAAAAAAGGACCTCCATCATCTCCATGTCTTTGATCACTAGTTCCCTTGCCCCATATAACAAGAGGCCCACATTTTTATTACTATTCCTTTTACACAGAAGTCCACCTCCACCAATTGCATGTCTTTTATGTGTTTCAGAACAGGATTTCCATGTTCACCCACGGTAGCTTTTTCTCCAACACTTACTTGACATTTCACACATTGACTTGTGGGCCATTCTTATGCTCCGAAAAGACTATCCTTGAAGATCAATGAACTTTGTCCCCCAGGACCAAGCAGGTCTCTGAAGAAGCTAAAATCCATGAGCCTAAATTTGAACACGTTTCATAAAATCATAGGATCATAGAATTGTCAGAGTGGGAAGGGACCATAAAGACCATCTAGTTCTAACCCCACTGCCAATGGAAGGGACACCTTCCACTAGAGCAGGTTGCACAGAGCCCCATCCAGCTTGGTCTTAAAAACTTCCAAGGATGGGGCTTCTACCACCTCTCTGGGCAACCTGTTCCAGTGTATCACCACCCTCATGGGGAAGAAATTCTTCCTAATGTCTAACCTGAATCGACCTATCTCTAGTTTTAAGCCATTCCCTCTAGTTCTATCCCTTCCTGACAGCCTAAAAAGTCCCTCCCCAGCTTTCTTGTAGGCCCCCTTCAGGTACTGAAAGGCCACAATAAGGTCTCCCCGGAGCCTTCTCTTTTCCAGACTGAACAACCCCAACTCTCTCAGTCTGTCCCCACAGGAGAGGTGTTCCAGCCCTCTGATCATTCTCGTGCCCTTCTCTGGACATGTTCCAGCACATCCATATCCTTCCTGTAATAGGGGCTCCAGAACTGGACACGGTATTCCAGGTGAGGTCTCACGAGAGTGGAGTAGAGGGGAAGAATCACCTCCCTCAACCTGCTGGCCATGCTTCTCTTGATGCAGCCCAAGATAGCACTGGCCCTCTAGGCTGCGAGAGCACGCAGATGGCTCATGTTCAGCTTCTTAGCCACCAATACCCCAAAGTCCTTTTCTTCAGGGCTGCTCTTAAGCCAGTCATTGCCCAGCCTATATTGGTGATTTGGATTGCCCAGACCCAGATGGAGGACCTTGCATTTGGCCTTGTTGAACTTCATGAGTTTGGCATGGTCCCACCTCTCCAGCCTGTCAAGGTCCCTCTGGATGAATCCCTTCCCTCCAGCGTGTCAGCCACCCCACACAGCTTGGTGTCATCGACAAACTTGCTGAGGCTGCACTCAATGCCACTGTCCATGTCACTGCCGAAGATAATTTTTTTTTTTTTTTTTTTTTAATTTGCTCCTCACTTGAAAAAATATCTAAGCGAGTTGCCTTTCCATCCTGTACTGCACGATTCAGTCAAGACTCTCAAGAATGGTACAGTTGACAACATTTCTGTAGGTTTTTTTGGGTTCATAAGGATTGTATCAAGCAGTTTGTAAACAAACTTTTGAAATTTCAAGCTCCTACACTTGGTTTTATGGTCTATTTCAAGAAGCCTGTGAATAGGTTGCCAGGCTTTGTTTTCCTGAAGGAATAAATCAAGGCAGGGGTGAAGCAGGAAAGGACATGGACTAACTCTACCTTGTGTTCCTTTTGGAAAATGCAGAGACCAATAAACCCAGCATTCTTCACTTCCTCTGCTAAAATCCAAGATTTTAGACATGCCAAGACTCCAGTTCCGGATTGGGAACCCTGTTTAGATGGGATCTATCAAGGTTTGAAGTTTCTGTAGGGGAGGCTGTTTTGTTGGTGACTCTGTAATCACAGAATCAGCAACAAAGCACTAATTTGGCTACAGCTATTTAAAGTGTTGATTATTAAGACTAGCTTTGTCTAGATAGTTAGTTTACATAGCAATCCAGCTGAATTCTTTCCAAACTCAGCATCTTTTATGGTGCTTGTGATTTACAGGAAAGCTTACATACTCTTCACCACTTTGATTTTAGACTATAGTACTTATTCATCTCTTGCTTTCAGTTCAAGCAGAATTAAATTGTACTGAAGGCTCCCCAGAGGTGTACAACAGGCAAGCAGGGGGTTACTACAGGAGTTAATTTACCTAAATTCCTTACCCTGCCCCCATCCCATGCTTCAGAGAATGAACAAAAGCTACTGAGCTTCAGCATATTTACTTGTCATGGTAGAATCACTTATCTGTATTGCAAGACAAAAAGCAGGTTAGGGTTCCCTCTCAGATATCCTGTTGCACAGGGGAGAGACCAAAAATTTCTATTGCCCTCAGCACTTCGCTATCAATTTTCCTTGGAATAAATCTATGTTAAGTAACAATAATTCTTTCTATATGGATATTTCAAATGTTGTTATTAATATACAACAACAGCCTTCTGAAGTCAGGCCATATAATTGATGATTCTGCATTTTATAGACTCATTGAAACAGTTCTACAAGATTATTTAGGCACTGAATTTTTTTCACTTTTAGCAGGAATTAGGCACTTCAAGGACCTTTGAAAAAGAAGTCTTAATCTTGGAGGGGAGTGGTGAACCCTGTATCTCAACTGTGTAAATTTATATGCGTTCTCTTACAATGATTTTAGGCCCATACTAACCAATCGCAGAGCCTGGGAATTTTCTAATTCTATGGTCCACTGTCAGTTCTTCTTTAGACAAGGAGCAGAGAAATAAGCTAGTTTCCAGGATAATACTTCAAGACTGCAAAAATTATTAAAAAGGTGGTTTTAAATGTAAAGAAAAAAAAATTATTAATTCATCCTTGATCAGACAGATATTTCCTAAAGGAAACTACCAATATGTCCTGTCTCTTCTGTTTTGCTTGTATTCTTTTGTATTCTCCTTTACCTCTGCATGTGAGGTTCGCTTCACGTTACACGAATCAGAGAAGAAAGTGAAGCTGGAAAGGATGAACAATCCTATTTCTTCTTTTTTTAATTAGAACATTTTTTTGATAAATAATGATGGTGCAAACGAAGGAGCATCACTAAATTAATTGACCATAAGAGACTTCCTGTATTGAAGTAGGCTGATTGAATAATCAAATTCTAAGGCCTAATGGAAATAATAAACCTTATTCAGACTAACCTTGCAAAAAGAAAAAAAAAAATCTACTTATAGGTTTTATTGGAGAGTTTTTTACATAAAATGCCTAATGAGAAAGCAAGCATGAAGGAAAAATTATTTTTACTTACTTTTCTTAAAAAAAAAAAAAAAAAAAAAAGAGCTATAATTCTTTCAGTCAGAAATAAAAATTCTTCCCTGATCATTAACATTAAATTGGCTTTTTATTTTTTATTCAAACACAGCAGCACATTTAAATTGAGCTTCTAATAGGAAGAATAAATATCTGTCCTTAATAAAACTAACTTTTCCCTCTCTTCTCTTTGTAATAGCTTTAGTTGTTTTTAAAGTATTTATTGAGTATGGTAGAAAAATGTTCACCTTAGCACACAGCAAAACAACCCACAAAAGCCCTATCACGTTGGGAAGTGTAACTGAATTGTTTTCAAGCATCAGCTGGAAAACAGTTTCAATTTTTCTTTGATGACAGCAGTACTGCAAGCAACTCCAAAATTTAGTGTTGAAGTTCAGAAGGCTCAGTACACTTTTTAATATTGCACTGGTACTGAATGATTACCAAATCTCAGTATGGAGTGTATATTACTGGAGAAGCCTATGCATTTTAACATTAAATTAGAGATGTGTCTTATTTTGTTGAGCTTGCTGCCTTTAAAATTGCACTTCAACCACCGTATGAATAGGAGCCTTTTTTTTCTACTACATCTGTCTTATAACTTGGGTACAAAGGACTCAAGAAATCCTACCATCTATAGTGGCTTTTTTTTTTTTTTTGTCTAGGAAATGAAGCTTCCCAAAGGCTGTCACTCGGACACAGTTGTAACTACGAAAAAGATTAGGATGTACTTTTTCTGTAACATTGTAGTCAGTAGTGTTTTGCTGAGAACAAAAGGGATACAATCTTGAGGCCTTTTGATATTTAAAGGAGGACTACATGAAAGATGGAATAAGACTTTTACCAGGGCATATAGGTAACAGGACAATAGGCAATGGTTTTAAATTGAAAGAGTTTGGATTTAGGTGGGATATAAGGAAGACATTTTTTTGTGATGAGCATGTCAAGACTGAAACAGGTTGCCCAGACAAGTTATAGAAGCCCCATCCCTAGATGTGTTCGAGGTCAGGTTGGGGTTTTGAATGGGGGCTTTGAGCAACCTGATCTAGGGAAAGATGTCCCTGTGCACAGCAAGATGGTTGGAGCTAGATGATGCTTGAAGGTCTCTTCCAATCCAAACCATTCTGTGATTCTATAATTCTGTAATCTATTTTTTAATCTACATAATATTAACATATGATTCTCAGCTTCTTCTTGATTCTCCTTTGAGAATACAACACAGACTCATGGCAGTATTTTCAGATACTTTGACCTGAGAAGTTCTTTCTTTGTTTCTTACCCTAAACAAAAAACACATCAAGCCTTTCCACTGTATTTTTTCTTTAATAGAAATGTTTGAGGGATATTTTTTTAATCAATTACTGTCACTAAACCAATTATTCTGAAACTAGAGATATGCTCCTTGGACTGAAAATGGAACCACATTTCTCCCATTTTTTTTAGTTATATATAAGAAAATTCACTCATGGACATATCACTTCAGTGAAATTCTATAATAAAGAACACAATGTCAGGCTGTCTTCAGGCAGAATAGCTTTAAGAACCTTTCAGGTATTCTGCAGCTAACAGGGATTTCTACAGAAAGGGCCAGCTGAGATGTACCTCCTCTGTAACCTTTGATGTCCTGTAAAACTCTGAAAGCATAAAAAAATGATTATGCTAGAGCCCTCTCTGGTTATTTCTAGCTGGAGAATATTTCAACTCATATTGCTGGTTGTATTGTTCTAGAAATACAGAAAAGTTTTAAAGCAACATAATTATATTTATGGTTTGGACTCTATGTAATAGATGCACATCTGTTTCTATGCTTTCTTTCACAACTTGAGAACTGACTATAAACACTTTCAAATCCTCCTTAAGCTCTCTTTTGTTGTGCTGCTTGCACAAAACACTAGCATCAATTAGGTACTGCTGAGATCAATGCCTGCTTGTATTGATCCATACTGCTTCAGTGCCTTGTATTCCTCCAGCATCTGTTTTTGACTGTTGTCTCATCTTAAACATACATTGTAAACACCACGGGAAAGACAGTTCTTATTCTTTTTCTTATATACTACCTAGTATAAAAGAGTCCTGGACCATGGCCAACGTATGATGATACTACAGATATCAGTACATTACATGAAAAAGGTAGAAAAAGTAACAAAAAGCAGAAACATTTCTGAAGAAGGCAGTTATTTTTGTCTTATTTTTAAAGACACAAACTGTATAGACTGATTCTTTCATATTACCAAAGCACTGTCTTCTCCCTTCTCCCCAACACCATATTTTCAGTTAGGAATATCTCCTAACAGTTTTTACTCAGTATTTACACCTGCACTGAATTAGTTTTCCCAAAGCAAGTTTCTCTGTAATTCCAACTACAGTAGAAGAATAAAAACAGAATTGCATCTGTCTGACGGTGAAAATGATGATGGAATTTTATCCTTTCCTCTTTTCCAGGATGACTATAGCTTGGGACCATCTCACCACCCTGAAAAATCAACCTGAACAGTCCTGAGGTAACACCAACAGAAATCACATTCCTAAGCCAAATCACTGATATTAACCACAGAATAGGTCAATTTATGTCAGTGTCATTAGTGTGAGTCATACAAACACAAGAACCATGTGATTTTTATATCATCAAATACACATCTGTGATGACATGGTGATCTTTAGGAGACCCACATCATCTTTGTCATTTGAACATGCATTTTAAGTAGAAGAGAAGACCTAGGTTTAGCCTCATATAAAAGGATTACCCTCTGGATGGAAAGAGATCTTGGGAGAGGAGGTTTGAGGGATAATGGGTGCAAAATCATGCAAAAAATGTTAACTTTCCTAGGATTAGGGACAGCAATGAGGCACTAATTGGAAGAGATTAAGGGCATGATCAAAAGTATAAGGTCACCTAATTTTTTTTTTCAAACTTCAATGAGCTTTTCCTAAAGAAGAGTGACTGAGCATAGTACAGCAAATAATCAATGAAGGCAAAAATTAGAAAATACTGGATGCTCTCTATGAAAGGTACTGACTATAAAAATTCAAGAGCATCTTTATTTTCACAGCACAGAAAAAAAACCCCAAGATTACCTTACTAAAGAAACTACAAAAGATCCGGAGCTGCTACAAGACTGGAACTTTTATGTGTGACGAAGACTGAGCAACAAGCAAGGAAGCTGTGGGAAGGTGCATTGCTTCAGTCACCACTGCTTCTGAGACATCCTTGTTCTTCCTCCTCCCCCTAGCAGGAAGGAGTAGACTGGGAGACAAAAGGAAAATTTTGGAATAAAAATATTCCTACTAAATTTCTATAAAAATATTTCTACAAGCACTCCTTGTTTTTAGGTGCTTATTTTTTTTTAACGTACAGTAAAATAGTCTTAAGAAGTTGGCTGCCTTCATTTTAATATGAGGCATAGATAATAATATGCTGCTCCTATAGCTCATTAAAAAATGTCTTCTAGGAATAATTTTTTTTTCCAGGGCAAGAGCAGTCTGTGGAGATTAACATCTACCTCACCAGAGAGTCTTGTTAGTGACGTATGAAAATAAATCAGATTTCTGCAGCACGCTAGAGCTCTGAGCAACAATACAGAAGAGCTTTTTCAAACTTTATTTCCACCCCATCTTTATTCTTACTGACTTACCAACCACACAAAAGCTTACACAATGAATATAAATAATATCCAGGAGGAATTTCTCTCTTTCCTAAAGGCCAGGAACAGACACATACATGTTGTTTTATTCTTCAAGCAATGTGATGAATATTTTATGAGCTATGAAGCTCAGCAACTTCCATGAAAGAGACACCAAAGAAGGCTGAGACTCTGCCCTCCCCTTTCCTGTCCCTTGGTTCAGTTCCCACTCTTCAAAATTAACTTCTGCACATGTGAGAAGTGAAATAGACTGATGTCATACATATCCCCAAGAAATCTGTGACTTGTAAGGCAATAATTCATACTGCGTCAACTGTGTTTGTCTTATACTACTTGAAATGGCAGAGGAAAATGTTTTTCATCAGTGCATTCATGTGCTTCTAGCATGTTTTGTCCATGGGAAGGCCAAGGACAGTGGTGGCTCCTGTTGTCGCAGGTTAGAGGATTAATACCAGAGGACTGAATACTTGGGCGGGTGAAGTTTCAGATCACTGCTTCCAAAGCTTATGAGTTACATTACACAGCAGTTTGCAACACTTACGTTCTTGAAGGTCCTTGAAGTATTGTTTTTTCCCCAGCATTTGGACCAACAACTTCTTTACTTGCAGCCTAGCTTTGACTCACAGGAAGCTAATGAAGTTCATAAAACATAGATATTTCAGACCTGATTCTCCACTACTAAGGAACTCATGCATGATTTATGCCTGTACAAAGCAGATGTAAGAGAACAAGACTAAACTGATTGCATTTTATACCTGCTTTTATCTGGATATAAAGGATTACATAAATAGCAAAATGTGAAGCATCAGGCCCATTTTCTTAAATGAGTAGCAGAAGGATCTCTTTTGACAAAGCTCAGTTCATGCTGTCAGAGTGGAATTCTGATCCTCACTGCACTGCAAGGAGAAAAGTCCCTTTTTCACCCATGGCTGATGGAATTTTTATGTTTGTAGAAGGTAAAATTAAGATAAGGGAGGCAGTAAACACATTTCCTTTCAGTCTTGACAAAGAAACTGATGACCTTCGTAGTATAAAACATGGTTCCAAATTCAGATGTCTTTTTATGTACAGATACCATGTTGCTACTGAGCTCTGCTATATTAATACTGAAGTCACTGAAGCAGTCTTTCAAACTGAGAGTGACAAGTCTTGACTGTATAGGTGGAAATCAGGGATGTTAATTAAGATTCTGAGCCTTGAAGTCTTAGGTACTTGCAGCTCCAAAGCATCTTTAATAATAAATGATGCAACAGTCAGGATAACAGGCCAGAAAAGAGACAGAGTGAAAAGCTTAAGTGAGCACAACTTAAGTCAGCATTACAAAACATACTGCCATTTTTACTCAGGTCACTGTCAAGACTGCACATGCATTCCTGAGATCCAGGGAAGCAAAACTAAAGATAGCCCCCTTAGAGGTCCCTATCACTTGTTCCAGTCTTTCTCATTTTACGATTATTAATAAAGGTATTCTTTAGCAAATTCTTTACCTAAACCAGTATGAATTTCCTGAGATAAAATTCAGTTCCATTCCAGAGATTTGTTCTCAAAAGTACTATTCAACTTGCAAGCAAGAAGAACTTGCAGATGATAAGGATTGAGGGAGGAAAATGAGATTTCTTGCTCCCATCTATGGTTGTATCGTGCTACTGTATCAGAGACTTCTGAACATCTTGCTGTTGAAATCAATAGAAAACTTTTCTATCACTTAAAAAGACTGAAAATCTGAATTCACACTCCTTCCTTCTCTCAAGCTTCAGCCACTCCAAATACAATGACATTTAAAGCTGCTTATACTTCTGAAATTTTTTGTTTGAGAAAAGCCATCCAGACTTCAATTTCCATGCATCTGACTGAGAACAAAGTAGAGAGGAAGTAAACGAAAGAAAAGGACTAGACAAAGAGTGATTTGAGTCACTAAAATTATTGTTTAATCTGATTTATGACTCTTCATCCTCCACTGTCAACCAGAAATCATTTAGCACTTTACAAGATTAAGGTGTATTTATTTGGAGTTTCTATTTTCATTCAAAAGACATCAAAAATGAATTCTAGCATAACGCAGTAAATATTTTAAAAATAAATATATAACTTAGTTTTCCAGTCATAAATGCTTCTAATGTTCTAAATCTTGTATTGTTTCTTATCTATTTCTCTGTGAAAGTTCAGTTTCCATGGGTGAAGCTATTACACAAGAAACTTATGCCTATTTATACTCTAATAAGGTCTAAGGTTGATTTGTTGTTTTCATCCTGCTGTTTTCTTTAAACAGTAACTCATGCTTAAAGACAGATACTATCTGAAATTCAAGACAATAAATAACAAAAGGAGGTGTCATCTCTGTGGATTGGAGAAAAGGCAAAGTAATTTATAGAAGTAGACTATTTTATCCTAATAATATGCATTGAAATAAATCAAGTAAATCTGTACTTTAATTTTAGAAGGCAGTGGCGAGAAGTCCTCAAAAGATTCTGCTTCCTGTACCCTGGAACTATCCTACTAAGCCAGCTGAACAGTACATCCATGTCCCCTGTTTTGTATTTGGAAGTGACTATAGGGAAAACAAACAAGGAAGGATACTCTCTGCAGCTGTGTTCTCCTAGCATCTGTAACCAGTGGATCAATACCTCCCTGCCTACTCCATTCCAGCTATTTAAACATTTGCTGAGACAAATGTATCTTAATTCTTTCAAAAAATATTTCAATAATTTTTGGATTTGCAAACCAGAGACTTTTACTTAAAATTGTTTTCTTGGGGGGGTTGATTTGTTCTTAATTTGATGTTATTTACTTTTTACTGTCATCTGCATGCTGCATTATGTAAAAGAAACAAAAAAAAAGTAGATAGAAAAACAACATGGTGTTATGTCTGATATTATGTTTATGTTAATTTAACAAACCGGAGAAAATTATTATGACATTCTAGTTTCTCACAAGGGTTCCTACATGATTACTGTTACTATTCATAAGAGAGACGAAATATCAACCTAAAATAATGACAGGCTGGAATATATACATATATACATAAGGTATATCATATCTTATGATCCATTCAAACAAATTGAACCAAAACATCGCTGAAATAATTACTATGGCCATTTCATGCATGGCTTTGAAGATGCTGAACAATTACGAAGTTTAATATAAATAACTTCTCCGGAATATATATATATTTTATACATATAAAATCAGTCTCAGATGTTCTGAAGCATTATTAAGTTGGATTTCTTTTTTGCTTTGTTTCATGAAAAATTAAAATGTAATGTTGACTATAGTCTGTCGTTTTATCCCAAATAATTTGAAGCTCAAATTCTGCTGTGTTTACTTCCACAGAAAAGTATCTTCCTTCTTAAGCTATTCTTTTTCATTTTATTGGATTTCTTTTTTGCAATAAAATACCAGTAAAGATAGACAGATATACCAGCATTTCTACCTTTGAAAAGAATGAAATTGTGTTTAGGAAATCTTGATAGGTGCATCATATAAATACAATGGAAGAACTGGAAAGAAGGCAACAATATCATGGGCTACATTGAAGAGTGTCTCTTAGAGTGAAATTTTCTATGAGCTTTTTAAACACCTTTTTAAGCAAAATGGAAAACTAAATGCAAAAGCTTCATTCAACAAACATTTAACTGTTGAAAAACCCCAAATCACATACAAACACAATGGCCTTACCCTCACTCCCAAAAGAGTAAATGCTCCGAAATACAATATCAAGCCAATATTGAATCATTATCAAGCTAATACCAAGTTAATGGGAAGAGGCCTGCTAATGCTCGCCACACTTCTGGAATACCAGTCCCCAGAACAGCAAGAAAAAATCTGCAGTTACTTGTTAAAACATTTTTGTAAATATTAACTCCTCCTGTGGGAGCGGTTCAGATGGCTTAAAGCCATTATGTTTCCTCAGGCCACACAGCAGAAAAAAAAAACTGTGTAAAGGGGCATCTGGCAGCTGGACTGACAACCTGAGCCTCACTGATCACAGTTCTCTGTTGTTGTATTAAACAGCTGCTGTAAGCATATGAGAAAGCATAGGCAGGCCAAAGATCTTTTTAGAAGTGAGAATTCAAAGGTGTAGATGGCTTTATTGCCAGGTAATGACATAGGGAGCTTTTTATCTCTAGACAGCAGCATGAAATTGCCTGAGGTCAGCAATGACTGAAAATTGCGACAATTAGATGGCTGCTTTGTGGCCTATAGGAAATGAATTGGTGGCCTCATTCCAGTTCTCTATCATAAGACAATTACAGCTAATGCTGATTGACATCTTTGATTGCAGCCACAGCTGAGAGGCCAAGGCTGAATGAGTCTTGAAAATAAACTGCCCTTCAACCCAGAAAAGTCAATCCTCCAAGCCAGAGGTGAGGCACATGCTAGACTGAGAAAAATACACCTCTTTTCACTCACTCTACAGATAGAAAGTTTGTCTCTCCTACTAAATGTCAGTGTCTTCAATGCCTTTGCTTATAATGTAATATAAAATGCAAGTCATCTGGGAGCGTTTAGGCAAGATTTATTACATATCGCTCCTTACTGATTGCGTTACAGAAGCATGCAAGATTTCAGAGAGTGAGGTCCTATTGCGCTAAGTGTTGTGCAGATGCTGTGCCTGACAGTCTCCACTCAAAATTGCTTGGTATCAAAACAAATGGGACAGATATGGGAGGCAAAAAGCACTGTTACCAGTGTTTGACAGACAGGACATGAAGCTCAGTGAGACAATGTAATAAATCTAAGATCACATAGGTAATGTGTGGCAGAGAAAGGAGACAAAAGAGAGGACTGGGTCATGGCTATAAAGGTGAGTTAAAGCCTTGCGGGTCACATAGGTATTTCTTTAAACATTTTACTTTTGACACCACAGAAATAAAACTGTGCATGAGTGTCCACGTGTTTGATGCCATTTTAGTATTAGTGATGCACAACACAAATGAGAAAGATTTCAGACTGTATTTGGGTGTTAAAAAAAAATAAAAAATCTATCACTGGAATTTCCTGTGACTTGGTACAGGGAAATACTAGAGAGAGTCCAACAGAGATGTACAAAGATGATTAAGGGACTGGAACATCTCTCCTGTGAGGAAAGGCCAAGAAACCTGGGCCTGTTTAGCCTGGAAAAGAGAAGTCTGAGAGGGGATCTTATTAACGTTTACAAATATCTGAAGGGTGGGTGTCATGTAGAAGGGGTCAGTCTCTTTTCAGTGGTGCCCCTTGCTAAGACAAGAGGTAATGGTAGCAAGCTAAAATGCAGGAAGTTCCATCTCAACATGAGGAAAACTTCTTTATTGTGAGACTGACAGAGCACTGGAACAGGCTGCCCAGAGAGGTTGTGGAGTCTCCTTCGTCAGAGACTTTCAAGACCCACCTGGACATGTTCCTGTGAGGCATGTCCTAGGTGTTCCTGCTCTGGCAGTGGGGTTGGTCTCTTCCAACCCCTAATATTCTATGATTCTATGATTCTATGATTCTATGATTCTATGACTGGATAAATCCTATCTCAGACACACCCAGATCAGAAGATTTTACTTACGCAGCTGTTCTTGAATCTGAAGAAAAATTTGATACGCAAGAAGAAAACCCAAAACTCCTGTTGCCCAGTTTCTCTCACAGCATTATAACATCAGTTTGCATTGGCTGTGTAAAATATGAGTAGTGGTAAACACACGCTTTGATTAGCATGTGAAAATGTCATGCTATTGAAACGACAAGTTAAAAAAAAAACGAGTTAGGAATTTAAGTGATTCTACATAAAGCATTGTTAAAATATGCCTCTTCTAAAGTAGTGGGGATTAAGAAAGAACAGAGTTGTTGTCTATATCAATATATGACTCCAGTTTGGTAGCTATCCTTGACTGAAAATCCAAGGCTTACTCATCCCCTTCTGACTCCAATTACAGTACATAAGCTGTGGTACTGCTTGTCTTACACATTGCAGTACAGCTTCAACTCCTAAAAAAAATGTGTGCAGCAGCAAAAATTCCCAATACAGCTTTTCCAGTGGACTATACTGAATCATTTCAAGTACGAGTCTTGAAATAATCTGGCATAAACAAAGAAAGATCAAAGAAACCTAAAGGACAAAATGCTAATTCTCAGATGAAGCATAAGCAATTTTAAGCTTGAACTTAGTCCATCTGCCTTTTCCTATTAAGACAAGAGTTTTTCACTGGCTTTACATTTTATTCCATTATCAGCTGTCCCAATGTTCAAATGGGAAAGACTTTTTTTCTGAACTGTTCTTCACAAGTCATTTTTTGCTGAATAACTTAGGAGCTGAACTGTCTTTTCCTGGGCTACATTCACATAATTACAGACAATTCCTTTAGTTCAATTTAAGATGAGACCACTTATCTGAGATGTAAAATCTGGGCTTGTGGATGTTCTTAGCCCATTTTAGTTGCAAAGAATAGTAGGTTAACTTAAACCATCTTCATAGTTTATATATCATCTCCAAAAAGGTATTACTATATAACTGAGAACAAAATGAATGAAGAGGGCTCTAGAAATCTTGCCAGGCTAACAGGACATGTAACAAGTGATACTTCTCAGGATGCATTCCTACGCCTTGGTTCCTGCTGCCACTCCCTATGGTGTTTTGACAGAGGATCCAGGATTTCTTTTCTGTGATTCTTCCTACAATTTATGACCTAGATGGAGGGATCTTCAATAGCTTTAATTATTGATAACTGATAACAAAAGAGCAAAATAGAAAATCCAGGATTATGCAAATACAAATATGTTAATAGTATTAGTACACCTTATGAACACCAAAAAGCAGAGAACAAATGTTGAAGTTACAATTTTTAAAGTGTTATTCTAATAAAATAGGAAGGTAAAAACCTCAGGACTTGGACATCATGACATCTGGGAGAGTGGTTAAAAGATGGGGTAGAAGTAGCAACATTTTAGGCTTGACAAGAAAAAACAAGACTATTTTCAGCTGTTAATCTCAACAAGGTAAAATACTGAACGAGTAAGAAAATCCCTATGTGTCCAATGGACTGTTCATCATCCTTTTGAAAATGTATAACTAAAACCCCAAACTCCAGCATTTCTTTTTTCTTTTGCTCTCAGTGGATCTTCTTAGAGTGGATATTTCTACAATTTATTTTCATTTAAGGAATTAGTAGCTTCGTTTTACTGCATTGCTAAGATACCTGAAAGCTTCTAAATGTATTATCTACAGTTTGAAACAAGTTATCTTACTCTTTCAAAATGTAGGTCAACTGGAATTCTGCATAAATTATATAATTTGCAAGGAATGAATATCCTTTAATCTTCCTGTTAAGATCTCATTTACCCCTAGATTATGTGAATCTGTTAAATTGGCAGACTCTAAGGGTTATTAAGAAGAGAGCTACATAAAAAATCTAAATGTAAAACAAAATTAATAAATCTGACTTTTTTTCCTGCTATATATACAAAATGGAAGTAATTTTGTAGATGAGAAATGTAGTATAACACAGAGAAATCCTGTACTTCAGTCAAATCTTCATTAAAGAAGGGCACAAAAAGAAATATTTCTGTTACAATTGTAGGTGAAAAGGAAAATAAAGTGTCATTGCAGGACTCGGTATATAACATACTCAGTGACTATTAACATACAATATTATAGTGTAGGAATACAATCTTACTTCTCCATGAAGAACTTACTGAGGAATCATTCCAGTGTTAATATTTTGTCAGTTTATAGCTTCGTGTGAGTTAAGAAGTGCAAGAGTTGCATATCAATGATTATCAAATCAAATTGAACCAAAACATTGCTGACATAATTACTATGGCCATTTCATGCATGGCTTTGAAGATGCTGAACAATTATGAAGTTTAATATAAATAACTGCTCTGACTAGTTACTTACAAGTCACAGTAAAGCGTATGCCTGGTTGCTGGTTAATTACAAAACATGGCTCATAACAACAAATTTAATTCTAAGATACAAATCTATCACAGAATGCATCACATTGATTGGAACAAGAGATTAATTTATTTTATAAATTTTAAAAGTTCACAGTCCAAAAGATTACATCACTAGGCTACCTGGAGTTCACAGCAGAAGCTGTATTCATTGCTAGCCTTGGCATCCCTTTTGTAGTCTTATGAAAAAACTTTTTACTTGGTTAAAATTCCTAATTGAAAGAAATTACTCCATGCAATCTGTATTTGTGTTTCATACAATCATGGTAAGATGCAAAAATAAAATAACATTCTGGTAAGATTTCAGAAGTCATGATAGATTACGCTTCTTCTCCTTAGACTTTGTCATGCAAGTTTGAAAATCTTGTCCCAGCCTTACACAGAATGTATTATGAGATAATATTTCCTGGGTAAGGTATACTTAATAAACAAAGCACAGGTTTATATACCACGTTTGATATTGTGACAAAAATGACATATAGAATAGCAACAGATCAAATGCTTTGCCTCTGCTTAGCAATTTAGATGAATATTGGTCATAAATTTACTGAATCTCTCTAGTTGTGACATCAAAAAATCTTCCAGCTACTTGTTTTGGGATTTCACATAATGCCACTTGCAGAGATTAGACTATGGAAAATGTTCATGACCGTCAAAAGATTGAATGGTTCTTTTACTAATACACCAGGTTCTGGCAGCTTTTTAGACTGCAGGTGGCTTGCATACGATCTGTTTTGTATGAACAACATATGAACTTGGAAGTTTAGCCTAAACTAAACTTAATAGATGAGAACTCACAAAAAGTATCACCAGTTAATTTTCAGAAAAATAAAACAGTATCACTAATGTTGACGCATTCTAATCGGAGCTACTGTGAGGAAAAGATCTTTTCTGCTTTTTCAGAGTTGCAAGCTTAGTTACGTGTGTACAATTAGCTTAAACAGTAACACATGGCCATTATTTTTTGTGCAAATTCCCAGCTGAGGGAGGCATAAACAACATATTTGCATAAGCAAATAGCCAGCTAGTCATCTACTAGGTCATATGCATGAATAAATACCTGATTTGTGCATGCACAATGTCTGTTTGTAGGCATAGTGAATGAATGCTAATATACAAGTGCAATTGTTCACCCCTAACTTTGAAAATACTGTTAAACTGGCAACAGTTTCGAACATGATTTTTACCCAAATTTGAATAGCTTTATCTGTGTAATCTGCATGTGAATTTAGCTCCTTCTAGACTACACATTCTCCAGAAATGAAATTTCTTACTTTCCAGTGTTCAGAATTAATTTAAAAGTTGTCATCTGTACTATTTTATTCTTTCCTCCTAAAGTTTTCAATATACAAGGACAATTAGAGCCTGTCTTTAAGTGGACAGGTTTTGGTATCAAAGGTGCTCCAGGGGTAGCCACTGTGAGGAAATGCCAGAACCAATTCCTGTTCCAGCAGACTGCAAAGCAGACTCACTGCTTATCAAAGCTGAATGCATCAGGCATTCTGATGCTGGTACCTCTGTAAAAACATATTTAAGGAAGGGCAAAAATAGTGCACAAGAGCCATGGGAGAGAGGAGTAAGAAAATGTGAGAGAAACAACCCTGTACACAGCAATGTTGGTGAAGAAAGAGCAGGAAGACATGCTCCAGGTGCCAGAGAAGAGATTCCCTTGTAACTCCTGGAGAAGACTGTGGTGCAGGTTGTCCCTCTCCAAAACATGGAGAACCATAGTGGAGCAGATATCCACCTGCAGCCCATTGAGGACCCCATGCTGGTGCAAGTGCATGTGTCCAAAGAAAGCTGTGACCACTTGGAGAGCCCGCACTGGAGTAGAGTTTCTGGCGGAAGCTGCAGCCTGTAGGGGACCCTCACTAGAGCAGTCTGTTGCACTATACCCAGTGGGGAGAATCCACACTGGAGCAGTTCTTAAAGTATTCTGTCAGTGATGCCCCATGCTGGAGCAAGTGAACAGTGTGAAGAGGAAGGAGTGTCAGAGGTAAGGTATTAAGGACTGTCTAGAATATCCATTCTGCAGCCAGCTGCACTGTTCAGAGAGAGGAGGTAGAATAGTTGGGAATGCAGGAGTGATGTTGAGCCTGGCAAAATGTGGGGGTGTGAGGGAATGGTGGTTTCGGTTTTGTTTCTCTCCTATTCTATTCTATTCTATTCTTAATAGGTAATACATTACATCAATATTTCCCAAGTTGAATAGAATTCTGTGATTCTGTTATTCTGTTTAGCCTGTGACTGTAACCTATGAGGTTTTTTTTATCTTATTTTCTCTCCCTGTCCCCTTAAGGAAGGGGAGTGAGAGAGTGCATGGGTGGGCACCTGGTACCCAGACAAGATCAACCCATGGAACCACTGTAGCTTTGCTTTGGAACAGCTACCACCTCTGGAGAAACTCATGTGGAGAAATGCATACAGTTTCTCCACACTGTATATAGCAGCAGTGCAACAAAATCAGAGAGAAGAAAAAAATAAAAAAAACCAATTGGAAATCCAACATACTCATCTGCTTTGCTAGCAGGAATCTACAATAGGAAAATAAGAGTAGGATTAATGTTCTTATTTCACAGAATCAGTTACAATGAATCATTACTTTGTCTTCTAACTGCAAACATGGTTATTACTGTGATAGAGTTGCAACGCAATAAAGATGACAGAGCAAGTCCAAACTTGATGCCATAGCTTAAATAAATGTATCTTCACAAAGTCTGTGGCAAGAATTTCAAACACTATCATGCATGCATTTGGATGCATTTTTTATGCACATGGGAATAATGTATAAATACACCTATATAAGTAAATAAAAAAAAATATATAAAATACCCATCTAATTCCAGATACACCTTGAACATAGCTCATTAAATAGAGGAAGACAAAAATATTGTAGTCTATTAATACTAAGGATGTTACTGTTCGTGATGAATGGTTATTTGATATGAAGATTAACATTAACTTATTGTAGTCTGCTGCTAAGCAGCCCTTCCAATTTACTTGCAGCACCCCAGGAAATAAAGTAGTTGTCAAGGTCACCAACTGTGTCAGATCCTAGCTTGAAGTTTCTGAAAACATCACTGGAATGTTATTTGGATGACTGAAATATAAATACTTGAATTAAATATTGTTGCTTAATGTACATTGTAAATAATGTATTATCTATTAATGACTTACAATTTCCTATAGTCTTGAGCTCAATGTTCACAATTAAGAAAGAATCTTAATAATGTTCATAACATATATATTTCCCTGAATTCTTAGATTTCAACCAAAAAATTTTCAGTGCAATATTAATAGTTGCATTATTTTTATTGCTTCTTCTTTTTGCCGAAATGTTTCACTCACAAAACCTCCTGAATACAGAATTTGCTACAAGATATATGAAATTTCACTTCTTAAACTATAGAGTTTTCAAAAGATGCTTTAAAGGACATTTTATTGTATGACCTTATATGAGAAGTTCTCGCTTCTACCTCCTGCCTTTTTGGATGGATATTATTTGACTGACTTGGACAGCCAGCTCATCTGAAGCTGCTAAAATGTATAATTTCTAGTGCTTATTTGGAGACTTCTTGAAAAATATACTATTTATCTGACAGACCATGACATATTGTGCACATCTATGTTAGGAGCTTTATATATCAATGTACACTTGCTGCTTTCTTTTCCAATCTGTAGTGAACTGTCCCTAACTAAAGTAGCACTGTCAAGCTACAACATACTAAGAGAGTTTCTTGTTCATTCCTATCTCATCACAGGATGAAGCTCGTGTGATCTCAGATGTGTGCAAGTACCTGTTTCTTTACAATGTCACAACAGATCATCCAATAAGAGGAGGAAAGCAAACTCTCATAGAATCCAAACTGTAAACCCATGCAATTGTAAAGACAGGAATTTCAAAGTACCATTTAATTTTAATAAAATCCTCAGATAATCAGATTACAGCCTGAACATTTGTTATGCACAGAAACATCCTTGAAATAGAGTGGTCTTTTTTTACAGGTTCCTAAGGTAGGGTACATATCTAACACAAGCAGTATACACTAAGAAAAAGAAGAAATAAGAAGAGACCTTTATATCAATTTATATTTATCTACACACATTGTGTAGCTTGACAACTAGAAGCAATGAGTCAAACAGCTTGGCGCTTCTCTTGACAGAAAATCCTGTCTTTTTTTTTTTTTTTCTTTTTCTTTTTTTTTTTTTCCCTTCTTTATTTCTGTGAAGTGAACATTCAGAAGGGTTTACAGATTTCAAGAGTACTTGAAAAAATATTAAAAGGAACATTAGATTCAGGGCAGTGATTGTTAACTAGATCAAGGCTGGATAGTTGCTCCTTCTCAGCTGCACCTTATTTTGTGGCAGGGAAGACTTTACTGAAGAAGTTACTGTGTTAGGGGACTTAAGCTCCTCTTGCAGGTTACTTGTGATTATATACTCAGTCTCTCTTCATATCTGTCATGGCTTTGTCTCATCCTTTTGTAAGATCCTCTGGAATGAAACAATTTTGGTACCTTTCCCTAGGAGCTCATTTATTTTTATTAGTGAGAGTGTTGGTGTTAGGTACATTTGGCTTCCTTTTCTGGCCTTCTGAACTTGCTAGAGAATTGAAATTTAATGCTTGATAAGGTGATAAAATGACAAATAGAAGGATAAAACCTGGGATATAAAAGCCAAGTAAGAGAAATAAAGTACAGAAGAAGTAACTTCATTTTTAACTGAAACATAAATTTGAGGAACAGGATTATGAGATTTCATTTCAGAAAATGTGTATGGGGGTGCATTTTAAGAGACACAAGCACTGGATATTGATGCCTTTTTGGCTGATATGACCCACTGTGCAAAGCTCTATTTGTGTAATCTAAGGGCAGTAAAGGCCTAGCGATGTTGGCAGTCTGTAGTGCAAAGCAGTGGAATGGCCAGTTCCAATATTCACTGTTCTGGATAAAGTAAACACCACCTTATCCAGACCTTTTCATATTAACAGATGATGCTGATCAAGATGAAGGAATTTTATGTTTGTCTGCTCATTAGTGGGTAGGTCACCCAACAAAGCAGAGAAAAGCAGGTCTGAGCTGTCTTTCTAGATCTCAAAAAGGCTGGGCTAGAGCAGCACTACTTAATCTGCCTATTTTACATTCTCAATGGCCACAGTCCACAACAGTCAAGGGCAGCTGATGCAAGGAGACAATGTCCATGGGCCATGTTCAGAGACGACTCCTGACTTTCTGTTCCACATTCAACAGTAGAGAGGTGGAGGCAGTCTTTTTACTTGGTTAGCATTTACTTTGTTCAGATTGTGGAGTCCTTCCTTACCCTTTAACTTATCCATTTTAATCTGATGACTTAATGGAAAGCATTAAGGTAGCTTTCTCTTCCTGCTACTCTTCCTCCTCCTGGACCTTTTCAGACTCTTTCATGTCAGCACACTCACCTATTCCCAGTTGTCAGGTATGCCATAGAGGGCACTTACCACAATCCATTTGCTCACATCATAAGTTATCAGAAAATTCTGTTAAAGGACTGAAACATGAAACAAGAGAATAAGAGAACAAAGCAAAGAAGTAGAAGTCATTCTCCATTTCCCAGTGAACCAGTATACTAACTAATAGGATTAGTAAAGTGTGACTCCTGTTCTGATGCTGGACTCGATAATCTTGAAGGTCTTTTCCAACCTGAGCAATTCTGTGATTACTACAGTGTTTACACATGAAAAGAAACACTTCCTTTTTCTCAGAGGTCTATTGAAGACTCTTGCCCAAATTCAACTATTTAACCAGATTTTCCCTGGCAAAATAAAAATTAAAAATTAATAAACAAAATAACAGTAATATAGTAATAATAAAGTAATAATAGTAATATAGTAATAATAAAATAATAAAAAACTAGTAAAATTCAGCACCTGGCCTCAAATGGAAACAAAAAAATGATTTACTTTTTTGCAGACAGTTTTCATCATTATATAACTAAGGACTCAAAATTCTAAATATGTGGCTTACAGTGCCTCTAGTTCATGAGATTAACAATATAATGATAAGTAACAATAAAAATTGCAATGGATTTTTGGTTCATTTTATTTGCCCTCTGATTTTTAGGGCTCAATCCTTTTGGAACATTTTTTCCAGCACTTCAGATCACAGAATTCCTCAGGCAAAAATGAACCTTATATTTTCAAGTATTTACATGGTTCAGAAACCTTGTAGTCCAAGAAGACATATGTATCTAAATGAAATGAAGAAACGAAATGAAGAGTTACTTAACAGAATCATTAAAAATCTTCAATTTCAAAAGAAGGAAGAAGTGGAGGGAGTTATAAATCAAAGGGAAACAAAGCTGTAGCAATAGCACTGCATCTGCTAAGTTCAAAATATGCTCCAAAAATCATGTGAACAGTTGAAAATGTAATCAGCTCGTTCCTGAACTCCCAGATGTGCTCACATCTCACTTCATGTTGTTAGTAGACTACTGTAGTAAACAGCCTCAGATTCACTTGGAGTTATAAGTCTTTTGCACATCTATCTTAATGCTAAAGGAAGGATGTGGTATTATTATCAGCCTCCAGATCTAAAATGTGTGTTTCTCTTCAGGCCTTTCTAGAAAGCTCAGTGTAATTAGTTAGTTTGCATATCACATCGAGGTTTGTTGTAAAAGGTAAATTCAAAGCTTTCATGATATGAACTTATCACAGGTTTTTTATTTTTCTTTAATACTCATGGAAATATTCTAAGTGTGCCATACATATTAGTATTACACTTAAACTTCTGTTATGCAGTAACTATGAGAAGTAAACACTATTTGTTGAGAACAGAATAAGATATTCTGATCCAGGCTTAGTGGAATCATCTTATAACCATAAGAGCCTAAAACCAACACTGAAACTTCCTGAGAAAGATTTTACCTCTCATACACTAGCAATTAACAGCTATTAAACCAAAGTAAAACTACAGTAAACAATTTTCCCTGCAAAAAGTCCCTACAAAACAGTATGCCTCTAAAAAAGAGTGCCTTATTTTTACTGTTTAAGAAGTTAATTTAAGGTTACATGGTCTTTTACAAAAATGTCTGAGTTTTGCATTAAGGGGTTAGGGTTGCCACTGTTGTCCTTCCAGCCCCTAAAGGCATCAGGCTTTTATAGGATACCAAGTGCCTAGTGCACCTATGCAAAAGCTGAGAGGTAAATAAGATCTTGATTTGGCAGGTAACATTTTCCCACTGCTTGTATTTTTTTTTTTTTGGAGGAGAAGGCTTTGTACATCAGAGAAAAATGTTTTTTGTAAGTCATGACAGCCCTCTGACTAGGAAACATTTTTCATTGGCTACTAATGCAATATAAGACTTTTGAAAAAGGATTCCTTCCACAAGCTGTTCCTAAATCTCCCAATTTTCTGCCCATTTATTGAGCCAGCAGAGTATCATGGAAAACTATGCAGTTGCAAACATGGTTTATCCTTTGATGCAAATGGTGAAAAATTTGCACCCTTACTAAAATGACAAATGTAATGAAATTTTAGCTATACTTAGTTTTTACAGTACAGATTACAAAAGACTTCTACAAATGAAGGACAGCAGAAAAAAAAGTAATATTTTCTGAAAGGCAAAATAAGAATTTTGTGTTTCTTTTGCCTCATGTTCCACACAGCACACACTCCCAACACTCAAAGGTATAATAGTCTAATCACTGTAGAATTCTTTTTAATAGCTGACCCTTCAATTACATATTACAATTCCTTTTAAAAATGGCTAAAGAGATACGTTAATGTTAAAGAGATAAAGGCTAACAAAGCATAAGCTATCCTAAATTGACTATGACTCCAACTCTACATGAATATCATCAGAATAAAGCTACCAAGAGAAATTCAGGCCTATGAGGAGAATATTTTATCAAGCTGTAGGTTTCTATAGGAAAGTAAGGTGAAGCTAGAAACACAGTCCAGTATAAGATGCCATTTTAAACATTTCTTTTTTATGATTATACATCAGCATTGACATTTCCCAATTCTGTATCTTAGCATTGAGCTGCAGCATTGCATTTTTGAAACTATTAGTCATTTTATTACAGACATTGATCCGGTTTTTTCATTTCTTTTCTGAATTTTTCAAGGTTAGAAAGCAGAGTCTTCTATGCTGGTAAAAACATAAAACAAACCTACTCCTTAAACCACTAGTTTTGAATTCAGAGGACAATTCATCTGCAGCAACAAACAGACAATAAAATGTACTTTTTCCTACCTGTTACAAAAATAATTCTGTTGCAAACATTTTCTGGAAAGAGGCAGAGAACAGTGGTAGTGCAGTTATGATATAGATACAGATATACCTAACCTGCATCTGAGTGTACTCCAAAACCTGATGTCTGGGAAAATGAATGTAAAGATAGCTTTTCTGCACTTATCTCTAAGATGACTTTTATCAACAAGATGTCTGGAAATTACACATTCAAGATCACAAGGTACAGTGTCACCTGAACACTGCTCTACCGCTTCCTGAACCAAGTTGTATGTTTGTATGGATCAACTCACAGCACCATAAGATTGGAATTTGTGCATTCATATCTATTGCTTCCCTAGACACACTCCAAGATAGTTCTGACTACAGTCTTGGTAAATAAAATATCACTTATTCTTCTTTACAAATCCAAAAAGAAAAACATGAAAATGATCAAGATTAATCAGCCACAAGCATGAGACTTACATACCAACAACATGAATCTCAATTCAGCAGTTTAGTTCTTTGCCAGAGTGTCATATTGCTGCACAGTTTCCAAGATTTTGGTTTGAAAAGGCAAAAGCTAAAGCAACATATAGAAAAAAGAAACAAACCAAAACTGTTCATCCTCTCCTTCCTCTCTTGTGAAATATCCCACAAAATCCGAAAAGATAGACCTATTTTTGATAATGTTTAAAAGCGTCCATACCGCATTGCTTTATGCTAGACTAATTGATTTCCACAGATTACTTTAAGGAATGAGACAGACTGTTTGGACATGATAACAGGAGTCTTAGTTGAAGATGAAGGGGAGTTCTCAGCATCTAATAATAAACAAAATATTATGCTAAATATGTGACACAAACTGTATAGTTAACAGTCTTTTAATATAATAGCTTGTATAGTGGCCACTAAATTTCTTTGCTATGAACATTGTTTACATTGCTTTCACACTGGAAATAAGTCAGGCTCATTTTGCCAAAATTTTCTGTAAAGAAAAAAACTTACTGCACAAAACAAAGAGCTGTGTAGAACTGAAATTGCAATGGTCATTTGCATTTGTGCTTCTGGGATGCAGATTTTTTTTTGGCGGTTAGAATGGCACAAATGCTCTAGACTAATAAGCTGAAACGAGCACCTGCTTTAAACAATTCAGATCAATGTTCTTTGTGTTTACCTTCTGTTTAGAGATATATGACTGAAATTTTATTTTAAATTGATCTTTGCAATATTACACTTATATAGTAACAAATTTTTGTTTCAAGACACAGTTACCACCCTGAGATGATAATTAAGATGAAACCTGGTTAGAGAGAATTAATGATATATGATTCTATGAACACTTGCAATTGAAATAAGCCTGGAAACTGCCAGTAAACAAACTGATTTCAATAGACTTACCTGTTTAATGCTTTTAAAAGTCCAGCACTTTCTCTTTACCGTACAAATCTTTTAGCCACTGGGTGAACTCAAAATAGAACACTTGATCATGATAATTCCAACCTGTCATGGACAACAGCATCTCTCATGGTACTGCACTCAGGATGCTTGAAACAAATCTGAAAGACACAGATATTCTTGTTCTTATTGAGTATGTTTACTGAAACATAATCAGCTATGCCCTACGATGAAGAAATATCAGCACTTAATTGATTAATCCATTATAAAGAAGTGAGCATAAAATGGTAAGTATCACCTGTTAAACATCAAGACCAGGGACAGTGAACCTCGCATTCCAGAGAATCTCTTTTCACTAAGTATATGCAGCTCTATTGTACTTAAAACTGTCAGGATTAATAAACAGTAATTGTCTTTTCAAAAAATTGCAGTTTTTAAAATACATAGACCTGTAAGTCATTTTTCATATGATTTCAAAATGAAGATCATATTATGAGACAAAGAAGTTCTTACCTGAGTAAGGTCATAGAAAAGATTCAGTAAAATTATTGTTAGTTTTTCCATGAGAGCTTTGCTGAGTACCATTTTTTTAAAGTATCTTCAATAGAAAAAGTAACCTGTAAACAGATGTGATGTAAACCCACACCAATGACTTGCTCTTCTTTTTACTAAGTGACATATAGTCAAGTTAAGTATTCAGGTGGCATGTTCCAACATGATTTTAATGCAGCCAGGGAAATTTACAGTTTCATCTAGCACTCTGCTTCTGTATAGTTGTAAAGTTCCTTTATAAAATTTTCTACCATTTGTATGTACCTTTTAGTAATTCAAGTGAATACTTTTGTTATATCCTCTAAATGTGTTTTTTCAGAATTTAAACTAGAGTGCATCTATCTCCTTCACTTAAAAAAAAAAAAAAAAAAAAAAAAAAAGGTTTATTTTAAGTGATCTGCATTTACGTAAAGATATTTTCCTCATCTTTGTTCTCTGTCACTGAAATCTTCAGGTCAATGCATAATATCACGGGAACACCACATGGCATCCAGATCATGGCCAGTTCATCCAGACGATACATTGAGCTTTCCTTAGGATTCTCAACTTTTATTTCAGTTAAAATTACAAAATTACAAAATTTACTGAGAACTCCTCCTAAACATCTCCTGAGGAGACCAGCTTCAGGGCAGGTAAGTCTGCACTGGAGAGGGAAGCTACAGCAAAGGAGCTGACGAAGAGCTCTTTTTGGGGGCTTTCTGAAGCCAAGAAAATCCTCTAGCCTGTGCTGGAGGTCGGTCAGCTGGTGGGTGGGCTGCTGAGAAGTGCCTGGGAGGAGCCAGCACCACCCACTCACTGTTAATCAGGCTACAAGAAGCCTCCGGGAGGGCTGCAACTAGTCAATGCCCACACAGAACAGAGTGAGAAAAACAGCGCTTGTGGGTGCCCAAGTGGTGCCACCACTGCTTGCAGCTCATTAGGCAGCGTGCTGGGCTTTCACAAGGTAAGGTCACTAGTCAGAGTGAGCAGCTCCTGCATGTCAAACTGCACAGACAAGGGGGATACCATTACCTCAAACAGTGAGGCACCGATGGGCTCTGTGGCTCTGTGAGCTGTCTCATTCGCTGGAATGCAGCCAACTTCGTGCGCAGAAGAAGAGCACCTATGGTCTCCACCCAGCAGAAGGTCATCCATTCAACAGTTCCCAGAGTGGACATGGGAACCCTATGGAGTTAAATCACAAACATGTAGCAACCCAGGCCACAGGCTGCAGAGAATGTCAGAGCCTCTCTCAGGCAGCAAGGGGCGATTATGAGAACTGCTGTGTGTGCTGCGAGCAGGTGCAGGATCTCCTCTGCCAAACTGTAGAACTGCAAGAGGCAGTTGATCAGTTGAGGAGTGTCAGGGAGGCCGAGCAGGAGACTGACTGGTGGAGCCAGGCTCTGCCTCCTATGAAGCAGAAACAGGGGCACTCCTCTGGTAGCATCCAGGAACAGAGGCCCCCTGCATCCTGCCCATGTAAGACCAGAGGTAGTAACCAGGATGAAGGCAGTGAGTGGAGGATAGTTCAAGGACGAGGCAGTAGAGGACCTTCTACCTTGCTCACCTCACCCCCCAGGTGCCACTAACCAACTGGCATGTGGCTTTGGCTGGGAAAGACCAGATATCAGTCCAGAACAGACATGAGGCTCTAGCTGAAAGGGAACAGTCAAACAAAGGTGTTGGTGATGAACTACTTTCACCAGAGGTATGTCCAAAGTCAAGAGGGTCAACTGCTCAAATTATAACATCATCCACTAATAAAAAAAAGAAGAGTTGTTGTCCTGGGGGACTCATTTTTGAGGGGAACAGAGGGTCCAGTATGTGAGGTTGACCCCTCCCACAGAGAAGTATGTTGTCTCCCTGGAGCCCGGATTAAGGACATCACTAGGAAACTTCCCAGTTTGGTGCAGTCCTCAGACTACTACCCTTTACTAATTTTTCATACAGGGGGAGATCTTGTTGAAAACAGTAGTTTGAGAAGGATGAAGAGAGACTTTAAAGCCCTGGGACAGATGGTGGGAGGATCTGGAGCACAGGTTATATTCTCTTCTTCCATCTTCAGGTGGAGACACAGTAACTGACAAGCACATACAGTCTATTAATTTATGGCTTCGTAACTGGTGTCTCCTTAACAGTTTTGGGTTCTTTGACAATGGGGTGGCTTATACAGCACCAGACTTGCTGGCATCTCATGGAAGGCACCTTTCAAAAAGAGGGAGGAGAGCCTTTGCAAAGGAGATTGTGGGGCTGATTGATAGGGCTTTAAACTAGATATGAAGGGGGAAGGGGAGATAACTGGACCAGCTAGGAATAAGCCCAAGGGAAGCATGCCAAGGCTAAAAGCCTGCTTGGCTAGTGTAGACTCTTGCTCTGCCACTTTATTTGAGACAAAGGCTAGAAATTTAGAAATTTCTATAACACCCGTCTACAAGAAGGGCAGAAAGGAGGATCCAAGTAATTATAGACCTGTCAGTCTGACCTCGGTACCAGGGAAGGTCATGGAGCAGATCATCTTGAGTGCTCTTACAAGCCATACAGAGGGCAACCAGCAGATCAGGGCCAGTCAGCATGGGTTTGGGAAAGGCAGATCTTGCCTGACGAACCTGATGTCCTTCTATGGCAAGATAACCTGACTGCTGGATGAGGGAAAAGCTGTGGTTGTGGTCTACCTGGACTTCTGGAAAGCATTTGACACTGTTCCCCATAGATTTCTAATGGAAAAACTGGCTGCTCATGACCTGGATGAGGATACGATCTGCTGGATCAAGCACTGGCTAGACGGACGGGCCCAGAGAGTAGTGACCAATGGTATTAAATCCAGCTGTTGGCAGGTCACAAGTGGCCTTCCTCAAGGCTCGGTGTTGGGACCGTTTCTATTTAAAATCTTTATTGATGATCTTGATGAGGACATAGCATCTACCATCAGTAAATTTGCAGATGACACCAAGTTAGGCAGGTTTGTCCATCTGCATGAGGATAGAGAGGCTCTCCAGAGAGACTTAGATGGACTGGGTCACTGTTAATGGTATGAGTTTCATCAAGGCCAAGTGCCAGGTCCTGTACTTGGGCCGCAACAACCCCATGCAACATTAGAGGCTTGGGGCAGTGTGGTTGGAGAGCTGTCTGGCGGAGAGGGATCTGGGGGTTCTAATTGACAAGCGAATAAACATGAGCCAGCAGTGTGCCCAGGTGGCAAAGAAGGCCAACGGCATCCTGGTCTGTATTAGAAACGCTGTGACCAGCAGAAGTAGGGAGGTGATTGTCCCCCTGTACTCAGCACTGGTGAGGCCTCACCTCGAGTGCTGTGTCCAGTTTAGGGCACCTCAGTACCAGACAGATACCAAGGTGCTGGAGCGGGTGCAGAGGAGGGCAATGAAGCTGGTCAAGGGACTGGAGAAGAGATCATATGAGGACCGTTTGAAGGAGCTGGGCCTGTTTAGTTTGAGGAAGAGGAGGCTGAGGGTAGACCCTGTCACTCTCTACAACTACCTGAAAGGACATTATAGAGAGGTTGGTGCTGGTCTCTTCTCTCCAGTAATTAGTGACAGAACCAGAGGGAATGGCCTAAAGCTGAAACAACGTAGGTTTAGACTAGACACTAGGAAAAAGTTCTTCATGGAAAGAGTTGTGAGATACTGGGACAGGCTGCCCAGGGAGGTGATTGTGTCACCATCCCTGGATGTGTTTAAACATTGCTTAGATGTGGTTTTGGGGGATATGGTCTGGCGTGAACTTGCAGAGTAGGGTTAATGGTTGGACAGGATGATCCCAAGGGTCTTTTCCAACCTAAATGATTCTGTGATTTTGTGATCTCCAAAATTCTGGATGTCTCCTATTTTTCCCAGTGATAGGAATGTCTCCTTTACAAGTGTTGCATATGTTTGGGGTTTTTTAATAGAGAACAGGAAAAAGTGTGCATAAAGGCGAGTGTTAGTGCATACATATACATGCAAAATAAAAGCAAAATATTCTATCCAAATTTGGAAATATCCTAAGTAAAATGTCAGTAGAATTCTTATGTAAATTTGCAAAGTATTTCACTCCTGGGTTAATGTAGAGTTTTGTTTCTCAACAAATCAAATTTGTTATACTGAGTCTAACCAGTGAGTCAAAAGAGAAACCAGTACTTAACTTCCACCAGTCACTAGCAGTTTTTCTAAAAGTTACATAGATAGAGGATATTTCTAAAATAGGGACAAGATTGCACCTGGTTCAGTTTTGAATTGAGAGAGGCATGATACAACACCATGAAAAACAAAGTTTCCAAGTGTACAAAATTTATCATATCTTCTGTGACTTCAAATGGGATAGCAGCCATGTCCACAGTGTGAGGAATGTACCTGACTAACAGGTACATCTCATCACACACTGGGTCAGACAAATGCAGAAAAAGTGAAAGTCAGCGGATTGTACTTTGAAAATTGACTGAATAGTTTGCATTGAGATATTAAAGGATCATTTTTTTTTCCCATCCAGTCACTGATTGCTGTATGATTCCCATGATCAGATGCAGAACTCTGTTTTAGTGAGACAGAGGAAGTAACATACTAATACATCTCAGAATAAACCTACTACTAAACACAAAATACATGGGGATGGGTGCTTTTTTTTTTTTGTTATGGTAGCAAGAATGTTTTCTCTAGAAATGTAATATTATACACACAAATGAATTTAAACAAGTAAAGCTGTATCTTCCAGAAAGACAATGGAAAAGTTTTATTGAATTGTAAGAATATTCTTAGAATATGTGAGACTGCGTATGGCCAAAGTTCTACATTTGCATGGTATTTTTGAATTTTACAGTGTAAAGAGAGCTATCAGCTAAGATTTCATATTGGGATGCATCAGGATTTGTATGACCAACTGAAACAACTTTGATCTTTAATGCACCTGAGAAAGATAGAAGGTTACAGAATGAAAAGATAAATCAGTTGGATAGAGTTCAAGATCTCCAGAAACTAGAATTTGATAATAGCAAAGGCAGGGGGCATTCCTGAGTCAGAATAAGGGAAACTGAATTGAAATATTTATTACGATGAGAACTTGTGCTTGATCTTGACAGATCACTTCTCTGAAGAAAGCTCCTTAAAATTAGGACAACTTGGAGTAGAAAAAGAAGCAAGAAATAGCACCTAAGCCAATGACGTCTACTTTTCTCTAAATACCACAGAATCAGTATGGCTGGAAAAGACCTTTAAGATTATCAAGTTGAACTGTTATCTAACTCTACCAGTGCCCCTAATACACCATATCCTTACATACCATATCTAGACAGCTTTTAAAGACATCCAGGGATGGTGATTCAACCACTTCCCTGGTCAGCCTGTTCCAGTCTTTGATAACCTTTTTTATATAGAATTTTTTCCTAATGTCCAACCTAAACCTTCCCCAGCACAACTAGATGTCATTTCCTCTTGTCCTATTAGCTGTGAGTTTTGAGAAGAGACCAACACTCACATTACTACATCCTCTCTCAGGGATGTGTACAGAGAAGTAAGGTCTCCCCTCAGTCTCCTTCAGACTACAAACCCAGTTCCCTCAGCCACTCCCCATAACACCTATTCTCAAGACCCTTCACCAGCTTTGTTGCCCTTCTCTGGACCTGCTTGAGTACCTCAATGTCTTTCTTATTCTTCAGTGCTCAGAACTGAACAAGGTGTGGCTTTACCAGTGCCAAGTACAGTGGGACAATCACTTCTCTACTTCTGCTGGCCACAGTATTTTTGATATAGGCCAGGATGCCATTGGACTTCTTGGGCACCTGGGCACACTTGCTGGCTCGTTTTTGATCTACACCCCTGGGTCCTTTCTGTGAAGATGCTTTCCAGCCACTCCTCCACAAGCCTGTATCAATGATGGAGGAGCAGATAAAAGTCATACAGATATGCTAACCCAGATTCACATGTCTATTTTGACAAAGGGAGATCGCCTGTTAGTTCAGGATACCACAGAAAAAGATTCCTCCTTTAGAATTCTCCAAAGCCTTCTTCCATCCTACCTGAGTCTGCAAGCTGAAATGTAGGATGAAACAAACTCCAGTGCTTTAAAAAAAGTGTATGTTCAACTACAGAAAAAGACAAATAATATAGAGCAGACTGGGTAGAAGGCAACCACTGGGTGGAAGGTTAGGTAGAGTTTATTTTCTTTATAGTACCTAGTGCAGAGGTATGTTCTGGATTTGTGCTGTAAACAGTGTTGATAACACAGGGATGTTTTACTGCTGAGCAGTGCTCACACAGCATCAAGGACTTTTCTGATACTCACACGGCTCCACCAGTGAGTAGCCTGGGGGTGGGCAAAAAGCTGGGAGATGACACAGCTGGGACAGCTGACCCCAACTAATCAAAGGGATATCCTATACCATATGATGTCATACACAGCATATAAAGCTTGAGGAAAAAGAAGAAAGGGCAGTGAGGGGGATGTTCAGAGTGATGGTGATTTTTTTCACACGTAACTGTTAAGTATGCTGGAGCGCTGCTTTACTGGACATGGCCAAACTCCTGCCTGGCGAGTAGTGAGTGGCTGTGTGGGGCTTAGCTGCCAGATGAGGTTAAAACATGACATCCATTGATCCTGTTTCATCATCCAGATCCACTGTGAACATCAGTAAGAAGGTACCAACACAAAATTCAGCAGAAATAAAAGAAAAAATGGGGTCTGTAGAGAAACCTCAAGCATTGGAGAAAGCGTACTGAGAAGCAAAAAGAAACAAAGTGACAAGAATTCAACAAGATCTATGTAAAATAAATTTAAGATTCAACACAAAGTGGAGGAGTAGGAAGAAAAATCGAGCAAACTATCTGTGATGTCATTTGTGTGTATAGTATCCACAATTTCTAAGAAAATAACTGGGCAATCTTGCGACAAAACTTTTGTGCTGAAATCCTAGATGCTGAAAATAAGTTTATACAATGACTACTCAACAAGGTATAATTTTCCAGAAAAGGCAAACCTCAACACTGATAATATCCACTGCTTGCTAGTAATTTATGTCTAAGTATCCATGCCAAAGCTTTGGATCAAGAAAGCTCATAAATGAAATCTAGGTTACTGTGAACAGTAAAATCAAATCATTTAGCTGATTATTTAGAAATTATTTCCCTTGTCATCCTCTGAAGAGTTCTTGTAGAAGGCCAATATTGTGTTCACTATCAGGATTTTTCTCACTCTTTTGGGAAAAAAGATGATTGATTTTCAAGGATCATGTCCTCCATGCTCAGTCTTGTGTCCCATCACCACATGCAGAAGAAAAATAAAGGTGGCAGGAGGACTTAATAGATGAACTCACTAAAAGCAAACTAAAAAGGAAGCATGCAGGTGGTGGAAGCAGGGATCCTGTCAGAGGGTGCAGGAATAGGGTTAGGACAGCCAAAGACTACCTGGAGTTGAATCTGTCAAGGGATTTGAAGGGCAACAAAAAAGGCTTCTACAAGTAGGTCAGCAGTTAATGGAAGACTAGGAAAGTGTGGGTGTACCTCCACATGGAGGAGGCTCTTTCAAGACAAAGGACACAGAAAAGCCTGACTTGGTGCTTTCTTCACCTCATTCTTCACTGGCAAGAAGAGTCTTCAGGAATCCCAAATCCCTGATACCTCAGGAAATGTCTGGAGTAATGAAGATTTACCTTTGGTGAGGGAGGATCATGTCTAGGAACACTTATAAATCCTAGCCATATACAAGTCCAAGGGGCCTTACAAAATGCTCCCTGGAGAGGTTTCTGAGGTGTAGGAGAATGTAAATGTAACCCTAGTTCAAGATGGGACAGAAGAAGTATCTAGGGAACTACAGGCAGATGAAATAAATAATCCTGGAAATCTCTTCCAAACCCACAAAGTACAAGAAGTTGACTTGAAGAAGTCACCAAAAATGTATGAAGGGGAAAACATGCTTAACAACATCATAACAAGTTACAAAGTGATGATGAGCTTGGCGGATGAAGGAAGAACAGTGGATGTTGTTTACCTCAACTTTAGTAAGATTTTAATCACTGTTTCCCATAATATCCTCATGTATAAACTGATGAAGAATGGCTTAGATAAGTGCATAACAAGGTGGACTGAAAATTGTCTCAACTGCTTGCCTTGAAGGGTTGTGATTAGTAGCCAAAAGTCTAGGAGGAGGCCATTCACTAGTGATACTCCTTAGGGGTGGATACTCAGGCCAGCACTGTTTAAAACATTTATGAAGACCTGGACAATAGGGAAGTGTGTACCTTCGGTAATTTGAAGATGATACAAAATAGGAAAGAGTGGTTAATACATCAGATGGATATGCTCCCATTTAGAGGGGCCTTTACAAGGTGGAGACAAGAATTTCATGAAGTTCAACAAAGGAAAATGCAAAAGCCTGCACCTGCGGAGGAATGACACCCTCAGCACCAGCACGTCGTGGCGGCTGACTGACTGGAAATCAGCTTTGTAGAGAACAATCTGGAGTTCCTGGGAGACAAGCTTACCATAAGCCAGCACAGAGCCTTTTCAGCAAAGACAGGGAGATGCATTAGAAGGGATGTTGTCTGCAGGTTGAGAGATGATCCTTCTCTTTTGCTGGGTCCAGATCTGCCCTCGCCAGTACAAAAGACATGAACATACCAGAGGAACTCCAGCACAGGGCCACAGAGATGATGGACTGGAGCATCTCTCATAGAAGGAATGGCTAACAGAGATGAGACTGTTCAGCTTGAAGAAAAAAATGGTCAGGGGGATCTTATCACTGTGCATAAATACACATCACAAGGAACTGAAGAATTTTAAATGGCAAGGAAAGGGGCCATAACTACAAAGTGAAACACATGAAAATCTGAGCATAATAAATCAGTTTTTGCTATGAGGTTGGTTGGACATTGGAGTAGGTTACCCTGGAGTTTATGGAGTCTCCATCTTTGGAAATATTCAAAACCTGACCGTATGTGGTGCTAAGTAATCTATCTGATCCTGCTTTGAGCAGGGCGTTGATCTAGACTATCTCCAGAGATGCCTACCATCCTCAACCATTCTGTGATTCTGTGAAATTCTGTAAAATGGTTGAAAGAATGAAAAAAAGCCCATCATTAACAGCTTTTGATTACTTCACAGTACCTTAAGACATATTAGTATAATCTGTGTTATAATAGCATATTGTTTTATAACAGCAGAAGAAAGTTTATTTTGTCTCTGTTAAGACAGTGATTTTAGTGCAATAATATTAGCCATGGCTTTTGAAGTCACAGACATTCAGCAAAGCTGGTATTTAAATAAAGAATCTCCTCAAGAAGAACATGCCACTATATCTAAACGCACCAGAACTGTATTTAAGGAGACAGGTTTAATAGTTAACCTCAATTTCATTCTCTACCTGCTCATTTTTACCATCACTGCATTCCAGTTTTTGAAAGTGAATAGAGATATTAACAATGGAGAGACAGTAACGTTAAAGTCTGGAGTATCCTTTCAAAAGCACAGTCCCACAGAATGAATACCTAACAGCATGCTAACATCCTAACAGGAGCTAGTAAGGTCAAACAAGCAAAGTGCTCACAACAAGCCTACACCTTCTGTTGCATCTCCACCATTTTGAAAACAAAATTCATAAATGCAGGGGTTATGTTTTAAACTCTCTTTTTGTTCAGGTATGTGTGACTGAAGCAGAATGCAATTTCCATATATTGAAAGGCTTTATGATTTTACTGTCAGTCTGCCCTGTCTCCACTCTTTGGGAGCTTAGAGTCTCCTGAAATCCTGCTCAGGTTTGAGAATTACACTGCTAATTGCATTATTAGCATTTTCCCAGTCATTCTGCAATGTCAAGACTATGAATAGGTCTCAAGGAAGAAAGAAATGAGAGATGTGGGGAACTGTTCTTTGCCTGTTTCTGTATAATGTGTAAGAAGATACTCATGACTCCCCCTGTTATTTATCACAGGTTTTTCAGCAGTGTTAATGGCAAAAGGGTACAGCATAAGAAGAGTTTCTTGCTGTGCCACACCATATAAATCCATGAGACACTAACTGACCCAGGGGTTTACCATTTAAGTCAAGAGAACAGGCAAAGGATGGGGAGAGAGCTAGTGGAGAGAAAATAATATAAATGCAAAGAGTATAATATTATCTCTGATGACTTGTTTTCGGTGTTGGTACTGGATTTTCAGTCCTTTTAGTGCTTTTGTAACAGAGGTGATTCCAGAGATAGCAACAAAACAAAGTAAAATGGCTCTAGAATAGAGAATGAGAACTTTCAGAAAAGAAAGTAGTGTGATGGTGCTATCTGAATCTCCACTTATAGGTCTGGAGGACTTTTTGAAGCTCTGATGTAGGGTGAAGCAAAATTCAGTGTTGTACTGATACATACTTAATGGTGGTTACAGTTTATGTGTACTTACACAGAAGTTTCTAATATCAAATCCAAAGGCGACTGGCCAGAAGTGTCAACTGTTTTAGGAGTATCATTTGCATTTACAGTCCTGGTTATTAGTTTGGAAGACTGAGACCGGATTATTGTTGCATGTCAGAATATGCAACCCTGAGAGTAACATAGCAGTTCCTTCCCCACAACCTGTTTGAATTCTGTCCTCCCTGATCAGCCAACAAAGCATGTTAATCAAACTCAAAATTACTAGCATAGTAACCTACTGAGAACTGGCCCCAAACCATTGAAATCACCTATCTAGCAGTGATCAGAAGCTCACCTGAAGATAGCAGCAGAATGCTGGAATTAATTAGGCTGCAACAGTGAGGACAGGAACTTTTCTGAGTAGGACTGCTCCATGAAAAGTGTTCACTGGCTGACTTGGCTAATTTTACTGCCTTTACAGGTTCACTGCTTGTTGGTGGAGTGTAACTGAATACTTATTCAGTGGCTGATGTGAGGTGCATCAGAGTAGCTGTCAGTTGCTCTGAACACTAGCAACAACTGCAGTGGGTCATGAACAAAGCATATTACCCGTATCTGTGCAAATATTTTGCTTCATGTAACACTGTGACGCATCCTGATCCCACTGGAGCTAATGCATTAATGAAAGTTCTGAACATGGACATTTATTATTTATGATGATGATGGGTTTACCAGAAGACACATGGGAATATAAAGAAAGGGAGAGACCTTTGTCAATAAATCTAGCACGGTCTGGGGAGGACAGGGACTCCTCAAAAGTCTTTTCAGGTCTTTTAAGAGTGAAAGTCTGTGAGAAGCATATCTGCAGGGTAACAGGGCAATATAACAAACACTGAAGAATTCACTGATTAGTGCTCCAGCTGTATGCATGTGTGCTTCCTAACATCTCTACAGTGCACAAGAAACCACAAACATGAATGAAGAGCACCAGCAACCATAAAATCAAACACTAAATATTAAAAAGATATTTTTTATTTCAAAAAGCAACACATTTTTATTTGTTATTTAATTCGTTAGTCTCTAAAATTACATTTATTTTTTTCCCCCTCTCCTTTTTCTTGGTTCTAGAGCCTCACTTGATATAAAAGGGAAAGCTGAACTTCTAAATTAATGAGATGCAGGAACTTTAGCTTTGATAGGCATTATCTCAAAGCTAAGGCTGAATAAAGAAACGCTTAATAAATTCATGCAGAGATTGCACTACACTTTTCTTCTTTTTTCAGATTTCATGATTTAAAGTGGAAGTGACAAAACAGAATTAAATTTATCATCCCATTAATTAGTTAGACCTGTTCCACCCATTCAAGAATGGGTGATCAGCTTGCCATGGTCAACGAAAAGAAGACAATATTTTTCTTCCATGTAGAAAAAAATGTAAAAACTTAACATTTGTAAATGCAAGATTACAAACATTTCAAGCTTTCATTCAAGATAACTATAAACTGTAATGCAAGACATATTCAGATCAAGCTGTCTTACTATGGAAAGTATAAATAACATACCTTAAGACTTAGTAGGTTCAAGTCGTGGAGGCAATCACTGCACCTTTGGAAATAAAATTCACCTGTTAAAACTTTTGTTACTAATTAAATTTAGGATAAAAATTTCTGTTATCTGAAATCTTTTACTTTTCACAATTTGCAAGCTTCTTTAGTAAAAAGCAGTCTGCTCATTTGTGACTTAAAGCTAATTTCAAGAGATAAGTGTAATTTGTTCAGTCCCTCAGTTCCTCTTTTGAGGTTTCTGAGAAGAACGTTCATTGTAATATACACTCCTGCTCACCAGCCTTCTAACCTAGATTTCAGTTCATTTTATATTACAAAGCCTAGCAAGAGATCTTTCTAAAGCCACTATTTTATGAATCAGTATTCACCGATATTTTTTACTCCCTCTGCAGCTCTGGTTACTGCAACAGTGCTTAACCAACAAACTATTCAAAAATAAATACCAATCTTACAGATGACAGAAAATAACATAACTAGCACCAACCTCTTACTCAGCACTCTTAGAATCTTAGAACTCTTAGAACTTCTTCTGTTTTACCAATATTAGTGTCAGCATATTGAACAAAGCATTTTAGACAAAGCACTGGCAGCGGTTTATTTTACACAGGAACACCTTGATAAGTCTTTTCACATTCTAACTTCTGTTATTTGCTCATATTATGTGAGTGACATCATACTGTCCTACACTCTACTGTAGAAGAATCTCTGGAGCAGAAACTTTACTTCTCTATATCTAGAATGATTTTAGAAAAATCACAGCAATTTATAGTGTTTGAGGATTTTGCTCCTTTAAGTTCAAGACAACAAATCCCTGCTGACAAATGAACAATTCTGGCATAATTTTCTGAGATTAGGAAGAAATTTACTCCTATCGTAGACTGTCCTTGCTATATCTTGTTCACTTCTACAGAGATATTTATAAATATATATGTCTATATATATTTATATGCATATATACAGCATTGACATACTTTTGTAAACACTCCCTGAGAATATTTGTTTGCTCCCCACCCTTTTGAAAATGTCTTAATTCATAAAACTTTGGATTCAATTTTCTGGAAGGGTGAAATTACCTGGCACTTTGAAATATGAGAGAGCTGTTGTCCAAATACTGTACCGCTATTCTACTATAGCGCATGCCTTACCTACAATATAAATAGTACAATCACCTTATTCATCTTAATTTCACAGGTTTAACTGCTTTATAGCAAAATACATAGCTTACAGTGATTATCCAATGTATTTCCTTTAGGTTTGTGCCATTAAATCATCTCTGCAGGAACCATCACGGTGGTGTGGGATTCAATATAACTTTGTCTCAACAGCTGTTGCTTTATTAGCTAGCACAAAGAAAAGTGTATTTCCCTCCTTAAACAACCTGACTTTCAACTCCCTTGTAAGAGGAGAAAAGGCAATCTGAAAATCATGTTTATTGAACCTGGACAGATATATATTTGCAAGTTTGCACCATGGTTAACTCAAGGTTGATATTCCATAAAACTCCAGATCCTACTTCATGTCATTCCCAAATCTCCTGAAATATTCAGTTTATTAACCCCTGAAACTCACAAAGATGACCTCAAGTGTGTTTCTTAGGTAGATAACTCAAAAATAAATCATATATTTGCATCTCAATAAAAAGCTTATCTGGGATAAGTTCTGCTTTTCAGTGTAGCAAAATTACATTTTTCTCCGTAAGTATACACTTGTGTCTGCAGACCAACACATTAATATCTCTTTTCTTCTAAAGCACTACAAATACTGAAAAATTTTAAACTGCATTAATCCGCACATAAAAAAGTAAATTTAGACAAGCATTTTTTCAGAAAAAGCTTTCCAAATTTTATAAAGGTGAAACTGTGTCAAAAAAACCCAACAAAAAAACCCCATAACAATAACAATAAAAAACCCCAAACACACACACACACACCCCCCCTCCAACACAAAACAAACATACAAAACCTAAACAAAACAAACCAACTAAAACAAAAACTAAAATATACTGATTTTAATTAATCACCTTGAAAGTGTCTCTGAAAGAAATGCATTAATGTCAGGGAAGTATATCTTCCTTTTTAACTGGAATAATTTGTGAGAAAATACTAATAGTTCTTGCAACAGTAAGGAAAATGCTCTCCTTAAAGTAAGAAAATGTATAAAAACTAGAAAGCATTTATAGAAAACAATTTCTAAGCTGTAATTCGTACTTAATTAGAATACCTATGTGTCTAACTACCACCTTGTAAACAGACAACTTAGTCAAGCTTCTTCCAGTTCTGCTGCACATTACAGACTTAAGTCCTTATCCCCAAACAGATCTTTATAAATACTTTTGCTGATATATTTTTAAAAAACCCCACAACTCTTAGTTCATGATATTATCTACAAAATGTTTTCCAAGGATGCAGATCTAACACTATAACAGTGGTTTAGCCTTCAGCTGAAGTAGCACCTAAAGCTGAAAAAAATGCCAGTTTTGTTTGAATACAGCTGAAGACAGTGGAGATAAAGATTACCAGTGAGTGACCTCACAACTCCTCACCCTTAAACTCCCATGACCTTAATTTTGACAATAATGAATTTCTGTTTGATACGACCACACTGAAGTCAGGGCTATCAGCTCTAGTCATTACTGATGTGAAAGTAGCTGACACCCTTCAATGATGACTACATTACATTTCACTAAGGCACATCACTCATTAAAATTTGCATATATTCTGAACTATTTACTTAATTAAAAAAAAAAAGAAAAAAAAAGAAAAGAAACTTTCATACAGTTAAAACAGAACGATCTTACAATAGAGCTACATACTTCATGCACTTAGTGAATTCATTTCACCTCAAGATTTAATTAATCCACTTTCTGTCACAGTTTATTCAAATGCAAAAATAGAAATCCTGATTTGTAAACCCAACAGACATACACATATATCAGCACAACAAGTGGTAAGATTAATTTACCATGAGGAGCTCTGTTCATAGTCTATCATTGGATTTTCATCTGTCTGCTAATAATGACCAAATAACTCTTTGAAACAAAAAGATGTCAGTAATGGAGTTGAGACAGCTCAGTGGTACTGGCAGAATGAGAGGAACCAAATCAGCTTTGGTGAATCACAAAGAATCCAAAGTATGACTGTTCAATTGGTTAAAGGTTCATCTGTCTGAAAGGAAGACAGCGGAAGTAAGCCTGGCTCACAGTTATGTTTTTTGAAAGTTTCTACCCAAATGATTCAATGGTTTTGAATAACAGATATGGGGAAATGAATGAAATAAAATAAAGCCTATGTCATTTGGCCATTGGTAGAAAGTTCTGTCAAGTACTGTCATCTTACAGTTCTAGTATCCCCATGCTTCAGAAAAAAACTGCTTATCTACTTGAAAGAGCAGCTTTTTTTCCCCACAAAATTGCCACTTTGACAACCCTTTGAAAATCCAGTATACATGCATACACCCAGTGGAATGAAGGGGAAATTCAAATTGTAGCAGTTCAGCATTGGTAATTTGACCAAGAATTGATCTGGCATGGAGAGCAAGAAGACTGAAGTGCAGAAGAGATAGAACTGGAAGGACACAGAAATGCCAGGGCAGAAGGAGTCTCTGTAATGGGGTGAAACTTCCCTTGGTGACAAGATAAGAAACAGCTATGGTGTTTTCTTGTAGCAGCCCAGCAGCTGTGGGATGCGAGTGCTCAGGGGTCATCTTTAGGCAGCAAATCCAGGCTGGGGGATGGACCCAATGCTGGGCTGAGGTGCCTAATGGTGATGCTCACAAGATTGGTGCCAGTGCAAGTATACACAAGGAATCAGCTCATTTCAGACCTTTGAAGATTGCCTGTAGAACTGCTTATGATGGCAGCACTTTGTCCCATGCTTTGTCAATTACATATTTTATGTTTAAGCACAAATATATATTTAATCACCTCAAGGGACACCATAAAAATTCCCCAGTAGGATCCTTGCAAGATAGTGATTAAGAACATTCAGATTCTGTCAGCAGAACTGACAGGATGATAAACATGACATTTCCACACAGAGGATGAATTTATCTGACCCAGAGTTACAACATAATACCAATTTTTCCTTTATGATGCAGATCTTGATGCTTTCCAGAAAACTACAGGTATCTGCAGAGATGCTCTGTGAGTATTTATAAAACATTCTGGATTGAAATGCCTCAGAAGAATAAACTCTAACTTGTACTCGGGTTTGTACGTAGCATGTATCCTATTGTACATACCAGAAGGATAATATGAATTTACTTTAATATGATCCATAAGGTCTGTGTTCTACACTAGAAAACAACAAAGAATCACCCAGTCCAAAAGAGGCAGCTGAATGATCTATAAAAATAAATTTTCTTAACTGAAAACAATTAGGAGTGTAATAATGAAGGCAGAGTTCTCACTATAACTAAGTGGTAATTACTGAGCTTGTTTTGTGACTAATGAACAAAGACTTTGAAAGGAAATTTAATCACTGATTTCTTATCATATAGTTAGATGCCAAATGAGATCATATAATTACAGATGAATGAATTTCTATCCTTATTTCATATATAAACATGTCTAGCATGCCAATTGCAAAAGCAATGAAACCCAGAATCCTGGGTGTTTGCTTCATGGAATAACAGTGGAGATTCACTTTTAGCATGCAAAGATGCATACAGTCTTGCAGCTATAGGAAGAAGAAAATTATTCAGCCCCAATCAACTCATCTACATCCACAGAAAAGTTTTGCAGGAAGTAAAAACATGTAGGAATTAACTTCATCACAGCCACAGAAGGAATGCATTGTTGGCAGGATGTGCTATGGGAGGGTACATAACCAGGTCATACCCATCCTAGTCACATCACATCCCTTTTCATGCTGTCCTGTTTTAAACATCATTAGTTCCTTATTTTTCCCTACCCACACAAAAGCATCCATCACTTCTTCATTCTTAGTGGCTTAGTATCATTCTCCACTGACAGCTGCTTCTCATATTTCAAAGATCTTTGAAGTGGTCCTGTCATTTGTTATTTGCACATGAACATTTCCTGACTTAAGGTTGAGAACAATGCCACTAACATGCTACTCACTAAATGGAACAAGAAAAATGCTATACTCATCTACCTTCACTTCACCTAAGAAATTCTACCTTTCACCAAGAAAAATGATTGTGGTTATTCCATGGTATGCTATAGATGGATTTCTACTGAGTTAATCATAGCATTAATACAGAAAAGCCAATACTTGCCTTAATGCAGGCAACTTTGTATTTAAATGAAAGTAATGGAAAACAAGAGCTGGGAATGTTATTTAACACTGAGAAAGCATCAATAATATTAACAGACAATGAAGCAAAGTAGAGCCCATGAGAAAGACAGTACATATTTTGAAATTCACTTGTTTGATAGATGTAGAGTGCCACTGTGAATAATTATGAGAAGGGAATTTTTTGAGAAGACTTTGGTATTTTACTTAATTTCTCTGAAAAAGAAATTTTGTCCCAGTTAGAGTCACAGAAGAACAGAATACCAAAAGGGGATCACAGTGATTTCTCTTGTGCTGCCCAGATTCTGAAGAATGCTAGTGTTGCTGTTTGGCAAATTCAGGCACCTCCCGTGCTCACCAGCGCTCACATAGCATTTCATCAACTGAAAGGCAATGCATCGAAGGATGACAAAGGCCATGTGTGCAGTACAAAAGTCCCCCTTGTATACTACAAGCTTCTCCCTTTATCTCTTAAAGAAAGACTCCACAATCTTGCAGCAACATGTGAGAGGCAAGTGGGGTATGTGTGAAGGAGCTGCCCTAGGTAAAAAAATGCTTTTATACCTTTCTGCTTACAATGTCGCGGACAAAATCTCATTGATAGAATCAAACAGATGCAATGCTCTGCAGTGGAAACTGTTTCTGATGGCACCTGTTTTCTTCCCATATTTTGGCTTTTAAACAAAAAATAAAATCCAAGTAAATTCATAGAACCTTTTCCTAACACAGTATTGCAGACAACACAAGATCATAATGAATAACATCTGCTGTAGAGTCTTTTTCATACTACTTCTCAGTTAACCTAGTTTTGAGAATGTTTTTGTCAGAGCAATTTAGCTGTAACTGAAACCTCCAGAAATCTGGAGCAGGGCAACAAATACCTTTCCATAAACTACAGCATCCCACACAGCCTAAACTGGGGCAAATAAAGCTGAAGAAATAGAAAATAAGTGTATGACCAAAAATGCAGTTAATAAAAGGTTATCTGAAGTGGAAAGTAATAACAATTCCCTACTGATCTTTAATTTACACCTTCTTCACCATAGGTCACTTCAAACTGTTCAAAAAGAAACCACTATGTCTTTCTTGTCTCCTTTAATATCACCCCAGTACTCACTCCATTTGGATTACTTACTGGACACTGTGATTGGGAGAAATATAATCTACTTTTTATATTGCAAGCATTCAGATGGCCATAGCCATCTGAATGCTTCTCTTAAATGGATATTCCAGGTACTTAACTGATTTATATAATTTGACAATTAACTTTGTTACCTGTAAAGTTTCAAGAGCAGTAGTTTCTAGAGTATTTTTGCATCTCTGTCTCTGCAAGTGCTGTCAGAAACACATCCTGTTCAGTTACATCTGAGCTTTACACCAACACATATTTTGAGATTATAACAATTACTAAATCAACCTGTGATAAAACTTGATAGTAAGTATGTATCTCCTTATGCTATGTCAAAACCCCACAAGAACAACTTGATGAATTAAGGCACACCTGGCTTGAGAGTTATTAAAGCATGATAAAGAAAGTGCCCTACAGCACTTGGTTATGAGAAATGTCACAGCAACATACATCAGTGTGCGGTAAGGTTAATGTTCCAGTCCTCCTTCCCAAAGTACAGACTGAGCAATTAAGCCAACAATAACTCCGCCACTCTCAGGTTTTGTGGAAGCCTTAGCCACCAAAAACAGTTTAGAAGGAGATAACTTTCAGGTTATTTTCACAGCAAAGAGTTCAACTAATGGATGAAAGTATTACCAGCATCATACCTGTGCTCCTTTAGTCCGGGTTCAAACAAGTATTATCAGAAGTCAGTAGCAAAGACTACAGGGAATAATGAACTCATTCAACAGTATCTTTTGAGGTTCCACAGTTTGTTTTACATTCTACTTTAGAATGAAAACTAAAGCTGACTGAATATTGTTTATTCAAAGCAGAGCTGACTTCTCTATTGAGTACAGGCTGGAATTTTCCTTAGCTAGAATTGCACATATGTGTTGATCAACAGCCAGATGGCTGGCCAATAGCTTCAGTCTAAGCAATTTAAAGAAGTTTGACTCTAAGTAGTTTTGCTTACTCGTATAGAGTCATATCAGTCTCTCCACCTCTTATTTCTCCAAACCAATAGAAGAGGCATATGAATATGTGTTACTTAAACCTCAGAAGTTTTACTTTGCTCCATTTTGGACCAGTTCAGAACCATCGGCTTCATCCTAATATAGCTGATCAAGGAACAGGAGTAACAGTCCTAATAGAATTGTGACTCAATGAATATAAATAAGACTACCTCTTCTGAAGGCAGTTTAGACTAACTGAAAATGCAGATAAGATGTAATGTAGATAATACTGACAGCACAGAAGAAAAAGGAATAAATATTTCCTGTGCTGACAACTTCCCAGCTTCACACACAATTATAAATGCATACATATTCCTGGGATTTTTTTTATTATTTCTTATTTCTGCAAATACTCCATTAATTCATAAGAAATACACACATCAGCTTTTCCTGGGAAGAAAGAAATAATACAAAGTTATAAGTTGTTGGAAAACACTGCAGCAAGCAAACTGACCTGAAATCAGGCACCAGGTTATGAAATAGAGTTACCTTTATTTTTACCTACTGTCTTCATTCATTGCTTAATGTTACAGTATCCTTACAGGAAACAAGCTATTTTACAACCTATGGTTTTTTATTGAGCACAGAACACAGAACTGAGAATGGCTGCATTTGAATCTCAGCTCTGTTTCTTCTCACATAACTCCAACCAAAACACTTTTTTTCCTGTAACATCATGTTAACAACACAGGTTGCCTTACCAAGCTCTTGAGAGCCTTCACTGTGATAATTAGGTGCTGTTTCCCATGGGGAGAAGAAATTCCACTTAATTCCCACATGTTCTCATATTGAGGAAGACTAGGTCAGGGGCATTTAAAAATTAATGAAGGAGGCACAGAAGTCTTTGTAAATATACAGGGGTTTTGTCTGGTTTAGAAAAAGGAGCTGGTCTGATAATCCCTGTACTTGTTTATTCTTAGAACATATCACAACAGTGCAGACATGTCATTAATTTGAATACTAGGCAATTTAAATCTAGATTGACATACCTTGCTGACCCAACTCCAAAGCAAGTAAAACATGTACACATATAAGCATCAGATGTTGCATTTTCATAGTGATTCAAATTCATACGACATCTAAGTGAAAAGTCCTATTTGAAAGCAAATTTTCCCATTTTGAATAATAAGCAGCCTCTACTTTCAGAATATTTTATTGGACTAAACAGATTTTCATCCCCAGAAAGAACCATTGCAATTAAGAAAAACAATCAACCAACCAACCAAATTAATAAAATAAAAAATAAAATAAAAACTCTATGTAGAAGCAACCCATTGACAGTAAGACAATAAGTACCATTTAAGTTGTCTGGCTTCTGTCAACTTGTAGCTTGAGATGAATAACAGTTTTGCATGAACAGTGCAGAAATTTCAATTTTTGTTTCCCTTTAACTTGAAATATGATAAGATTTTCATTGGTTCAGATAGCAATTTTGTTATTTTCATAGAATTATAGAATCATAGAATGGTGGGGGTTGGAAGGGACCTCTGGATATCATCCAGAGCAGGATCACCAAGGGCAGGCCACACAGGAACATATCCAGGTGGGTTTTGAAAGTCTTCAGAGAAGGAAACTCCACAACCTCTTTGGGAAGCCTGTTCCAGGCTCTGTCAACTTCACAGGAAAGAAACTTTTCCTCATGTTCCAGGAGAACTTCCTGCATTCCAGTTTGTGACCACTACCCCTTGTCCTATCACAGGGCACCACTGAAAAGAGACTGGCCCTTTCTACTTGACACCCACCCTTCAGTTATTTGTAAACATTCATAAGATCCCCTCTCAGGTTTCTCTTCTTCAGACTAGGCAGCTGCAGGTCTCTCAGCCTTTCCTTATGAGACAGATGTTTCAGTCCCTTAATCAACCTTGTAGACTCTCTGTTGGACACAATACTCCACAGATACCGATTGACTTTATAAGATTTGAAATGAAAAGCTGAATATGCAAAAGCATTCAGTCCTCCTGAATGTACTTTTATCTGGACCTGAAAAATGAGCTGCTTGATTATTAGAAATTAATTCTCAACACAATTCAACATGAGGTTGAGATTAACTAGAAATGGCATCAAAACTTCAGCTATATCTGGAAGCAGCCCAACTAAATATCTTTTGCTTTAATGAAGAGAACAAATATTGAACAAAAACAACAGAATAAAAAGAAGGAAGGCAAACAAAAAACATGAATAAAAATAAGACTCAAAACAGAAACAACCACATTGTATACTATTCTGGATTTCAATTTTAAATAAACAAATTGTCAGAGAACAGTGTGGATAGTAATGCACCAAAAGCAATAATCAATCAAAGTTCACTGCCATCAGCACCTAAAAAAGTATTGTGAATAGCTTCTCAAACATTCACAAGAGAAGCTGAGGAAGACTGTATCAGTGAATGATAGTTTCTATTATTAACTGGCATCATTAGAAAACAATAATAAGTAATTATAAGATATGGTCCTAATTAAAATAGTTGAGGAGGGTTACATTTGCTATTGTTAAGCATTCTCTCCCTGGAATGCTCATCTCCCTGGAATGCTCATCTCCCTTTTTAAGGGTCATATTCCTGCATAAGTAATTAGATCATTTAGAAAGTAAGTGTATATAATGGGATTTCCAGGGAAGGCATATATATTTTTCAGGAGGCAAAGTTCAGAAGTATAAAGTATAATTAGCTGCATAGCATTTTTAGAGGAAGATAAATGTATTCTCCCTCCACTCTACATTGTTCTGTCTTACATGTGCTATCCATCCTACTGTGAAGCCAAGTAAAGGAATGGAATTAAATCCATACTTTTGCCCCAAACCCAAGATCACTTGGTTCTCAAAATATTGGTATAAGAGAGTCTTATTGTTTTCTACATATTGATTTTTTAGCAGAAATTTTATAATCTTCTAACATCATTACAACTCTGTCAGAACATTCGGAAAAAAAAAGAACATCGCTTGTATTGCTACTGCACATTCTTATTCCTGTTGTGAATAGTCATTATTGTTTTAAACCTACCTTGAAAATACCTGAGACAAAAGAAATATATTTAAAAAAAAAAAAACCCAAAAACTGGAAGGAGCCCATTCTTTTTTTTTATAAGGTCTATGGTGACTGCAGCCCCCTGATTAGAGAAGACTAATGCTGTGTGTAAAAGACTAACCTTGAGCAAGGCTGGGATGGACAGAGCAGCCTTGCCACCAGGTGTTGCCAGGCACCTGCACCCTACTGTGCACCATTATGGTGGAGGAAACAGAGGAGGGACCCCACGCCAAAGTGGGATGGTATAGGGGGTTTCCTCACCAGTGTATGGGTCTGTGGACTGCAGGGGTGACACAGGTGGAGGTACAGATGCAGCACCCATTCTGCCACAGCAGGCCAGAGCATGTGGTGGAGGTCCATATGGCCATGAAGGAGGTTTACAATACCCAGAGCCTGTAAGGGTAGGTGATGTGCATGAAACCCTACACTCTTGCATGTGTGTGTTTGTGTAGGGGAGAACTGCATGATCTTGGGATTTCCTGCAGAAGAACTGGAAATTTGGAAGTGTCTACTAATGTTTTGTATGTGTTTAGTATTGTGGAGTACATGTTGTTGTTGCTGCTATCGGTCCCATAAAGTATAATTCACTGATTACCCCTTAATTATGTGTTGTTAGTGATAAACAACTTTGATACTGATTTGATTTAAACCACTTCAACAAAACAATTTTTCTCTCAGATGCTATTGTGTGTGGGCTTTTTAACAGATTAGAATGACTCAACTTGAAACAAAAAATTTCAAGGTATGAGTATACTTATAGCGTTGACACATCATCTTTATCCTAACAAGTGAACATATAGTTTGCACCGCAACCAGACACACTTTCTGTGTGATTTCAGAGACGGCCACTTTGCCTTTTGGAAACTGAGTGTAGTGGTACTTCCCTGTTTCACATGACTGAAGGTCAGGTATGCAATCCACCAGTGACTGAATGGTGCTCAAATGTTACACTGATAAAAGCTTTTAAAAGAATAATACAGCTAAGTACGCTTTTCTCCATTCTTTTTAGATCCCATATACCATATTTATATGTGGTGTCTGTACGTACTCACTACATAACAACTTTCATGTACTAATACATAAAAGGAAATAACCATGTATATTCATATATTTATAATAATATTACATCATTATATTATTATTATTAATAGAACAATAATTAATTTCATCACTATAAACAAAACAATCTAGATTCTAATGGAGAGAGGGATCTGTCTCTTTTTTTTTTTTTTTTTTTTTTTTTTATGATATATGGCATTCATTTAAAAGACTTTCTTTTGAAACCAACAGCTTAAACCAGCAATTCTGCTTATCAAGAAAGAACCTTAGAGATAAATATACTGTGTCTACCATGCTTTTTAAAGGGTTAAGGGTCAATACTGACTGACATTTGCCTATGTTATTACTAATTATCTAGAAGCACTAAAGTAGAAATAAGGAATGACTGCAATCTGACAACCAACATCAGCAACAGAAATTTGGAAGAAAATTATATGGGAGCACAGTCTAAGGGAAAAGACTGTAAGATGAAAGTGGCATGAGCAATAGTGAAAGCAATCCAGTTACAGGTTAGTAAAGGCAGCACAGGAGAAAGGTTGATATCATTTATACAACAGAACACAGTTCTCTGGAAAAGTGATGAAAGCAAGGAGATTTTAGAAACTCATTTATGTAGAAAACAAAAAAGAAAAAGAAATGCTGGAGAATAATGAAAAGCAGAAAAATGCTATATACAAATGAACATAAAATGGAAGATTAAAAATGTACAATATGTCAATTTACTTTCCTCAGTCATTATAAGAGATTGACATTGCTCAATAAAGAAAGAGACTATGCTTTGTGGTTGTTTATTTTAAATGTAGAAAAATTTTGTTCTATATTGGAGTTGAGTCTCACACAGGGTATTTTGGCCAACCAGCAGCTTTTCTTTTTGAAGAGAAAATTGTTCTTGTTCATTAAAACCAAAATAAGCTTATGAAATGCTTTTATAACATATAAAGAAAGGAAATGGCAATGAATTATTTTATGTCTTATTTACTCATACTGCTTATCTTTTATTTTAAATGTAAATGTAAGGAGATGTCATTCTGAATTCTGCAAGCATTCAGAGTCTACCTCCTATGTTAGATATGTCGAAGAGACATTTGTAGCTTATCACATATTGTGATTACATAGGATTTCTGAACACAGACATTTCATATTAAAAATCAAAGCACAGTTAAATCAGTGCCACATGTGGTACATAAGGCTTATTGGCTTTGTAATTAGTTTATTTTAACATCATTAGCCCTTCTGAATTATAGCAGCATCAGCACTAGTCTAGACTAGTAAATGAGTTACACTAGACTAGTAAATGAGGCTACACTAGGTGGTTCATGGACTTAACTAGATTAATATGCACTCCAACAGCTCTGAAGGCACAATTTACAACACAGGCAGCAAATTGAATGATCATAGTACAAAATGACATTTGGTTTATTAGCCATCATGTATCATACTGAAGAAAATGAAATTAAGGTCACAGTAATTAATTCTTATTTAAAGGAAAAAAGAAATTCATAATTGGAGGACACTGTTTAATATGTATATTTGCTTCAAATGTTCAAGATAGAAATTATGTTGGGAGATTATTTTACAGATCAATATTTTTTCTCTTAGAAATAATTTATGCAGCACATGGAAAGAACTCAAGGTGATTGTGTATCCAAAGGTGACTTCTGTACACAGGGAATATTTTGAGGACAATAATTCTGGATGAGCTATGAAGTAAAGAGCTACTAACAGCTACTCTTCTAAATGACAGCTATTACATCCGGATACTTATATATGATCTCTATGGAAATAGAGGTAAAAGTAAAATTATTTATTAGAGAAAACAGAGAGAGCAGAAAAAAGAACTTTATATTTTTCCTTTTCACTATGCTTCCACCTCTGGTAATCACTGTTGCTCTTTGACTCCTAGAGTCCTCAGCTTTTTCCTTCAGCTCCCTCAATTTGTCACCCTTTGATCACCTTCTTACATCATCATGTTTTTGTACAATGCTTGCTTCTGTCTAACACGTCAGGCTTAGATATACCACAAGGTGCAATGAAATAGAAACAAAGAATATTATATTTAATAAGGCTCCTAAGACTCCACATGAGGATAAAAGTATTTTTTAAATTAACTGTGATGGTTCAAAGAGAATATTACTTCTCTTCAGATATTTTATTTTAATTCTCCTCTGGAGCTTGCCACCAAATGCTATCTTTTTCAATACCTTGGCTATTGAAATTTCTCAAAGCTGAGGCACTTATACTGGATCTGGAGGCACTGATAATCACAGAGGCTGAAACAGAGCCCCTGTAATCCTTTTCTTCAACTCCCACAGAAGAGTACATCAATTGTTAGGATAATTGAAAGTGTTACTCTTGAATAAGCAGTTAAATACTTGCTTGGTTCCAACTGACTTTGATTACTATTAAGTACATTTACAAATGTCCTTAAACTGGAGTGATTCACTGAACTGGAGCCCAGAAGAAGGACATTGTTGACATTGCTAATGACTGCAAAAGCAAACAAGTTGCTCAGTAACTTATGACAAATTATTTGTAGGTCACCAAAGATGGCAAACCAAATCCAAACTTTCTTGGATCTCACTGTCACATTTCAGACAAGTTTTTTTTTACTTTGCAAGATAACTGGGGATAATTTTCATGCTATGGAAAAACTAACACGAAGATTTATTTATTTATTTATTTATTTATTAAATGTCTTTCTTTTGTAGGATGTATGGTATGAAATACCAGCATATTTAACTCCTCAGTGAGAGTCCAAAGGTAAAGAAGAAATACATCTTATTTGGAATCAATTGTTAACAGAGGAGCTTCTTCCCTAAGAAGAGAGAGACCAGTAACTGCCCCCAACAGCCTCAAAGTGTCACAGACAAGCAGTGATTAAGGAGCCAATAAGGCATAGCAAAAAATGTGGGAGCAGCAGCTTCAGGCCTCCTTCCAACATAAACTCTCTTTGCAATTGAACAGAGGGAAGTTAGCATCTTATTTTGTCTCAGTTAGAATAGTAAGGTAATAGCATGACCTGACTGCAGTTAGGAGAAGAAATGCGTTAAAGATGAGGAGGAAATTGGATACCACGGTAAAAGAGGTCTGTCAGCTGTTTAAGATAAGAAAACAATACAGTAATATCGTCTGGAAGAAATAAAATCAGAAATAAGATACATTCTAGTATGATTAGAAAAGAGTAAAAGTCCAACATAGTCTAGTGTTGAGCACACTTCAAGGACACTAGCTAGGTAATCACCTCAGTATTACCCTTTGCACCTACATACATTTACAAAACTTTCTCTTGCCTACCATTCTTACTCATTATTTGTGCCAGAGAGACACTAAACCCGAGATGACATTGTGTCAAGCAGAGGGTAACCAAAGGATGACATGTGCAATAGACACAACAGATGACTTTGAAGGAACCAAGGAAAAGGAGATCAAAGGCATTCAGGTTGTGAACAGCAGCACAGCTGGGGAACAAATGTCAGGCCTGTGGTTTCTCCCTTAGAAACACTACAGACTCATTTTGCCTGTTTCAGTTGCTAATGCAAGAGCTCCAAGTTCTTTAAGGAAGCTGTTATTTCATCCAGGCTTGTAACCAACTATTAGTCTAATTCCAGAAAAGGCACACTGATGATTCCTGAAAAACTAATAATCTCGCCTCTCTCTCTAAGTGGAAGAATGGTATTCAGTAATATTCACTGCTTTCCCCCACCTTGTTTTTTCCAGTATGCTTCCATTCAAAATACAGTATCTACATCTATCTATCTATAGTATCAAGGAAATAAAAAAAGATAAAAATTAAAACAAAAATTCTGACAGAAATACAGAAGGCCCTCAGAAATTATGCAGATCAACATGGGGTAAGAAACTGGTTGAACGTTTGCATCGCACACACATGTCAATGAAGTCATATTTGACTTTAAAAATCCCCAATCTTATATAATTCTTCTTTAAAAATTAAAAGAAAGAAGAAAAGGAAACATGAAAGAAATTACTTGGATCCTGAATCCCTTCTTAGATTATGTTGCTCATGTTTGCTTTTGAAGTCATATTAAACTCTGAAGTGATATTTATAGTTAAATGCAGATTTTAAGAACTTCAAAATATCTCAGGTAAGACGTTTCTGGTGGCTTTAAGTGCCAGTAGGATTCAGTTGTGCATATTTTCCCATTTGTTTTATATCCTCTACTAGCCTCATTACTACAGATGAGAAGTTTTATTAACTTGGATTAAAGTTATTGGAGTGGTGATCGTATAAACAAATCTCAATTGGTTAAAAGTGGAGGATTATGGTTATAAATCTTGGCTTTGTTTATATACGCATAATACAATGGAAGGGAACACCATTCTGAACATTTGAAAAGGGGATATTTCCACGAGGAAATATAAAGTCATAAAAAGTCCAAGCTCATAAACTAGTGGCATTTACAAGCCAACGACATTTACACATCCCACACAGAAGATTTATGTTGCTATGCTCATTGAAAGGGAATGTAACACTTTTCATTAAGTCTGGCTGTTGAAGAAGAAGGATCTTAGCCTATATTTTGACCTAGCTGGGAGACGGTGTGTCCTACATAGAAAGAAGAATCATGCCTCAGACTATTTTGAGTCAGGGACTCTAATTCTGCTGGACAAGCATTAATGTGGATGGTTATTTTTCAATCTACATTGCATAGCTACATGAGGAATGAAGAAAGCAGTCCCTGGAGAACTGGCTTATGATACTGCTGCAATCATGGATGACTTGTCTGTCTTCATGCTCAGCACACCTGTGCATTAACTGTCATCAGAGCTGAAGCTGGAGGGACAGCCTTAAGCATCTTCCCGGTATTTCAGACATGGATTATGAAATACCAAGGATTTTAAGGACAAGCAAGTTGATGGTTCTTCAACAACATAAAGGCAGACTGTTGAAGTTCATGGAAAGCCTGCTCTATTTCCATTAATATTAACACAGTTGAGAGATGTTTCCCTGGAAGATAAAAGTAATTTACAACTATAAAGGAACTACAAAAAAAAAATAGATGCAGCAAAGTCTTACTTAGTCTCAGTTCCTCTTCATTTTGGTTATTTTTAGTTCAAGAGTAAAGGAGGTATTTCCTAGGTCAATCAATGCCCTAATTAAAGGCTTCCCCAGCAATTTTTTTGTTGTCATTTTTGTTTTGTTTTGTTTCTTTCAGATAGAAGGCCTGTTTTAAAATACAGCTGAATTGGTAAGAAAACTATTTGGTTACTTTTCAGAACCTGACAGGTGAGGTGACTCTAGACAGGTATTTCAGTGACTTCTTGGGATGAATACTTTTAATAGAATCATGTAGTGGTTTGGATTGGAAGGGATTCAGATCATTTAGTTTAACACCCCTGCCATAGGCAGCAACATCTTTCACTAGGTCAGGTTGCTCAATGCCCCATCCAAGCTGGCCTTAAACACTTCCAGTAACGGGGCATCCACAACTTCTCTGGTAAAAAATTTATTCTTTATATCCAATCTAAATCTACTCACATTCAGTTTAAAACCATTGCCCCTAGTCCTGTCACTAGAGGCCTTAGTAAAAAGTCTTTCTGTGTCTTTTTTATAAGCCTCCTTTAAATATTTAAAGGTCACAATAAGGTCTTCGCAGAGCCTTCTCTTCTGTCTGAACAACTCCAACTTTCTGAGCCTTTCTTCATAGGTACTCCAGGCCTCTGATCATTTTTACTGCCCTACTCCAGACCTGCTCCATCAGGTATCTGTCTTTTTTGTCCTGGAGACCCAGAACTGCATGCAAGTGGGGGTCACATGAGAACAGAGTAGAAGGGGATAGTCATCTACATTGACCTGCTGGCCATGGGTTTTTTGATGCAGTCCAGGATATGGCTGACTTTTTGGGCTGTGAGTGAATATTGCTGGCTGTCTAGTAGCTTCAGAATGGCCAAATAGTTTCATTATTTCAGTAACATATTTAAGAAATTGAATTTTCCTACTATCATTCTTTAACAGGAACTGATATCAACAGTAACAGATACATGTCAGCTTCAGTAAGGTAAATGTTCTGGAGGTACTGCCTAAGGATATGGTGCATAAGATATTTTTATACTTATTTTCAGAGAACTCAGGCAGAAAAGAGTAATGTTAACCAGAACTGTGGCAAGATGTTACTAGGTATAGGTTACTACCACTACATAAGAGAAGATTAAAACTGATGATTATCAGAGGTAAAGCAGACTGGCAAAACTATGAACAAAGCTTCATGATTTGTTAGTTTGTTTTACAGTAGAAAGCTAGTCACAACTGAAGACATTGTGCTCCACTACATCAAGTATTTTCTGATTACTAATTCTGATTATTGACTCTCTATGACTTGTATTTTGTTAAAAATATCATAGTAAGCAATCTGCACCACCTTTGGCTCAGAGGTTACTTTAATTGTAAGACACGTATAACCAGAGAGGGCTCTTAGTGGTAGAGAAAACTTCTTCCCATTAGTTAGACTTTCAAAACAAAGTAGGGAATGCTTTAAAATGCTGATGAAAGAAAGACTACGAAATATTGAAACTATCAGTAATCAAACTATTAAAGGATTAAATATTTTGAACTAGCATTGGAGTCTGGGATTCTTATCTTAATCCTACCTCTCCTCATCTAAATTTTCTGCATCTGTAAATTACCTGAAATTTCAAGAAATGAATCTTCATAAGGCATCTATTTTGATTCTTAACTGTTCCTGATTCTGCTTCAGTCACATTACAAGGATTATGCAGCTAGTGGCTCCTGAATATAAGTCTTCAACACCAGTAAAGAATTGCAGAAAACTGGAACATTCACTGAAAAAAATGCATCAAGGCACATATCATGTGATGTTACCTACACTGTAAGGCTTCAAGTTAGATTCAGACTTGCTTTAAATGAATGAAAGACAATGCTGTTAACTGTTTATTTGCACCAACACTTCTTTGTTTAAATTTCATTTTCCTTATTTGTATTTAATTTTTCTGTGCTTTCCTCTATGAAGGAAATATCCCATTTATGTCTAGGAAGATGCTTAAATACAAATCTAAATACAAGTCTCACTTAAATTTCTGACAGAAATTTAAATAGACTACAGTACACATAAATAAAATAAGGATTTGCAGGCATAGGCTCATTTAGGAGGCAGAAAAAGAGCCAGTTTTTAATGAAGACTGATTCCAAATCACTTAAGCCCAGAAGCACAGAATCATTACAGTTGGAAAAGACCTCCAAGATCATGAAGTCTAACTGTCTACCTAACATTATCATGACCCCTAAACCATGTCCTGAAGTGTCATGTCTACACATCATTTAAACACCTCTAGGGATGATGACTCCACCATGACCCTGGGAAGTCTGTTCCAGTGCCTCATCACTCTTTCTGTGTAGAATTTTTTTCTAATGTCTAATCTAAACTCCATCTGGTGCAACTTAAGCCTGTTACCTCTCATCCTATCACTAGCTGCTTGGGAGAAGAGACCAATATCCACCTCACTACAACCTCCTTTCAGGTCTCCCCTCAAACTCCTCTTCTCCAGACTAATCAGTCCCAGTTCCCTCAACCTCTTCTCATAAGACATGTTCTCCAGACCCCTCAACAGCTTTGTTGCCCTTTTCTGGACCCGCTCAAGTACTTCAATGTCCTTCTTATACTGCGGAGCTCAAAACTGAACAGAATACTCTAGCTATGGCATCACCAGTGTTGAGTACAGGGGCAAAATTTCTCCTGATGGAGACAGTTTTCAACCCAGCAAAGACTATACTTGTCTAAGCCAGGAGCTGCCAGCTTCTCCAGGAGAATGCTGTGGGAAACAGTGTCAAAGGACTCCCTAAAGTCCAGGTAGACAACATTCACAGCCCTTTCCTCATCCACTAGGTGGTTCACCTTGTCATAGAAGGAGATCAAGTTGGTCAAGCAGGACCTGCTCTTTGTGAACCCATGCTGACTGGTCCTGATCCCCTGGTTATCTTCTACGTGCTATGTGAGTGCACTCAAGATGATCCTTTCCATAATCTTCTCTGTCACCAAGGTCAGGCTAACAGGCCTGTAGCTCCCCAGACTGTCCTTCTGGCTCTTCTTGTATATGGACATCATGTTTTCAAGCCTCCAAATGTTTGGGACCTCCCCTGTTAACCAGGACTGTTGATAAATGAGAGAAAGTAGAGTGGCAAGCTCCTCCACCAGCTCCATTCTAGAGAAGATCCTTTGTTCTATGTTAGAAGAAAAGAAAAAAAATCTTAACTTGAACTAACTGGAAAAAATCTTTTTGAGAATAGCAAATTGTAAGGGCTCTCTAGACAGAATCAAAAAGGAAATAGGAGGTAACAGAGTATATGTTACAAGAACGAAGCTAAAAAAAATGTCTACATTTAGCCCATATCCTCGGATAAACTATAACAGTTGCTCTATCACCCTATGACCCCTTCCCAGCCAAGAAGATGTTTTGGGAAAAGGAAAGGAGGCCCATGAGTTGAAATGAAACCTAATTTAATGAAATGTCAAAATTAGTATCAATGCCAAAATAAAGTATATGGAGTTATACTCAGCCCAGCAAATGTATGGTGGTCACAATGAACAGGAAAGCAGTCTTTGGGAGCAGAATAGTAAGTGAGCTCCTCCAGGCATAGGGAGAAGCAGGCAAAGGAAGATGAGGAACATGATCAGGAGGGACCATCATCCTCAGTAAATTTCCCTCTTTGTAATGACTGTGACATTTGTAGTCTTGGATACACCTGTGAGACAACTTGGGGCAGCTGCTCTGGCTTTTGTCCCACCTGTGCTTAAAGTCCTTGCTGACTCAAAACTGAAGGAATCCAGAGAATGCAAAGGAGAACATAATTAACATATACGGAATTTGTACTCATTTTTCCTCCAGAAAATTGTCGGTTTCCAACTGATATCACTATGCTGGCCAATTCAGCGTGCTGAGTATATCTACATCCTTGAAAAGTCCATTTTGGACATAAATCTCACCCCAAACCCTTTTAACTACTGCATGGTAATTCATATTTTCCTATCCTGCTGGGATGTAAAAAACATGCAGAACTTTATCTGTATGCAAAGTACTGAAGTCTTTTCAATTTCTTGACAAGAAGTGGAGATAGAAGACTAGAAATCAAGTATGTAGCCTGCTAGGACAGACTGAGAGGAGTCCAGTGCTCTAGATGATTTTGCTTCACCTAGTTCCTCCATCCTGTAGTCACCCTGCTGAAGAGTTAATTACAGGTACATACTGACTTCCAACTGCAAACTTCCACACTTAACTTCTCAGTGATCTGAGAAAGGCTTTTGCAGATCAATTCTTAAAGCAAACTGCTTAACCACAGGTTCCTTTACTTGCTCCACGGTCTGTAACACTGAAGTCCCAATGAAGACTGTCACAGAGCTACAGTTTCTGCTGAGAAGCAGAAAACAGAATGTGTCACATATTTCATTGCACATTGCTACAGACTGATGGATGGCAGGAACCTCAGTTTTGGAAGGAGGTTAATTGAACATTATACTATGCAAAGGATACGTACACTTGTAGAGATTTCATTCATATTAACTGAGCATGGAAGAGTGAGAGAATCCATCATCCACTTTTTCATTAAAGTGCATACAAGGACTTGCACATAGTACATACCAGCAACAATGAATCTATCCAGCCTTGGAAACTAGGGTTGACAGAGAGTGATAAAAAGGAACATGGTGATTACTACATGAATAGTGAGCAAGGTCCAAGGAGATTACAACACCATTCACAGCCTTCAGTTACTCACTTAATCACTCTGGATACTTGGACAAAGATATTGATTCTGAAATAGATGAGGGAATTACTGATAACAGTAGCAGGATCTACACAAAATCTAACAGGCTGACCGCACTCTAAAATTATCAGCAAAAGTCTTACTTTCTAAATCCACTCCAGACACATGATCTACTAGACAATTTAACTCACAGTAGGATGTTTTATAATTGGAATCATAATAGATTGTGAGGTTTGAGAAATTATTTCAATAAAATGACGCTGCTAGAGCTGCAGATATAAACTTCCAAGTGTGCTTGCTTTTAAGCTATCTTGTAGGAGCCAGAATCCTGCCTAGCATAGCGTGGAATTAATATATTAATTTATAATTACTAAACATTGTAATGTACTGGAACTATTTATTTATTTATTTACTGTTAAAGCTAGGGACCTGTCTCATTTAAAACTGAACTTAATTCTCTAGTTAGGCAGTGATGATGAAATGTTGCAAGGAACTTAGAATCAATTCTTAAAGAGTGAACAGTGCAGAGAAATGTGGTGATTTCCTTTCTAACAATAAGTTTTTACAAATGCCTAGGAACGGTTAAGCACATATAGAAACAGTGAAGGGAGCTACCTGAGCTACCTTCTCCAAGACAGCAAATTAGTAATGAATGAATTACAGAGGCAGAATGAAGTGACTGCAGAAAGCAAAGTACAGGCATTGCTGTCAGTCAGCCATATTTTTCCATGAGATGACAGCTTGTGACAAACTACCATAAGTAAACAAACACAGAGTTTATGAAGAAGAGAGATACAAGTGAAGGAGAAACACTTACACATGAACTGAAGAAATCAGGGAGAGAAGATGATGGATAAGCAGTGTCTTTGGAAAAAAGAGCATTAAGCAAGGATAACGTGGGTGGAAGATAAAAGCATCTCGGGGCTAGTGAAGGCTGAGAGTAGAATGGACACTGAGAACAGAAAAACAGAACAAGTGGGAGAAAAAAAAAAAGGAAAGAATGAGCATTCTGATTACTATTTTCTTCCCTAGGCAGTGAAAAACAATTGCAGTAGCTTAACTGAAAGTATATAGCCTGCTAATAACTAACATAATACTTTTTTTTCCATTCCCAACTACCATTATTACAATCAGAAGATGAATGGGGTCATAATTGGGATGCTTGCAGTGTGGATAATCTCTCTTAATGTTCGCTATGCAGAGAAGTGAGAAAAGTACTGCTATAGAGGTGTTTAAAATCTGCAAAATGACTCAAGATAATTGTCCAGCTAGCAAAACAGACCACACAAGAACAGGAATGCAGCTATTAAATAGCAGTCTGTGGACCCCTTGAAAAATGTGACAAAAAGTATTTTAGCCCACAAAGATTCACTCTACAACATTCTCTACTAAAATAGACCCAGGCCATGACCAAAATACCATTGATCTAAAAATTGAAGGGAAAAAAAAAGAGCTAACATGTATCACCTTTAGGGGATAAATTATCCCATGGGGATAATTTATTACTTTCTAGAACTATATTAAAATAAGTACCAATAAACTACAAGGACAGTCTGAAAAATGAATAACACCACCTACATGCTTCAAGCACCTGAAACAGATTAAATAAAATAGAGCACTGCATCCATACTTATCAGTATCTTAGAGTGTGGACACGTAACCTATTACTAGGCAAAACGTTCCTATAACTCTCTTGAGACTGCTGTCCCTGCCACTATGTTCACATCTTATAATGCCACGAGTGTAAAAATAAATATTGACATTACCTGTACCATTTCTGTTCTGTGCTTTCATGACCTTCTGTATCAAGACTGAATACTCAGATAATTCTTTCTGCTTGTGATAAAACTTCAAAAAACCAGTCATACATTCAGGTAGAGGAAATAACATGCCTTTGACACTCAAATGCTGATGAAGGGAAGAATTGAGAGAAATAGCACCAATTAAGTTTTTGGTTTTTTTTAAGAAGAATGATAAGAAAAAGAAAAAAGGAATTAAATTAGTAAGAGAAGATTAACATGAAGAAAATGTAATGGCTTACAAGTGAAATGGTCACAGACTTGGTATGTATTGGAAGTCCTTATAGATACAGAATGCTAAAACCAGAAAATGTGACCCAATGCACATACACACCTTTCTGAATTTCTCAAAAGGCAGTAAGGTTTCACTTTAAAATGATGAATCCTAGAATTATCTTCCAGCACAATGAATAAATAACAAATGAATCAAAAATGGGAAAAATTAAAAAGTGATAATAATTGAACTTAAGAAAGATGGTAGGTCCAAGATGCACTAGTGTATTCATGACCTATTCCCAATTCTCAGTGAAATTTTTGATTACAAGAAAATGTTTGCTTTACCCAGATATAGCAATTTTAACTACAATTATTACATCTTAACATGAAACAACAAATACTAAATTAAGGTAAATCAGTTGTTTTTGCTGATCACTGTGAGAATGCAACCTCTTGGAGAATAACCACATCTCTATGGGCAATTTTTTGATATGGCAGTCACCCCTCAATTCCAGTCTTGGTCAATTCTAGACCTTATATCCATGACAAACATAAATGTAGTAAACACAGTTGTCCTATGAAGAAAATATATATACAAACACACACATATATATAGAATATATATTAGATGTATATGTATATATATACACATGCATGTATATGTGTATATTTTAGTTCAATTTAACATGACATTAATGAGCTCAACTCTATGTCACAGGGCATATCTTCAGTATGACTCATTTGAGACAACCAATCTTTCTTTCATTTTTTTCATAAATACCACATAAGTTCATTAGACCCTTCTGTGGTGTAAAGATCTTTATCAAAGTAATGTAGTTTTTAGCACTAGAATCTGGAAATTTTGTTTCTATTCTGACACTGCCATTCACACATGACCTTTAGCACATTATGTCACTTTTTTTGTGTCTCAGTTCACTGATTTGCAAAATCATATGACAATACCTGCGTTACAGTTAATTGATACTCTCACATGTCAAGAGAGACATAGATAAACTGAAGCACTATCTAGGAATCTCCTAGGCAGCCAGTTGCAAGAGGAGGGATGACAGGATTAAGACTGGCTAGAGTCCAAAGTATTAGCTCTGTTATAGCCAAAGCAAGCTAATTACATGATGATAGATAATAAGAATGCAACTTTGAACAAACATGCGTCGGATACCACATACTTATCTTCTACTGAAAGAGAAATAGGAAACAAAGTAGATGTAATTCATGTCCTTAGGTCCTACATTGCACAAATGGCAAGAAGAGTTTTTGAAGAATATAATACAGTCTGTATGTTTTAAAGTGTATTTTACCACATAAAACAGAAATAGCAGATACTTGCCCTCACATATATCCACCCAAGAAACACACATTATTGCCACATTCATACAAAACACTTGAAAGGAAAAGTAATTTCAGGCTTAAAATCTTGCTTTGTTATTTCAATATTTCTGGTATACTTCCTTTAAAATTTTTCTAAGAGATTTTACAAAATGGTTTTGTCTCAAGATAATCCTTTTTAATGGAAAGTTGCACATTTTTCTCTGAAAAAAAATGCAAAATCTCTTCAGTGCTAAAAGTTAATTTCTAATTTTTAGAAGATGGTTTAACATAAATATTTAATGTATCTCCAAAATATACATAAATAGAAATTAATACAGGAAATTTATCAAGTTTTATTGCACTAAAAATTCAGAGTTCAAAAGGTTAGTATAATTTGCTACTTTAGGCTATGTCGCTAGAGAGATGTAGTTCTAAATAAACAGATTCTAAATCACAAAAGGACAGATAAGTCACTTTGTGAATTAGTTTCTAGCACATTCACTTTCATTATTTTAATTTTCATGTCTTTTAAAGTAAATATTACACTTTGGAGCTATTCAAATAAGTTATATTAATTTAATTTCACAGCAACCCTCACGACAAGAATGTCTTATAATTCCTTTAAATAATAACATGAATCACTGATTTGTGATTATTTAGTGCTGGGGTTTCCAATTAAATTTTTTGTTTACTGTTTTCATTATGTGATATATGTTCTATGAAGTTTTCTACTAAATGTCATTCCTACTAAAACTTGCTAGTTCCACTTTTTAGAACTAGTCCAAAGACTAATGATTGTTCAAACAATTAAAACTGTCAGGTGACCTTTATTTTTATAATTGATAAGACTTTTAGACTAGTTAATTTGCTTTCAGCTGCTTGGATGTTAGTGTCCAGGTGAGTTTCCACCAGACAGGAAAACTTTGTCTCATCTGGTCTGTCATTGTAAGTATATTTTTTAGTTACTAAGATCAGTATGAGTTGCATGTCCATTATATTTTGCCTTTACCAACTTTCTTGGAACTACTGGTCTCAGATATCATCTCTCTCCCATACTTTGAAATGAGCCTGAACATACACAATAGTATGTCCCTGGAGAGAGGGAAAGGACTGAGGGAAAGGAGAGAGGGAAAAGGAAAAGGTGAAAAATGGGGGGGGGGGGGGG
>JANVCC010010406.1:807431-935653 GCA_025345505.1 Todiramphus chloris collaris
GAGGAGAGGAGAGGAGAGGAGAGGAGAGGAGAGGAGAGAGGAAAGGACCTCTGGAGAGCAAGTCCAATTCCTCTGCCAGTGCAGGAACACCCAGGGCAGGACACACAGGAATAGATCCAGGTGTGTCTTGAAAGTGTCCAGAGAAGGAGGCTCCACAACCTCTCTGGGCAGCCTGTGTCAGTGCTCTGTCACTCTCACAGTGAAGAAGGTTTCCTCATGTTGATGTTGAACTTCCTGTGTTTCACTTTGCTATCATTACCTCTTGTCCTGTCATAGGGCACAACTGAAATGGGACTGGCCCCTCCTATTTGACACCCAGCCTTCATATATTTATAAACATTCATAAGATCCCCTCTCAGGCTTCGCTTCTTCTGACTAAACAGCCCCAGGCCTCTCATCCTTTCCTCACAAGAGAGACGTTCCAGTCCCATCATCATCTGTGTAGCATCTCTTGGACTCTCTCCGGTATTTCCCTGTCCCTCTTGAACTGGGGAGACCAGAACTGAACACAATACTCCACATGTGGTCTCACTAGTGCAGAGTAGAGGGGAAGGAGAACCTCCCTCAACCTGCTGGCCACACTCTATGCACCCCAGCATACCATTGGCCTTCATGGCCACAAGGGCACATTGCTCTTCCATGGATAACTTATTATTCACCAGGATGCCATGGGGCTGCTTTCCAGTGGGTTTACCCCTAACCTGTACTGGTATATGGTGTTGTTCCTCCCTAGGTGTAGGACTCTACACTTATCCTTGTTGAACTTCATTAGATTTGCCTTTGCCCAGCTCTCCAGTCTGTCCAGATCTCACTGGATGGCAGCACGGCCTTGCAGTGTTATCAGCAGCTCTTCCTAGTTTAGTATCATCAGCAAACTTGCTGAGGGTACACTCCATTCCTTCACCCAGGTCATTGATGAAGATGTTGAATAAGACTGGACCCTGGGGAACACCACTCCTTACAGGTCACAGCTGGACTCTGCACACTGATCACAACCCTCTGAGCTCTATTGTTCAACCAGTTCTCAATCTATCTCATATGCTTTTCTCATATGTTTTTTTTTCATAAACTGTGAACTTCATTCTTCCACTTGAGTTTTTTCAGTAGCTCCTTGCTTATCCATGCTGGTCTCCGCCTCCTCTACTTGATTTTTTACTGAAAGGAGTGCACCTGTCTTGAGCTTGGAGGAAGTGATGTTTGAATATCAACCAGCTCTCTTGGGCCCCTTACCTTCTAGAATCTTAGCCCAAGGGATTCTTCCAAGTAGGTCCTTGAAGAGGACAAAGTTAGCTGCCCTGATGTCCTGGGTTGCAATCTTACTTATTGCCCTGATTCTTCCTTGTATGATATTAATCTCTACCATGTAGTGATCGCTACTGCCAAGGCTGCCCCCAACTTTCACATCTGTGATGTTTTGCCTGATGTTCATTAGTATATTAAGTATATTTGATGCACTGCCCTTTGCATGATTCATGCCAGAAAATGTGTTTATTGTCCCTGTCAGTGTATTGTGGTTTTGAACTATGGAGTATCAAGAGTATCACAGGCATTAAAAAATAAGATTAAAATTATTATCTCTCTGCTTTTCTCTTTTCATGATACTTCAATAGCAACTAATAACTCTTGTTTTCATTCTAATTCATAAATTCCTTTATTGAAAGAATGAATGGCATGGATATTGGATGATTGTATGGCAGGCATGGTACACAATATGCTTCACGAAAAACATTCTGTTGGATTATTGTATTCTGTTGAGTGTCTTCTCAAAGTTTAAAAAACAAACCAAAGAGCCAAGATATTAAAAGGTGCTTGCAAAGATGATTCTGACTTATTTTAGCTTAGGTTCTACTTCAGCAAATGTTATTGGAAGACACCATTAGCAGATCTCCTTCATCAGTGTCATTCCAGTTATGACAGGGAAAAGAAAAGCAGGTGTATCTCCTATCAGCTCACTGCTAACAGTGCACAGCACTGCAGAAATTCTCCTTTGTGCTTCAGCAGAATGTGTCATTTAACATGGATGGAGGGAGGAAAAGAGTCAGCTATGACAAAGTTTCTGGGTAACAACTGTGACTAACATATGATTTCCTCTTCCCATTCTAGTAGCTGAAAAGTAGAAAACCACTTGATATTAATGCAATGATAAGTCAAAGAATGTAAATTGACATAATCACCAGCAGAGCCACTCCCCAACTAAATCCTTGGTTTCATCAGTTTTATTTTAACATCATATATTATTTGTAATATGTTTATATTTTCTGACTACTTTTTTTCCTAAAGTTTTCAGCTAATATAGGTTAGAGTATCATTAAACAAATAGTCTGTTTCATTAGTCAAACATGTATTTCTAAAAGACAGAGATGGGAAGATGACCAGCAGAAAACATTAGGAATGGAAATTCTGCAGTTTCCTTAATTGTGTTACATCTGTTGGCTTGAAGACTGTAGAGCGAGAAAGGATACTCCCTTATTGATTAGCATAAATATATATCCAAAGCCCTTTGTTCTTCTGCTCTGCATTCCACACAAACCAAATGCCAGACTGTTCATTATATTTGTTGAGCAAAAGTGTACTGCTCACAACTTGGCATTTCACAAATAAGCTTAACCTTTCTCTCCCCTCTTTTCCTCAGTGTATCACCCACCTAATTTTCCTGACTTAGTCTCTTAGACATCTGAAAAGGTTTACATTAACATTTTTAATGGTCTCATGAGAAAGAATGAAACTCAACCACCCATTAAAACTGTTCTTGCAGTCTGCCTGAGAAAAGAGGGCAGTGATATACAAAGAGATCTTTGCGAGTTAACTTTTAATTTCTGGATTAACACACTAAGATCCAAGAGTGTGGTTACTTTGCTGCAGCAAAGAAATTATAGGAAATGAGAAACAAAGAATGCATACTCAGGGAAGTTAACCAAGCTGGCCTGTTCTGCTAACAGTACATCCACTGCTATGCAGAGTTCAGCACAGGACATCCTATTTTTATACGGTTTTTGTAACTTGTTCTGCTATCTCTGCCAGTACAAGTCCTCATAAATGCATAATTGCAGCAGTAAAACTTTGTGAGTTGATATCCCAAGATTAGACTTCCTAACATGCTAGGCATTGCAACTTGGTGTCACATAAACCAATAACTAATAAGTTCAGCCTACTTCTGGGAACATTCAAATATAGAAAATGTTACTGTGTTTCTTAAACCTATTTGAGGAAATCCAGGACAAAGCTCTCATTCTTTCTTAATTTTGTTTCCTTTGTAAGCCAAGTCCCTTGTAGTGGGTCTGGCTGAGCTGCTTTTCCCCATCCAGCCCCCATGCTGCACTACTGGGAGCTGGAGGGTGTTGATAACACACCCGTGTTATGACTGCCAGTGCTCACACGGCACCAGAGGCTGGGGGGGTGCAAGATGGGGGACCTGAGCTTACCAGTGGGCTATTCCATACCATATGACATCAGCTCAAATATAAAGGGAGAGGGCAGGAGGAGGATGAGGGGACATTCTGCTTTGTCCTCCAAGCGGCTGCTAAGTGTTCCTGGAGCCCTGCTTCCTGGACTCAGCCCGACATCGCCTGCAGATGGGAAGTAGAGAATAACATCTCACCTATCATAACCCATGGATCTTTGCGTCTTATTCTCTCTCTGCGTGCCGTGCTGACAGGAGTCGGGGGGGAGTGATAGAAGGGCTTGGTGGGCACCTGGTGCCATGACAGGGTCAACCCACCACATCCCTTCATGCTTCTTGTGGTCTGATAATGTAACAAAGCCTATAAAAAATTGTCTCTGGACTGGATTTAGAAATGAGGAATGTATGTTAAAAACTTCATTAATAAATCAAAACAAGAGAAAAAACACCCAGAAGTCAAAAAGCTTACTCTGGAAAGTCTTAAAAGCCAAACTTTTTCCTCTAAACTTTAAAATATTCTTTTAGAAAATCCTGTAAATGTAACCTACAGGGTGTGTTCTCTTTCTTGATCTTACCTGGGAAAAAGGGAAAAAAAAACCCAACACCAAAACCATCAGCCAGAGCTTCTCTGGGTACAAGCATTGAATTCCATTGACTTTAATGACAATTTCTAACAGCTATAGTTCAAAGTTTCTACCATTTCATTAACTTCAGTGGTATTCCCAAGCACCCACTTCAAACATTTCTCAGAGAATAAACAACCCTGCCAGTAAGCACTGAAATTATGACATGAAGAACTCAGACTGAATGATTTAATAATAAATATATTCTCATTATTTTGTACATGCATGATATCCCCCATCTCTAAGATGGTTCTAAAAGTCTTCATAGAAGCATTTACCAAAGCACTACATTTTTAGAAATCATGCATGAAGGCTAAAGGAGTTACCTGCCTTCGGAAGAGAGTTGCCAGCAGGTAGAGGGAGGTGATTCTTTCCCTCTGCTAAGCCCTGGGTTCAATTCTAGGCTCCCCAGTACAAGAAAGACATGGATTTACTGGAGTGAGAGCAGAAGAAAGGGTCAGGAGGATCTCATCTGTGTTGATATCCCAAGATTAGACTTCCTAACATGCTAGGCATTGCAACTTGGTGTCATATAAACCAATAACTAATAAGTTCAGCCTACTTCTGGGAACATTCAAATATAGAAAATCCCCAGTGGGAGGGATTGAAGAAAGAACCGGACTCCTACAACAATGTTCATTGATGGGACAACAGGTAATAAGCACAAATTAAAACACATGAAGTTTCATCTGTACACATCAAAATTGTTTTCTACTGTGAGGGTGTTTGAACACAGGAACCTACTGCCCACAGAGGTTATAAACTTGAAAGGACATGCTACTGGGTAAAACATTCCATTGGCCCTGCTTTGAGCAGATGAACCAGATAATGTCAAGAAATGTCACCAAACTTAGTCTTTCTATGATTATGTGAACACGTAGTCTCCTCCCTGTGTGGACTGTATCAACAGGGTAGGTAACATTCTTTTTCAACTGTTATATTTTTAAAGGTGACGTTAGCAAATCTAGAGACATTAAACTTTTTCTTTTTTTCCCTTTATAAATTTGGCTAAAATTTTAAATCAATATGGTTTCTCTATTTTAATTCAAAGTCAATGATTTATAACAATCTGAAATTTGGATAAACCGTAAATTTTGGCCTTCATGTAAATCTAGAGACTGCTTCTTTCTTAACTTCTTCTACCTACACTCTATTATCTTCAGAATCACATTTTGTAGTATCCAGTCACTAACATTTTCTATATAAGAAAAAGAATAATAATTTTCATTACTGTTTTAAGTGTAGCAGAAGCTACAGCTCTGTTCAGATATCTGTCAAGGAGAGAAAGGGAAGACAGAAAAGGTAATATTTCCACAGACACATTTATGTTCAGGAGACCTATGGATGTAATTAGTTCAATCTCCTGCTTAAAAATTTCAAATTAGATCAGGTTGCTCAAAGCCTTGTCCAGATAGGTTTTGAAGGCTCCAGGTACAGGTTTCACAGTCTTGCTAGGCAAGGAAGGAAGAAGCATTAAATTTATCTCTCTCACTAAGTTCTAAACGCAATAGCTAATTTTATTTCAGCAAAACTATTGAAATTATTCTCCTTTTTAGACACAGACTTCATAATTTTCTCTTACAGGTTCTGCAAATTAGTCTTTCATTGAATTGTGGAAACACTGAACTCTGACAAATATGAAAATCTAGGCAAGACTATCTTCCTTAAACACATAAAAGCCATACAGAAAAGCAATGCAAAATATTTAATCAGATCATTTCACAGAAAGGAGAAATTTTATCATATAGCTTTCTGCCTCATCATATAATTAATATGACACATACATATATTATTCATAATATACCCATACTCTACTGTGTCTATCATAAAAGCACTTTAGAAGTTTATTGGTCTGGTGTATATAGAATGATAATATAATACTCCTGAAAATGAACTAGTGATACTGGATATTTTATATTTAGCTAATTCAGTATTTTAGATATGTGGCTGCAGTACAGCTAAAAGATCAAAGATAAAAATTTTACAAACACCCCAAATTTTCTAGTTAGTCACAAAGGTGTACACAAGCTCTTCAGAAGTTAAAGGCATTTGATCTCTACTACTTATAGAAAAGTGCATTGCATATGTTTTAACAAGGACTTTTATTCTGGACCAAACCTCAAATCAGGTCATGTTTTTTAGCCTGTCAGTCAAAAGTCACCCTGAAAAGCTATACCATGTATTTCTATTTTCTCAAATTGATAAAAGAATTCAGAACTTATAATATGTATACATCATGTTTGACAGAATTCTTTAAACACAGATTTTTTTCTTGAAAACTGTAAGAATTAAGTTTAATATTTTTACCTTGATAGGAAAAGGCTCAGAAATAATGAAACTTATCCTTCTGATCTCTAGGAATTACAATCATTGGCATACTTATGAATTACAAGAGAAATAAACCCCATTTGCTTTTCTCTTGATGCTATTTTGCTAGGTATTTCCTAGGTGTTTTTATCCTTTCCTTTTTGTTTTCACCTTCCTGTTTCATCTTTCCTATTCTCATTCTAAAGGAAAGGCTTCTTTGGAATATTACATACTGTTACAGAAGTACATATAGTTACAATTTCTAAAACAATTGATTGTTTCTCCTTTAGCAAGTTCTTTTATGTTGTAAACCAAAAAATAAATTCTCAAGAAAACCACAGACAAAGGAAATTTATGTTGAATATTATGCTGATGAAGGCAAAAATGAAGTAATTTACACTGTATTGTTTTTATACTGAGTTAGTCTATTCTACATAGACTAACTAACTAAAATGCAATTCAGAGCCTTTATAGTCAAGCAATGGGTGCCTTCATTTTTGGGTAGCCTAATATGACATGAGATTGAAAAGGTCATATATGGAATTAAAGAGTTTTGAAAATGCCTAAAGTATGTATTATTTTGGAAGCTAAATATGACTAATCACACCAGAAAACTTCCAATAAATTTAATTAACACTCATCAGTTTGTAGTTGCAAATACCTCTTGTGATGTCATTCTTTGCTCTCAATATAAATTGGTTTTGGGAAGACAACAGTTCCAGATTGTCTCATGAGATAATAGTAAGATTAGAACTAAGGGACTTTGAAAAAATTCAAAGATACACCAAATTTGAAACAAATAAAAGTGTGTTTTTTCCAATGCACAGTAAAAAATTAATTTATTGACATGGCATGCCACTGAAACTAGGAAAATAAGTAAACCTACAAAAAGAATTGGACAGTGTGCTAAAGTAGACTTTAATATAGACCTAATACCAAATTTTAAGTACTTCTTAACAATCAAAAGATTACACAAGTTTCTAGTGTGTAGTGGAGTGATATAAGAAAAAGCCAGGTGATATAATAGCAGTTGGATGTGAGGTTATCTTGCATCTTTTCCTGAAGCAGTCCATGCCAACCACAGGCATTATACAATACACAGATATAATACAATACTGCAATCCAGTTGCTCTCAGTTATCTTAAAACTGATACGAAATGATGTGGGTGACTTTGCCCTGAAAACAAATGCAATCAAATTTAAAGATTATTATTTTAGCAACAGTCTTGTTATTACAAAAAAAAAAAAAAAAAAAAAAAAAAAAAAAAAAAATAGAAATAAAAAAAAAAAAAAAAAAAAAAGCGATCAACTCGTCAGTGACACAAACTTGAATATATAAGATAGGTCTTCTTAAAGAATCTAGATCTCTGCCCTAGCTGATGATTCTCAAAATGTCTTATTATACATGTTTGCATTGGGAAATCATTAGAAGACAATTTGATGTATGCAGAAAAGATAAAAGCAAATGGATTGGACACTCACTTTACTCCATAGATATTTTATTTAAGTAGCATCCTTTGCTAATGAGTGCATTTTTATATATCTACTAAAAAAAAAACCCTAAACCAAACAAAAAACAGTTAAAATTTTTAAATTATGTTTTTTATATTGTATTCTACTGATATTCCCAGGAAAAACTCTTCCTACTGCATACAGGGTAAAGTAAACAGTATAGAAAACACCAGGTTCAGAAGAATGGATTTGAGGAACAAATGCTGCACTTTTACAAGCTCAGTAAAGGAATGATTCTATTTAAAGAAAAAGAAACCCCTTCCTGCAGAAGCTTAGGTGTTTAACATTTTTTTTAAGGTTAACTATCACAACTGGGCATAAGCATCACATTCTATTATGTAATCCGCAGTAATGTGGCAAACTGCCTACTGTTTGTACTTAGACATGTACTCTGATTGGTAATCCATTAAAGCCCACAGCAGTGCTGCCAGGTAAGAGTGGAAAATGGGGTTGGTAGCAAGGCTACACTGCTGGTATCACTAACGACTGTTTTCCATGTTATATCTTCATTATTGTAATTGAATAAAATATTATCAGCTTCAATAGGGGTAGAAGGCCAATATAGCTGACACAGTCTGATACACTAGCCCTGCTGCAATATGTTTGTCACAATCTAGACTCATATATGTTTTTAATAAAACCTGTTGGGTTAGGAAGACACTTTGCTTCAAAGAAACCATTTGAATAAAAACTTAGATGAATGTGTGGTGTGTTTATTCCACACAAAATATCTGTTGCTTGCTAAAATAATTTGAAAAACCAAACAAGCACTGGCTCATTGTCTGCCTTTGAATTGATTAAATTTCAATATCTACCATACTCAAACACACTTCTTAGTGTAAATTACTTAATCCTGAGTGACTTACAGCACCAGTACATTCTGCCACCTTTTTAGCCTGGATGACTACATTTAGACATGTACTGAGGTTGGACTAAACATGTGTGGAACTGATCATATTATTAGGCATGGACTCTCATTTGATTGGAGAGTCCATAGTTTCAACTTTGTGCACTGCTTTTGAGGTTCCATAAGGATCCATAAGGATCACTGAGTCCAACACTCTGCTCCTCGCAGAACTACCTAAAACTAAACCCTATATCTATCATCCAGATGCTCCTTGAACTCTTGACAGACTTGTTGCCATGACCACTTCCCTGGAAAGCCTGTTCCAGTGACTGATCACTGTATCAGTGACAAGCCTTTTCCTAATGTCCAGTCTGAACTTCCCCTGATACTGCTTCATCCCCTTTCCTAGTGTCCTGTTGCCAGTCACTAGTGGGGAAATCAGTACCTCTCCCTCCACAAAGTTGAAGACTGTGATGAGATCACCCCTCAGCCTTCTTTTGTCCAAGTTTAACAGACCAAGTGACCTCGACTGCTCCTCGTAAGTCTAGCCCTTGAAGCCTTTCACCATCTTGGTTGTCCTCCTCTGGACATACTCTTGACACACTTTTTTGTTTTGTTTGGATTTAAGAGAGGAAGCATATCTGAACTAATATCTTATACATTCACTGAATATGAGTGTAGAAAGTATCTGTTTTATAAAGTTCAGGGAAAAAAAGTGAACGCAGAATAAATACACTGTGATTAACACATAGTTTGTGTATAATTCTTCATGTTGCACTTAAGGGAAACACAGCTTCTTAGGAGAAAAGGTTGCTGAAAAAAATTGATCAAAAATGGTAGTCTGTAGAAGGTTGCTGGATCCCATGAAATCAGCTCCCCATTTTTCACTGATGATTAAGTTCTGCACTAGCCAAGATTACAAATCAGAGGATACTTCCTGAGCATATTATGAAATGAACAGGAAAAATGGAAGAAGGGGCAAGTCAGCAGTGACATACCTAAGTAGCAGCACAAATATGTGGAAAAGGAGAAAATGATGAAATAAAAAAGAAAGTATAGGTCACACATCTATCATTGTTATTTAGAATGCAGATATGGGCTTAACTAATATATAATGGATTTTACACCATCTTTACTGATAAGGAAATACTGGAATATGAAAAGTTGATCCTGAATTGGCAAAAGACATCTAAAAAATTCAGAACCATAGATCACCAGTTTTACTCCTCTTGAATTCAGGAGATTCTTGCAGTGGTTTGGGGTTATATTTTTAAAAGCTCTTCTTGCCATCATCTCTGCTTCTGTAACTTAGAAGTGTAATTTAGCTTTTTCTATGGAAAAGGAGAGAGATGCAAGTTATGGTAGTCTGAGACTATGCTGTATTTCAAATACAGATTGCATGATGCCAAGGATGTCAATGCTTACTGGTGTTGGAAACTGGATGTAACTCAAACGCAAAAGACATTAAATAATCAAAATATTTCTGTTCCTTAAAACACTATACACACAATTTCAGTACTAATACAGCAGCAGAGTCTGATTTCCAAGCTAGTTTAACAATCTCAGGTTTCTTTGGTCTGTTTCAGTACTGGCTAGAAGGAATCTAGGACAAAAGAAACTTGTGTCTCTCTGCTCATGGATATCTAGATATCTAGAGCTGTATTCAAAGAAGTACATGCTACAATTCTCTTATTTTGTCACAGATGATAAAAACAAAATAGCATTTCAAGTATTATCATTACTCGTAGTATCATGACTTACTCTTTCCCTCTCTCTTTGTCTTGCTTTGAAAAACTAAAATATTGGTAAAGCATCACAATGAAATAATTTCAGTATACAGAGAGGAGGATAGTGTGTATTGAATACAATTTTTATGGTTTATTTTAGCAATTTATCAACTTTCAAATAATTTAAGAGGATTTCATAGGTTATACCTGAGGAGCAACAGGAATATGCTTAAATAATAGCTACTACTAATTACAAAGTTTCAGACACTGATGCATAAAAGTGCTCACTATTTGTTTAAATGTAAACATTCAATCAAGCCTGCAGATGTTTGGAACGTTTACATGCATGAAGCTAATCTGCTGCTAAATTATCTAGTTAAATCAGCATTTAGTGCTGAAATTCTGCTAGGATTATCAATCTTAAATGCTATATGGCTTATTTTATATATTCAGGGTAGATAAGTATGGGGTTTTTTTCATGCACTTCTTTCAGAAAGCGATCAGAAATACTTACGGATGAAGAGTCTACTACTAGGTATAGTAACTGCCAAATAAAAAACCACCAGCATTCAAGGTGATTGAAATATGTCAACACAGCTGGTGTGTGGAGAAACATCTGTTCTCTGAGCATCTATCAGCATCTTGGAATGATCTGCCTCCCCCACACCTGCAAGAAAACCTTCATAATCAAAATACTGTAATCACAGAATCACAGAATGTTAGGGGTTACAAGGGACCTTGAAGATGATCTAGTCCAACTCTCCTGCCAGAGCAAGATCACTTAGATTAGGTCACACAGCGATGTAACCATGTGGGTTTTGAATGTCTCCAGAAAAGGAGACTCCACAACCTCCCTGGCAGCCTGTTCCAGTGCTCTGTCACCTTCACCATGAAAAAGTTTCTCCTTGGAACCTCCTATGTTCCAGCTTACACCTGTTGCCCCTTGTCCTGTCATTGGATGTCACTGAGAATAGCCTGGCTTCATCCTCATGACACTCACTCTTTACATATTTATAAACATTAATGAGGTCACCCCTCAGTCTTCTCCAAGAGAGCCATCTCCCTCAGCCTTTCCTCATAAGGGAGATGTTCCACTCCTTGAACTCCTGTCCTTCTTGAACAGAGGGGCCCAGAACTGAACACAATATTCCAGATGAGGTCTCACCATGGCAGAGTAGAGGGGGAGGGGAACCTCTCTAGACCTACTAACCACATCCCTTATAATACACCCTGGGATGCCATTGGCCTTCCTGACCACAAGGGCATGTTGCTAGCTCATGGTCATGCTGCTGTCCACCAGGACCCCCTATGCTGCCTTCCAAATAATACAGCTGCAGTAGATACTGTTCATGCTCTGCAAAGTATACAGAAAGCTCCACTAGACAGTGAAAACACCACACAACATTTGTTTTCCTCTGTCATTTAGACAAAGGAAATGCAGAAAGTTCTCTGTCTATACCAGTATACTTCAGGGTTCGAAAGAGCCGAACAGTCTGCACGGGCTGCTTCAAGCTTTGTGCACGGAATCCAGCTGGCTTTGTTGGTTTCAAGCCTCAGTCTGCTTGAATGATGGAAGTTATCAAGACTTTAAAGAAGTTATCAAGAAGTTATCAAGAATATTGTAGTAGAGAACTCTTTCAAGCCATGTGTGCTTTCAGTTTACATTCAGGTGATGATTGAACGTTGAATATTAAAAAGGAGAAATTAGTAATTTTAAGGGGGGGATTAGGGAAAATTACAGGTATTTTGTGCATGCAATTTTAATCCATCTAGATATTTTTCAATTACTCATTCTACATGCAATACAGAAACATTTTTTTCCAGCATTCTTTTTTTTCTCTAGTTCAATATTTATGCTTCAGTGAGATCTCATTCCTACAACTGACCCTTTCCTCTATTCTTCACTTTTACTTTCATCATGACAACTTCCCTGTGGTAATAGTTTCTCATTCTTTCTGCTACTACTTGGGTTGTCCTCTTTTTCTACAAAGTTGAGCTCCCTTTCAATATAAAACATGAGGCGTAACTATCTTTTCTTCTAAATCTCAAATCCATTGGAGAATGGGAAGCTAATTGTAGCCAGAGTAGTTCTCATATTTCTCTCAGACTGTTACAAGGCAAATCATTACATTATCAGGCTTATTTCATGTGATGCAATAATTTCTGGGTATTGCATGGCCAGTGAGCTTGCCAGATTTCCAGTGCTGGTCCACTACAGCTTTCTACCACAACTAGGGGATAGAAATCCTGCATACTTAAAAGTTCCCAGGTTTTCTACCATGATGGGGAGCAGGAAATAATGGAAGTGATGCTGACTCCTGTTATGACAGTTTTCTGTAGTTTGCAAACTACAATGGGATGCCAAACTGCCTGTCAATATAGATGACTTTCATTTACTCTCCACAGAAATAAAATTTGAAACTCTCATTTGCATTATTTTTCTATGTCTTGATACTATTCACTCTCAATCATTTGGTTTCTCTCTCAGTAACAAGCATTGTGAACCAAATCTGCTTTACAAAGTCAAAGAGGTTTCTTCCTACCAATCAGAGACAAATATAACCAAAACTAGCAGTATTAATTTTAAAGATATTTTAAACTTCAAAGAAAGGTATAATTTTTGCTTGGAAAAATTAAAGTGCTTGCTTTCTCTTGAACCATTAGGAATAGTAGGTAAGCTTTACTTTTGATTAATGAAAAAACACATATAAGGAATCTTTTTTGCCTTCATCTAATATGAGTCGGAGATTGGTAAACTGTTGCCAGCACCTATCAATTTAGTGATGAGTGCATCCCATAGCATCAAGTGTGAAATCACAGAATGAAATTGTTGCTAGTGCAGGATGGAAATAAGAGGTACAAAAAATTTTCTACTTTAGGAATTTCCTAGACTTAATTTCAAGGTTAAAAAAAAAAAAAAAAAATATTTTCATTAATCACCACATATACCAAAAATCTGGTTTTTTCTATCAGTCTGTAAGTGGTTTTCAGTGTATGCCAAATTTCAATTTTAGACAGGGTGGGTTTTCTCAGTGTTTTCAAATATACACTCTCTGCAGCATTCAGACATTCAGAAAAAGAAAATATTTCTCAGCCTTTTACCAAATCTACCCATATATATCTTATGCACGAGCATTTCAGACATTTAGTCCAGTAAGTAATTCATCCCAATACAAAATTTTTGCATAACCTTGTCATACAAACAGAGTTTCACATCTATAATTAATTTTTTTTTCTGATCAACCAAAAAATTAAAAAATGTGAAAGATAGATCTGTATTTCATAATGTTTCACCATTTTCACAGACGGAACGTTGTCTGAATGCTGAAAATTTTTGAGTCAAATATAAACATAAAAATAATGTTAAACTTTTGTATGGTAGGAGTACTTTATCTTACATTAGGGTGAATCTGATCACTGCTAGTTTCTTAGAAGTTTTTAGAAAGTTTGAGTGACTTATCAAAAAAAATTTCAGCGTATGTTCAGCCGCAATGTAATTTAAATATGTTCAATTTTTGTGAACAAAGAAAAGTACCAATAACCTGAAAACCTGAACTTTTAGTTGCATTTTATTAAAGTTAAGATTTTATAACCTTTTCAAGAGAATGCCTAGTTTTATCTCAATCTTCATAACAGTTTATTAGAAGGATACAGTTCATCAACATTATTATATGGAATGTGTGGAGACTTCATTATAAGAAAAATTATTTATACTTGTGACTTTTTTTTATGGGTGGTGGTGCCATGCCTTCATTAATAATATCAACATGGAACAAAACGTAAAATTTTCATTTAACAGCCTCTTGGTCTTATAAATTCTTCTAGCAGTGTCTAAGGTGTTTCTGGGATACCTCAGCCTGCAGCTCATTGAAGATTACAGTCCAAGTACAAATTAATATGAAGATATTAAAAACGAAATTATGAAAAAAACAAACCACAAGAAACCCTACATGGAAACAGCAAGATGTGGACAAACATTGTGGCTAAAATCTTGATCTGACTTCAGTTAATGAGAATTTAGTCTTTGGTTTCCAGTGGGGAAACTGATGCTCACATTTGTTGGTGACACTTAAAATCAAACAAGGCATTGTTATCTGTGGAAGAAGAACTCTCCTGAAAGTTAGGAGGAATAGTGTGTGATAAAATGGGATTGCTTACACTTTTATTTCAGTTAAAGCTTTGATGTGTCTCTCATGCTAACAACTTCCTATGTCATGCCTATTTCTAAATTTTTTTTTATTTTTTTTTTTTAATTTTCACTTGGCACTTATCAGCATTTCTAAGTCAACTGTGATTTCTCCTCAGTTCAAATTCAGAAGTGTATAACTTTCTTCAGTGTAACTGATCAAATGCCCTCAGTTTCCCAAGGAATACTTTTACAGATTATTCTGAACTTCTGAAATTATTCTTGCCTATATAAAGAACTGGAAAGCAAGAAGTGCCTTGAGAAGTAAAAGAAAAATATCAAGTAATAAACACCTTCATTTTTTTTCCACATAAACAAACTTTTACAGATCGTATTTTTGTGCTCACTGTTGTTATTTGTTCACTGTGTGAAAAATCACAAGATATGAAGTAGAAAAAAAAAAAAAAAAAGTAAGTCAAATTTTCAGTTACGTTCCATCTGTTTGTAAAACCACCCTTCTACCTACCCAGGTGTCTGTGAGTTTGAAGAAAATTTAAAAAACAAACAGCAAATGTGCACTTTTCCAAGTAACTACCAAATTCAAATCCTCTAATTAATAGCACATATTTAAAAGTTGAGAAATAAAATTACTCAAATAGCTCAAACTTACTTAGTATAACTAGAACATAGCATTGCCCTAAGAAACTCTGATATTTCTTTTATTTCTCTTTGAAAATTGCATCAGTCTCTTATACCACCATTTTTAAATCAAATTAGCTCAAGTCTTAATTATCATTTGTACTGATTTGTATTTTGTAGCAAACACCAGGATCATATCCATCCTGAGAAGAATACTGCATATATGTACAGAGAAACATGATCCTACCTTTGAATCATACCACATCTAAATTTTCATCACTTCTTTGTAATTGTAATCAATCTGTAGTGCTCAAAACTTGTTATTACTCGATAGCTGTGATTGAATTATCTGCTATAACATAGTCCATATGGTATGGAATATAGGTCATTCACATCTTGGATACTATATTGTATAATACATATATTATACACCATTACAGATTTACAGATATTACACAACATTATTCAAGGACATAGAGATAAAAGAAATATTTCTGAATTGCAATTAGATGTGGTAAAAATTATTACATTAATTTATTCTTTATATACATCTTGTTTCAGAGTTTGGAAGTCTAACTTCCCCCTGCCTCGCAAAAAAATGTCAGAGCAAAAGACTTGAATCTTTAGGGCTAGGAAGCTGATATTTCTCACAGACATTAAATAGAAAACAAGACTGACCTGTCACAACCTACAGTTGCCATAAGCAGTTAGGTATCAATTACAAATAAAGACCAGGGCTGACAACCCTTTTCAACTTCTCATTATCTTAGATTAAGCAGTCATCTTCTTAATGCAATGTTTCCTCAGTGAAGAACAAAACCACAGATTCTTTTCAGCTACTCTTTTTCTTTAACACATTCCATGCTTCTGGGGAGACAAACACAACAGAATTGCCATGTATGCATCACAAGCAGCTTTAAATCTGTAATTCTGATGCAATAGAAAAGCTATGAAAAGCAGGAGAGACAGAAGCCTACGTTCAAAACCAAACAAAGCCCTATAGAAGGACCAGACAACTGATGTGCAATTCACAGATTTAGAGAGAAAAAATTGAGAAACTTGTACAATTGTTTTCTTGTGTGAGAATGACTTAAAGATTCCTCCCACAGCTCAGCACATATTTTACTCACTTTTGCAATATTGTGAAAGAATTTACTTCTGAAATTATGGCCTGCTTTCAAGGATCACAAATTCCCGGATTAGCACAATGCTTTAATATATAATAACATTATGGTACTTGAAAGAAGAGCCAAGTATTAATATAAAGGTCAGTTAAATTTTCCAAAAAACGTTTTCATGTAGATAAACCAGTCAATCTTCTGGAATTCAAAAAAACTTGACAATAAACCTTTCTCTCACAGGTTTTTCTTGATTTACAGCAATAAAAAAAAAAAAAGAAAAAAGAATAAAGAAAAAGATAAAATGACCTTACTTCTGTATTGCTTTTCTTTAATTTACTCTTTTTTTCCGCAGCTCTGAGATGATTCAGTAATGATCATCACAATGAAGACCCTGGGCAGACATTCACTACAGTACTGTATTAGAAATGAGAATTAAACTAACTATATCCTGTGATATAATCCTGCTTTCTATATGCATAAGGTCACACAAAAGAAAAAAAAAAAAAAACTTTTCATAAATGTGAGAAATATTAAGCAGTTCCATTAGGCTGTGGTGCAGAGGAAGTTATATGCAAAAATTAAACCTAAGCTGCACAAAGGAATGGAAGAAATAGTGATGAAAGAGAGTTTTAAAATCTTCCTTATTTAAAAGCCAGGAGTTTGCTGACACAAAATAAGGAATCCTTAAATATTTGTATGTTGAGTGGCAGATATTTCATAGTTATATTTCATACTACTTATTATCAACATATTTCACAGCAATGTTAATTCTTACTGATATCAAATCTCATAACGGATCTTTGATTTGGTTGCATCAAAACAGGTACAACCAGTTGTGCAGCAGAAACAAGACTTATGAGGAAAACAACAATTATGTCACATTTGGACTCACAGTGTACTCAGACCTTATCAGTAAAGCAGGGTAGAAGTGTACAATAAATAGATCAAAGGATTTTTTTTCATAAACTATATAATATTTTATACATGTTGTTTGTTGTGTTTATCAAGGAGCTATGTATCAAAATTTTAAATAGAAATTAAAGATGTGAAGAGATGACAAGTAGAAACTAAAGATGTGCATACATGTTTGAATCTCATCTGCTGTATATTACATCTCCATTCATCTCCTTAAAACAATGTTGATGTAATTAAAACAACTGATGACACTGAAGAACATTACTAAAATCTCCTATAAAGTTATGATGTATGGTGCTGCACTTTTTTTCTTTTTTCACATGAAAACATATGTATAATCAGTATACTGAATGATAACTGTTTCACAGTTGGAGTTCAGAGAGAAGCACACATGAACATAAAAGACACCTGAACTAAGTCTTCTGGCTAAAGCTGCCTTTTGTAAAAAGAGTAATCTAAAAAGACAGAATTAAAAAAAAAAATACCCCACAAACACACACACACAAAACCAAAACCAAAACCAAAACCAACAAACCCCCAAAAAACAGCCCCTCCCTCCTCCCCAGAAAAGCAGTGATTAAAGTAGACATTATACTACTACACTGAGAATGTCTTATATCTCCCCTCCACCTGTCTCTTAATGTATTAGATGATCATAAAGTGGATTGTTTGTACTAGATAGGTTTAAGTTGTCCATAATTTAAACTACCAGCAGAAGAAATCTGTGTTACCATTAAGTCTCATCAAGAAGAGATAAATGTGAGAACAATTATTTTATTCTACTTCATCTACCTTGACTTCACAGGAAACATATCCTCGGAGCCTTGTAGAAGTGATACACACCACTGTTTTTTAAAAGCATTTTTGAATTATTGGAAGGTGAGGTTCCCTAACTGGTTTCTATTTCTATTGTATGTCTGATAAAACCCAGACATCTACACTTATCACAGTTAAAAAACATCCCACCTTCATATTCACGTTTTATCTTAACTTCTACAATTTGGTGTCCAGGTTGGACATCATTTTACTGTCTTCTACAGGACTGAAACCCCTTTGTTCCCTAGATTGTTTACAAGGCTGTGCACTGAGTACTCCTTTGTGTAATAACAAGAACTGGGGTTGTCTGAAACATCAGATGTGGAAGTAAGCATTCAAGAAGCAGTTACAACTTTTTCAGACTGATTGATAGTGGTCAGAAGCCAATAAGTGGGGTGAAAGCAACTTAATAGAAGCACAGTCACAACAAAGCCAGACAGACAATAATCATCTTCCTGTTTCATAATAAGATCTTTTTTCATTGTCCTCTTTGTTATCATTTCAGATGACACTTTAATTAATTAATTAATCTTTTTTGGATATTTTCTCCCTCTCTTAGCTCTGTGCCAGTATTGCCATTTCATCCAAATCCAAACATCTGCATGTGGGAAAACACTGGTCTCTTCAATTATTTTCCCTCTAGATTAATTAGAATCCATTTTTGCATCTGGATTTAATTTCTGCTCTTTTTTTCCACTTTGCAAGTGTCTTTTTGTACTGTTGTCTCATTTCTTTGTTCTCAAGGTATTTGAAATTTTATCTAAAGCAGGTAACATTGTATAAATGCAATTGAATTAAACTTTTGCTTGATGGTTCCTAAGGCCACTCATCCATTTCCAGCAATAATTAAATAGAACCATTTATACAAAAATTATGCATGGAAGAGAAAAGCTGAACTAAAAAGTAGCACAGCAGAATAAATAATCTGCTTACAATATTTGCACATAAACCAAAACCACAAAGTCTAAAATAAATGTGCAATTTCAGGAAGACCAAGCCTCGAAAAAAACAACTTCTGTAACAGGTAAGTCCTTCTTCATGCAGTGCATTCAGGATTACCTCACACTAACACAGGATAGCGGTGCAAATTCAATCTATTCAAGTATATTTGGAATGAAAAAAATAAAATGTTTGCACTACTTCTCCAAGAAGAAAAGCTGCCCAGTTCTGCAAAACACTGGATCTACAGTTTGCAGAAAGACCTGAATCTATTATTTCCATAAAATTATACTGATCATGTGTCATCTTTACATCCCACATTCAAGAAATCAAACCCAAAGCTCATCAAGTTTAAATGTAGTAATACCAACCGATCAGCACACAAGCCCCAAAGGGAAACACTGTGTTTTATTATGCAGGTTTTCACTTAGTAGACAGGCAGAAGATATACTGACATATATTCTTTCAGCCTAATTTACATGTCATTCATTTATATTTGACTTTGTAAACAAAGCACTTATATTGAATTATAAATATTTCTGGTGGCCCACTGAAACATTCAAGGGACTTTCAAAATCCAAGCATGATGCTGTAGCACAGAGTCATGGAATCACAGAATCACAGAATTACTGAGGATGGAAAATACCTCTGAGATCAACAAGTCCAGACTATGACCCAACACCACCACAGCAGCTAGACCACGGCACTAAGAGCCACATCCAGCCTTTCTTTAAACACACCCAGGGATGGTGACTCCACCACCTCCCTGGGCAGCCCATTCCAATGCCTGATCACCCTTTCTGTCAGGAAGTGCTTCCTGATATCCAACCAAAACCTCCCCTGGTGCAGCTTCAGGCCATGCCCTCTCATCCTGTCACTGGTTGCCTGGGAGAAGAGCCCGAATCCCACCTGGCTACAACCTCCCTTCAGGTAGCTGTAGAGAGTGACAAGGTATCCCTGAGTCTCCTCCAGGCTAAACAACCCCAGCTCCCTCAGCCTCTCCTCATAAGACTTTCCTTCTAGTCCCTTCCCCAGACTCCCTGCTCTCCTCTGGACCCGCTCCAGCACCTCAATGTCCTTCTTGAAGTGAGGGGCCTGGAGCTGTACCCAGTACTCGAGGTGAGGCCTCACCAGTGCTGAGCACAGGGGGAGAATCACATCCCTAGTCCTGCTGGCCACACTATTCCTGATACAAGCCAGGAGGCCATTGGCCTCCCGGGCCACCTGAGCACACTGCTGGCTCATGTTCAACCAGTTGTCAACCAGCACTCCCAAGTGTCTCTGCACCGGGCTGCTCTCCATCCACTCCTCCCCCAGTCTGTAGCGCTGCATGGGGTTATTGTGGACAAAGCGCAGGACCCTGCACTTGGTCCTGTTGAATTTCATACCACTGGCCTCAGGCCATTGACCCATCCTGTCTGGGTCCCTCTGCAGCATCTTCCTACCCTCTGGCAGATGGACACTGCCACCCAGCTTGGTGTTACCTGCAAATTTACTAAGGGTAGCCTCATATCCCTCATCCTGGTTATCACTAAAGATGTTGAATAGGACTGGGACCAGTACTGATCCCTGGGGGACACCACTGGTTACCAGACTCCAACTGGATGTAGCACAGCTGAAACAGCTGAACAGTTTACATATTCACCATACATTCCACCTTTTATGAACCAATACAGAAGTATGCCAAAGCTTAGACTGAAGCATGCTTCAAAATACCAAACATCATGGCAGTTTGGAAAGATGGGGAAATACAGATGTGCTACTAAATATTTAGTTAGAAATATTTAGTAAATCTTAAATTTATAAAATACCCAGGAAAGAGTGGTTTTTATGAATCATAACTCAAAATTTTATTAATAGTTAAGAACATTCAGCAGCAAAATAAAAAATAAAAAAAACAAAACAAAAACAACCAACAAACCAAAGAAACCATCCCAAGATTTAAAACTACATTTTTGTGGTAATGTTTTCTTCAGTAACAATGAACAATGTTATATATGGTATTTTAACTTATAGTGGAAATTACTATGTTCCCATTTGTTATGAAAATTGAGACTTTCACCACCATGCATGTTTTAATAAAACCTTTGAAAATTACTTTCTATAATGAAATAGTTATAAATTGATTAGATGTGAAAGGCTAAATGTCATACAGATGTTCAGGGACAAAAATGATATCTCAGAGTGTTCATATCTGGAGACAAATACAGGAAGTCCTTTAAAAATTGTTAAGTTTGGAAATACAGATCATCCCTCTGACTTCGGTGATTACCTGGACAAATGGACTTTATTGGCTTTGGATTAGGCCACTTGATATCTGTCAGAATATAATACTGTATAAATTTTGATCTCAAATTTTTGGTAGAGACACAGAAACAAAAGCCCTTCTTGTCTCTTAAGGGCAGAACTTAACCCAAACAAGGCAAGTCTCAAGGGGTTTCTTGTTTGTTTGTGTTTTGTTTGTTTGTTTTTCTGAGGATAAATTCTGTCACCTTATAAGCAGAAAAATCAACTATGAGGAAAAACTGACAGGTTACTCAAAGCAGAGCCAGACAAAAAAGAGATGTGGAGCAGCAGTATGTGACCAAACTATGAGGGGCTGCCTTGCCTTACCTCTGCAACGTGCTAAGTAAAGGCATATAATTCAAGATTAGAAATAAAGAAAAAGAGCCCTCCAAATTCAGTGGGAACTTTTAAAACTGCATTCAGCAGCTTTTTGATGAGATCATGAGGTTAGAAAAGCCATAGGACTAATCATCATCAAAATAAGGCCTGTTTACCCACATTCTCAGTATTGTTGTTGTCTAAACATTGAAGAATCAAGTTAAAGAACTCTTCCCTGGCGAAGAATACATAGTCCCAGAATACTATATGAAAATTAAGAGAAAAATACTTTTACAACTAATTCAAATTAATTTGATGCTAATTCTGATGACTATTCTGGTTTCTTATGCTATGTCAAAGAAAAATGGAAGTAAAAAAAAATTATTCTTAGTAAAGTATTCTGAATTTTTGAAGTATTGCAACTTATATTGTCATTGCTTGAGAGTGGCACCTATAATCTTTTCAGCTCAGGTAAACCATGATTGATTTCATGACAGTGCAAACTGATATACAGTAAATGAACTCACATGCTCCAATGTGACCACAGCTTTAGAACTAATGACGAAGAGTTTAAGTGCTTTCAGAACTTGAGTCTATCCTTATTTTCACTACAGTTATAGTCCCATAAATCATGGGTGTATTGCAGAAAAATGCTATTATGAGACACATTTTAAGCATATTAATTGCACTTTTAAGACACAGGGATTCTGATGTTTGAATTTATTTCAGATTATTTTTTAATTTCTGCAGCTGAATACTGAAGATAACTGAAGCTAACTTAATTTGACTCTTTCTAGCATTTATTAGTTGAATGCCCTCCAGATTGATCACACTTTCATAGATGAAAACAACTGCAGTTCTAAGATGTATTTTCTTCTCTGTTTAACATACAGAAAGTATTATTGCAGAAAACAAACAAACCAAACAAACCAAACAAAAAAACCCCAACAAATACTATTTCAACTTGAAAGAATTTATTAGTTCAGGGGCAGAAAGGCTGTTTATAAGATCACAGATTAACTACATATTCTCCACATTTAATTCTACTTTTTAAAAAATAAATAAAATTAAAAAGATACCTCTAAAGAATGTGAGACATCACAGAGTAAGAGCTGATGGACAAGCTGAGATAGTCATCCAAAAGAAAAAAAATACTAATCAGAAAAATAAAAACAAGAAAAAACCAAAACAAAATTAAACTGGCAAAGAGATTTTTTACTTCTGACCCAACTCAAATATTCATTTCCTACAGAAATGTCCTTAGGGTAAGATATGATAACAGGTTTAATCGAACAACAACAAAATGCTACTGGGGAAAAAAAAAAAAAAAAAAAAAAAAAAAAAAAAAACCCACCCCAAGGAAAAAAAACCCCACAGACACTAAGAAACAACTTCACTAACAAACATTGCCCTATCCTAGAAGAACTTCAGCCTTGTAAGTTGTAACAAGTGCAAAGGTAGGACATTGCCGGAAAGCTTTTCTACCACACATAGGATTTTAAGCCCTGCTGCCTAGCTGTCTCTAGCAATTACTACAGTTGCACTGCAGTCTGTTACAATAAAGAAGGAGAGCAGTAGGTATATATAGTCTTGATAAGGCAAGAGGATACATCTGGAACACATTATTCACAGGGGAGAAGAGAAAGTTTACATGGGAAGAGAGCTTAAGGCCATGTGGTTTATTAATAGCATTAGTAGAAGCAAGGGAAAGGCAAGCATTAAAGTTTGGAGGAATATTTTTTTAACTTAAGAGGTCTAATTTTAGTTGCTGGGTTCTCCTAAGTAGTTCTATTTGAGAAGTTAATTGCTATTTATTGACCCTTCATAGAGCTGGAAAAAGAAGCTGGATGGAATGTCAAAGAAGAATTATGCCTGCAATTAATAACAGATGTCATACTCTGTAGTCTATCACTTCAAATAACACATGGAGATGATAAAATGTTTCTGTATTTTACTGTGAGAATTTGAGAAAATTTTGAGAAGCACACTGAGAATATGAAATCACCAATTATGATCACTGAAGGGCTTTGTCAAAATATTTTTTCAAGATCTTGTAGTAAATTGCCACAGATGGGGAGACCTTCTGCCTGGGCTTCACTATCAGTTTTGTGTCATTTGGGATGCGAGACATAAAGGTCACAATACTGAATTTTCAGAAGATGATACAGACTTGATTTAGAGATATTACCCATGTAGAAAGAAAAGACAAGTGTGTAACTGCTGTCTTCTCATCCAAGATGATGTTACAAATAATTTTGATCAGAAAGTAACTGCTGAGTTGTTTTTCTGATTAAAAAAAAAGCCTTCAAAAATATTTTTCTAAAAAATATCCTTTTTTTTATTTTTATTGGGGATAAGGAAGATAAAACCTGCCATCTCTTCTACCTGATTCACATTTTCCTGTGTCAGTCTGTTATCTTCTGCCCATCTCTAACAATTTTTAATCAGTGTTAGAATATGATTATATCAAACATCATAATATTTCATTCTTGATGCTCCACAGAGACTCTATATGTCTGGAAGGAATAATAAAGTCACGTTTTTTTCTAGGTAAATGTTTCTTAAACATTCAGAGTGCCAAAAAGCCTGTTGCTGGGTTTTTTTCTTTTCTTTCCTTTTTTTTTTTTTTTTCCCTGATGCACTCTGATTAATGATAAGACAATTTGTTTTTTTCCAGTTCATACCAAAAATTTTACAGAGCATGTATACCTCAATATTTCCAGCATGATAAAATAAAATTTATGCCAATTTCCAAGCTGTCCCATCACAAGAACTTGCAGAATTTCATTGCTTGACTCAGCAAATGAAGTAATTCTCTCCGGAGCTCTTATGTTCTACAATAAAAATACCTGACTTCAATTTAAGGAAGTAGCATGCTGAGGTGTACAAGAGCTGAGATTAATACATGGCAAAACCTATTTTTCCATGCACACCCTTTAAAACCTTTTGACAGCTTGCCATGTTTTCTTAAGAAATTCATGGTAGCTAAACAAAACTAAAGAGGGGATAACAGAACATGGCTCTTGTGAAATCAGGTCCCTTACCTCTTAACTTACTGAATATCAATGAACTCATCATTCCAAAGATGTAATCCAGTGTCTTCTCTACTGCAGCAAATGAAAAGCTTCCTTAAATCTGTGGCCAAAGAGGACTGAATGGCTACTTATTACCAAAGTTTTATCTTTCTAGAAGATGGAGTATTACAGAAGGGTTGAGTTAACAGTACATCACATAGTCCAAGTGTTAATCACTACTAGCATTATGACTCAGGCAGCAGACTTGGGTTCCAGGAGAATTATAATTCTGTAGTAAATGTAAAACATAAAGTGTTGAAAATAGCAAGACTACTCACAAGTTCTTCAAATTTCAGTGTTCTCTGAACATACCAGCAGTGCAGTAAGAAGAAAAAGAAACAGCAAAAAAACTCTGTGAAGCTACTGAACTTTTGCAGTTAAATGTTAATGCTTTGGCATGACAAGATCCAGAGAAGGATTCAATTTTGATAGTGCAGCAAATATTTAATATGTGCCAATCCTTCAGTGTTTTACAGTCCAACAAATATATTATTTTAAACAGAACTAAACCACATACACTAGACTGCAGAGATAAGATGCAAAGTTACATTTGTATCTCTTTAGAGCTTGAGAATATTTCAACTGAAATTTTTGATCTAACTATATAGCTGTACTATGAAATGGCAATGCAAACCATCATGAAAGATGAGACAGGAAATCTTTGAAAAATATTTCAAGTCTGCAATTCAAAGGAGGAAAAAAATGCTAAAAGGAACAACTCTCCCTGGGGTTGCTCTTTTTTCTTTCGTTTTGTTTTTTTGGGGTTTTTTTTTTTTTTTTTTTTTAAAAAATGTTGTTTGCATTATGATGAATTTCATTTCCTTTTTTTTTTGTGTTTTTCTTTTTGTTTTGGGTTTTTTTTTGGTTTTTTGTTTTCTTTTTCTCTACAGTGATTTAATGTATTCTAATTAAATTACATGCTCAAATCTCAAAGGATTTCACCCATTTACTTCAGATACAATTCTAACTTTGGATTTGAAATTCATAATAATGCATAATTAGAACCAAACCTCCTTTGTTTTGCTTGATACTTTTCCCACAATCAATGGGTAGAGAAGAAATGGACTCTGATCAGCTTCCTAAAGACACATCATCACCCTGGAGAGCAGCTGGTCCTTCACAAAAGCAAATATGCATGCATCCATGAATATATAGGTATGTTTGTATATGCTTTAGACATCTGTAGATTCATATAGAGCAGTATATTCTTTCCAGTGAATATTCTGATTTTATTAATTCTATTTGTTTCTTCTCTGTGAAGTTTACTGCTGGAAAAATCTGCAGTATTTTGGAAGGCTACAGATAAATTTTTAATCTGACAACAGCTGCATAGCCTTAAAAGGATAAATTTACATACTGAAACAAACTCAAAGTGAGAGAAGGAATATATTCAGTGGCTTTCACATTACTGGAAATGTGTGTTGTACGTCTCACTATCCATATTTATTGCCTCTTGTGACACATTAGCCATATTTATTACACATTATCTGCCTAGTCCTGCATTAACTAAATGAATTGTTTTGCTTTTAGGTGAGGCAGATTTGTAATTTTGATTATAATACAGTCGATTAGAAAGAAAAAAGCAGCTGGCAGAAGAGTGTACTAGATTTATATATTAAAAAGGAAAAAAAAAAAAAAAAAAAAAAGTTTACTTGGAATGTCCCTAAAAGAAGCAGCAGGAATAAGGTTCAGTGTCTTGAGACCAGACCCACAGAGATAGAGAAGAGCCTACAATTTGCACATTTAATATTGTTAATTTGGAATGCTTAAAAATGGCTCAGTTAACTTCCTGAATGCTTCTTTGCTACCTGACAGATGCACAAAGACAGATAGCACTGTAAGGGACTTAGGAATCTGACATTTTCTGAAAACCATCCTCACATCTACCTGCATTTTTTTAGACTGCCCCTACAGTAGAAAGTGCTTAATTAATTAAGTAGAACCATCCTGTGGTCTATGTCCTGTGACCAACTGGTGAGGGTGAACTGAGTGTATTCTCCTTTCCTTCTTTCAGGATTGCCCTAGGCACACAGATATATGGGCTCTCCCCTCTCATGAGATAGTTCTTTTTCCTTTTTCTTCACTCGTAATTGCTGTGATTTTTCTTGCTTATTTTTCTTATGGATTCCCAACACCTGTGTCTTGCTCTTACTCTGAGGTTAGTTTTCCACTGGTCCTTGCAGCAGTATGCCACAGGGCCAATTCAATGTAAACAAAGCACTCTTGGCCTTCTTTAGTAGGGAGGGTCATGGACCAGAGCAAAAATGTTTGTGCTATTAAAAGCATTTCTGGGGATGCTAGAACATTTTTTATCATGACAGAAATAATACCTGCTACCCTCTTCAGCTTATAAAACAAACAAACAAACAAAGAACCTCACAGAAAACTAATACTAAAGTTATCACTTTAGAGTGCTTCATCGAAGCTGCATCTCTTCTCTGTCCTGGAACAGATATTGCCAAATTTCTCTATTTTCTTCTTTGATTACTTTTAGCTTAGGCAAATAACATCTTATTGAGGCACTGCTCCTGCTTTTTCAAGCAGAATCATTGGAAAACATTGACTTGTGAAGGTAATACCTTGGCCAGTAATGGTGCAATGAGTTGTTTATCATCAAGATGGAAAAATATTCCTTTTCCCTCTGCAAAAATATTACAAGGTGAAAAGTGCTTTATGCCTTCTCCACAAAGAATAAATCAGTTCTAGCACCAAGTCATGAGACAGCAAAAAAAGTTACATTAAAAAAAAACCAAACAGGTTTTATATATAGCATTATTGAACAGTTCCAACCTGCTGATAACTTAAGCACATTATGTTATGAAGTGCAAACAAATAATGGAATCATAAAATCATAGCACCGGCTGCATTGGAAGCGACTTTAAAGATCATCTAGTTCCAACCCCCCCTGCTAGTGGAAGGATAGAAGCAGGGACAGCTTCCACTAGATCAGCTTGCCCAAAGTCCCATCCAATCTGGTCTTGAACACATCCAGTGATGGGACATCCACAACTTCCCTGGGCAACCTGTTCCAGTTTCTCAAAACCCTCTCAGTAAAGAATTTTTTCCTAATATCTAATCTAAATCTACCCTTTTTCACTTTGAAACCATTACCCTCAATCCTATTACTCCAATTCCTGATAAAAAAAGTCCCTCCTTATCTTTTCTATAGGTCCCCTTTGGGTACTGGAAAGCCACTATAAGGTTTCCCCAGAGCCTTCTCTTCTCCATGATGAACAACCCCAACTCTCTCAGTCTGTCCTCACAGGTGAGGTGCTCCAGCCCTCTGATCATCTTAATGGCTCTCCTCTGGACCCAGGTGCCCTCAAGCAGGTCCATGTCTGTATTACATTGGGAGCACCTGAGTTGAATGCAGGGGGATCTCATGAGAGCAGAGTAGAGGTGGAGAATCACCTTCCTTGATCTTCTGGCCATGCTTCTTTTGGTGCAGCCAAAGATGAGATTGGCTTTCTGGGATAGAAGTGCACATTGCTGGTTATGTTGAGCTTCTTGTCAACCAACACCCCCAAGTCTTTCTGTGCAGGGCTCCTCTCTATCCACTCATTGCCTACCCTGGATTCGTGCTTGAAATTGCCATGACATATGTGCAGGACCTTGCACTTGGCCTTGTTGATCTTCATGAACTTTGCACATGCTCACATCTCAAGTCTGTCAAGGTTCCTATGGATGGCATCCCTTCTCTACAGCATATCAACCAACACAAGGTTTGGTGGTATCTGCAAACTTTCTGAAGGTGCACTCAATCCCCCTGTCCATTTTGCCAAAGAAAATGTTGAAGTGTTAAACAGCACCATCCCCACTACTGATACCTGAGGAAAGCTACTCGTCACTGGTCCCTGCTTGGACACTGAGCCATTGACTGCAGCTCTTTGAATGTGACCATCCAGCAAATTCCTTATCCACTGAGTAGTCTATCCACCAAATACATGTCTCTCCAATTTAGAGACCAGTATGTTGTGCGGAACAGTGTCAAATGCTTTGCATAAATCCACATAGATGATTTCAGTTTCTCTTCACTCTTGTCAGGATTTGCCTTCAATACTGCAATCCAGAGAGATAATTTATGCTCTAGTGCTGAGAATACAACCTTTTTCTGTAAGGTAGAATCAAAAGAATCAACATTGTGTATAGTTTTGGTATTACAGCTTGATTTTCCTCTGTACCATTTCTCCATTTTATTTTATTTTCTTGTAGTAATGGTTGCTGGAGGCACAGATTTTGATTAATAACATAACTCAGCTAAGCATTCACTTTGAAAAGAATTAACTATCTAGGCAGGGTACAACAAAGCATATTTCAACAAGAATATTTTACAAGGCAAATTACAAAGAGGATCATAATTACCGATTTTGAGCAATGTTTGTCAGGATTTCCTGTAGGTATGGAGAAATCTATTGGGAAAGTTGTAGCTTATATTTATGAACTGATAAGCCTGCTCCGCTAAAAGAATAGTAAATCACCCTTAAACTCAGTTCATAGACCATGCAGCATATATCTGAAGCCTCAAATTTAAAACCACTTTGCAATGTAAAGGTCTCTCAGGACTTTGTTTTTCTTTCTCTATACAAATGACTTCTACCAGTATGAATGAGGCAGTGTCTCAGAATTACCAAAAATCTCTTTCCAGCTGCATTCTGTTTTACTTCCTCTTGCTACAACCCTTGCCTTTCTTTCTGAGTTCCCGTGCTCTCCCTGTCTTTCATGGCTCCTCCACCCAACCACACCTACTGTTAACAAAGCATCTCAAAAACACCTTTTCATCCCTCTACTAAAGTATCAGATCAGAGAGCAATCTGTCCCCCACTGATTTTATAACACTTTCTCTGCCAAAGAGATGACTCAAAGACAGTTAGAGAAAATGAATATGAAGAAACAAACCTGAAATAATGAAGAATCTGAGAAATCAGGGGATTCCTCAGCTTTCCTTTAAAGAATCCAAAAATTTTTAAAAGTCCTAGAAACATACTTTAAAAAAAATAATCAGAGTACAGCTAAAGAAATTTTAATTGTGATCATCAATTTCAATGATCACATTGAAACTGATAACCTATACTAGATGAGAAAGTAAACACTCCTACAGATATGTTCTGCAATTTCATATGCAAAAGTATAATATCCTAAAAGAACTGTCTTGTAGCTGCTATACTGAAATAATACACTGCCATGCATCTTTACTCCAGACTGAGATCAAACACCACCCAGTTTACCAGTCTAGGAATAAAAGGAGGTCTTGAACACAAAGGGAGGTATTTGTTTCTAGCCCTATATGACTGACCCTGGTGAAACTGATTTTGAAGCAAAACATTCATATAATTAGTACAGTAACAGTCAAGTAGACTTATCTCTTCAGCTAAGGAAATACATGATTGCTCTAGTAGCCTTTACTCTTGTTGAGTCATTTTTGCACAATTTTACATACTTACTCATCACAACTGATGCAAAGGTAAAATTCTAGATTACTCAAAAGAATCAGAGAAACATTTTGTCCTGTGAAAACCTTTTACATTGAACAGACTTTTTCATGGACAGAACAATGCAAATGAGCCAAGTTGTAAATAAAAATGTGTCTCAGCACAGCACTTTCTAAGATGGTTTCTTTCCCTGTGCAAAAGCTATTTATTAAACTGTGCCTGTGCCTGTAGGAAGACAGCTAACTTCACTACTATTTTCTCAGTCTAGAAGTCTGGAATAAACAGACAAGAATTCATTTCAATGAAACTGTTTGCTGGTATAATATCATATAACTTTTTTGTATGTTAAAAGACCATAGTCATATTTTAGGATGAAATCTGGTTTCTTCTAGGATTGTTTAATATTAGAGTAGGTTTGAAATGTTGATCATAAAACTGACACTGTTTTTTACACTAAAAAAGTAAAGAATATGATATACTTAGTGTTTACTGATAGTTTATCCAGATCATCTTTTGTTTCTCACTCCTAGTAGCATGCTTAAAACCACATTGACAGCAAAAAAGCTAATGACTATAAATCACTGCTACAGCCACAAATTAATTCCTTATTACATGGCGTGTTTAGAAATGACAAAAGAAGACCAAGGTAAGGAAAAAAAAAAAGTTACAACTTATTCAAACAGGCAGGCACTGAAAAGATAAGTGACAGAAATTAGATGGTATTTTGAAGTAGCTAAAAATAAGGGCTTAAATGGTCAGTACAATACTTTCTACATGTTCAATGATTTATTGGCAGCAGTGCTTTTAAGATTAGTACCTTTTCAGTAATTACTCACTTTTGGGGTATGGGATAGCTTTTTTAATCAAATTACATTATGTTTCCTCAGACAGTAATTGGTCAGATTTATCTCTGGTGCAATTCCTCTGACTTCTGGCAAATTATACCAGAAGTTAATTATTGCTTTGATAATTGTACCTATTACATTAAGACAGAACTCTACCATTCTATTCTTGGAAATGAAGAAATTACATCCATAAAGTCTTTCTTCTTTTCTTTCATGTAAAAAAACCAAACAAATACGTCTGTAAATTAAAATACCCATACTGGCAACTTCTAAAGTGACACATCAGTTACTATAAGCTGTCTTTGGAAAAGATGATGTGAAGAAATGGACTAAAATGATAATAAATAAAAAAAAAAAAGAAATGGACTAAAACAGAAATAAGAGGGAGTCTCCGAAGTTTGCAGTTCAGTTTTCAGCTCAAGATTAAATTTTCCAAAGGACTACAGGCAGTTAATAAACAGTTTTTCAAATATTTATATCAAAACTTTGATGAAAACTTTCAGTAGCTGATAACTGATCCCATTTTGACATCTACAGTGTGCAAAATCTTAGTACCTAAGAGCATGTGGTATCCTAAAAGATAAACTACTTCTCCTCTTCTCCTCATAGTTTAAGTCCCTTGATAAATTCCAACAACTGAATCTACTGCCTTTTTGTCCTTTACCAAAACTAAGTCAACTTTTTTATAGTTTAATTTTGTTATATTTCTTCTACTCAGACCTTCCGCTTTACCATAATTTTTTTTTTTTTTAATATTATGGTTATCTTTTACTTTAAGGGGAAGAAACCTAACTCCTAGATGATTCAGCAGCCTGCACTGTAGTCCTTTCAAAGGGTTGTTCAAGCTTTGCAAAACATTTTTGTCACTTTTAACATAAATAATGAACACAAACTATAGTTAAGTTAAATTGAATATCTCTTCTACACATGTGGCCAATAATCTATCACCTGGCACTTTTCATGCTTTCAGTCTTACTATTAACATTGCTGCAGTTAAATTGTATTGTTCTAAAAACCAGAAAAATAACATTTCACATTACATGCAGTTTGTTGTGGTTAGTACACTGTACGTACTTTGGGCAAAATTCTGCCTCAATGAATATAATAAAACCAACACATCTATGAAAAACACCCATCTGTGTCACATTATGACTCCTGCTGCAGTGCTGAAGCAAGGTATAAACATTCCTTGCTTAATACTAATTTGTCACAATGACAGTAAGAATCTTTAAACAATAGACTGTCTTAAAGGTAACACAAGTTGTGAAATAAAGGATTCCTTTATGAAGTACAAATCTGGAAAGAGTTCTGAAAGAAGTAAGAAACAGTCAGAAAGTTTCAGAAAGTATTTTTTTTTTTTAGCTGATCCATGATTTATGATAATTTATAAGCTGATAGTTGAGATTTCCATTTCAGTGTAATTTAGCCTTGGGAGCTTCCTAAGTCTATTTCTCATACTCAGGATGAAAGAAAGCTCTTCCCTCTGTTTCATCCTTCTTTTTTCCCCACAGTTCTCTTTCTTCCTTCTTGCTCCAAATGGAAGACTAAGTGGTCTTAAGCAAATACAGCTACTACATCTTGTTTCCTTCCCTTCAGTAGTTTTGCAATTCTCTCCCAATCACCTTTTAATAAAATGAAACCTATTAAGCACTTGGGTTTGCTCGTCCTAAGTGTGGATGAAACATTTATTGCTTCTTTGGTGGTATTACATCACTTCACCCGTGTTTTAAGGAAATCCACAATAACTAGTTCACCACAAAGAGACCATACACAACATTAATAAACACAGGTGGCAGACTTAGCATTACAGTGCTTTTCCCTCTAGTTCTAGATACTCCTCTAGACACTCCAAACTGCAAACTTACAAAAAGCTGATTAGTCTCAAAACTTTTACTCCTCCATTAGATCCAACTGGAGACTGTTAGTAACCAGGAATTTCTAATTTATTCTCATTAATAATGGTATGCAGTTTTTAAAAGGAATTGTTTGCCTTTAGAGATTTCTAAAACATCTACTGGCAGCACATTTATCTATCTAATACCTACCCTGTGTTTAGAATCACCATGATTTTAATATTCTATTTTTTAGGATATTCTATTTTTTAGGATATTTTAATATCCTCTTTCTTTCCAAAGAGGTCTAACCAGATACAGGTGTTCAGGACTGTGCCTAATTTATTCTTGAACATCTCCAAGGACAGAGGTCCCATAATCTCTCTCAGCAATCTCCTTCAGTGTCTGATTACCCTCATGGATGAAAACAAGCCAAACAACCAATCAGACAACTAACCAAAAATATTCTTATATCTAAAGGGAATCAAAGCAGAAAGCAAGCTGCATTAAATGCTATACCATTATTGTTTTTCACCAGTACACTCATTTCATCTAACTGCAGAAGACACAAAGTTTTCAGAAGACTAACAAAATTCAAGATTAAAAACCAATTAAAAATGTCTTCAAAGTAATTCTGAAAGGTATATTCTAGAGGTACCCTAAAATGAAGTATGCAGATAAATATGCAAAATTGTGTCTTTAGCATAACAGAATTACTAGTGTTTCCTCCTTCATGGAAAAAAAAGATGTAATATAGATGTAGTTTCACTTTCTGGAGACTAAGAATCTTCAAGGACAACCAAACAGTTGGCAATTCAAACACATTGAAAGGAAAAGCTCCTATTTTTGCACTACCTGAAAGATGACTAAGAAGTGCTGATATTAAGGCAAGAAAATCCCATCCCAGGACAAGTCTAAACTCTGGATCAAAAAGCTTTCCCAAAACTGCAGAAACACATCATGGTGAAAAATAGCTTTTACAGGAGCTCTTAGCAGACCATCCTCCATTATGTGCAAGAGAACTGAAGATGTGCCAATTCCCAGTATTAGCACCTTCATCACAAATTTCTACACGTTGTAAATATCTGTAGGTAGTTTCAGTGGAATATTGGGGATGCAGCTAGAGTTTGAGTCATCACAGGTATTACAATATTAGTAGATTTACCATTTAATATCCTTCCTGAGTGAAAAAGCCATATTCCTTGTGTTTCTCTATAACATTTTTGATATCTCTGACACCTACCAGTGATCAAAAGACAGTGTACTTCATTTTTTGATGAGAGTTTCTCACTTCATTATTAACTGATATACTTTCAAAGTCAGTGCAGTGGTGAAGCACCACTGACGAATTGTCAATACTAACAATACCAGTCTTGACAGAAGTCTACAGCTTCTTATTACCTATTTCTTTGCTGATAGATTTGATATATTTTGATTCTTATGCACTAAAGCCTTACACTGTGACAAGTGTTCATACCAGTCTTTTTTTTAATATATTTTGAAGTTATAAATTTGAACACGTTACTTTATTAAATGTTGCAGCTTTTCTGAATCCTTTTTGAATTTCTGAAATTATTACAACTTTCCAGCACTTTATTAGAGAAAGGTTGTGTATGTCACTGATATGCTAGCATATATTGAAGGGCTTTCCACTCCCTTTTGGGGATTAGAGAGTATTGTCCCTAAACATTTCTAACTACTTTTCCTCCCAAGAGAGTGCTACTAAAGTTTCACTGACTTTCTTCTAGGGAGGAAAAAAAAAAAAAAAAATCATAGATAGCTCTTTCATAAAAGGAAAAATCACCTGAAGAAAGCATTTCTCAGAGTAAGGCTGGAATAAGAAATTGCTTTAAAAATATAATTTGAAACTCTGGAATAGGATTTTTAACACAAGTGTGTTTTTCTAGACTTAAAAAAAAAAAAAAACAAAAACACAAAACAGAAAATAACATTTTAAAAGCAGACTTTTCAGTTCATAAGATTTTTGACATGGCAAAATCTAATCCTGACAAGAGTCCTGACAAGGGTGGGTAAAATTTCAGAGTGTTCTGTATGTGTTTTAAAGTTTAGAAACTAAATTGCTGTGCTTACTGTATTGGCTGGTAACTGGAAATACTTGCATCCATGGCAAAACCATAGCTCAAAGAGATAATGAGATATTGAGTATTCATGTTTTGTTAACACAGAAGGCAAAACCTATGACATTTAACACAGAAATACTGCATCAAGAACAGAAAACAACAGCTGAGATGTTACTACAAACATAAAAGAGAACACCAGTGGGAAAAAATGTCACCAGTAAAAAAGAAAAAAAAAAAAAAAAGAGAGAAACTTACCAAGTTGAAACTGCTCATTGCTCACATTTGTGGTGATAGGCTTCCAGTACTTCCCTTCTCCAGAAAGTTTATCTTCATATCAACCTGATTAAAAAAGAAATAAAAAATAAAACCCCCAAGCCCAAATAAAATAAAATAAAATAAAATAACACTTTGATATTCAAATCTTTAGATAAAGTAACTTAAGTCACTGGGTTAGAAATCTTTCAGAAGATCAGTGTGATAGACCATGTTTTCTTTTCATTATTTTTCCATTTTGAAACTGAATACATAGTATATCCTAGACTGACTTTACGAACTTATAAAAAAGAAAAACGTATCAGCATAAACTGTTAAAGTTACATAACATGACTCCACAGTTTCCATTTTTTTAAGTCTTATTAAATAATAATGGAATCTTTAGAACTCTTGTAGTTGTAGATAGCAGGAGGTGAACCTTGATATGCATGGATATGGATTGTAAGGATAGATGGAGTCTTTCATATCTCAGTTATTTTCCAGATTCTACTTGCTGTTATTGCAGGCTTGTATTACCTGAGGAAAGTAACAACTGAAAGGAAACAGACAACATGTAAGAGTTTCCAGTTATATAGTCAGTTGTAGTAACATTCTTAAAGTTAAAAGTAAGAAGAGATAAATCGGTGCTCTAGCTATTTAGTTCAGAAAATTAAGTTAAGAGTCCATACTTTCTGCTAGGTCAGGGTTTGTCGTAAAAATAATGATTTATTTTCAAGATATTTCTTTTAAAATAAATGACAGTTTTGGATTCCACACTTGAAACAACCTCTACCAGTTTGGTTTTGAGGATCTAATCCCAGGAAAACTGTACAAGCTGAGAAATACAGATGAAATAAAGTTAGTAAACATAGGATAAAGTAATGCTACATTTTTCTCCAGGGGCATTCTTACCTGTGCACTTTTAAATTGCAGACTTGCTGAAAAAAAGAGAGGTTTGACTTAGGTATCACTGAACTCAGGTATATGCTTCCAAAGTTTCTTTCTACAATTAATACTATACCTAGCCCTCAACTGTCTCTCCTTAAACTCTTAGTCAATACAACTGCTTATATGAGAGGACTCTGATTCTTAGATTCAGTTGCCTTGCAGTTTTTTAAAGCCATAAGATTGTGACTGACTTTAAGAACTGGACCAATGGTATCAGGCATCTGGAATTTTTCTGCAAAGAATAATAAAGTCACAGAATAATTGGTCGGAAGGAACGGAGGAGGTCTCTTGACCAACATCTCAATTCATGTGAAGGGTCAGGACTGAATTCAGAGCAAGGATTGGCCCAGCAAAGTATTGGAAAACATGCTTCCATTATTTAATTTTGGAAAGTAAATTGAGAGCTATCATTTTAATAATTCCATGTAGTTTGTACAAATTTATCAGGGCAACTTAACCTCAATTTACTGGGTTTGAATTACTCCCCAGGAATTAACTGTCTTATATGTTTTTGTCTTACCTTACTGTTATCTCCAATTTAATGTAATTTCAAACATGAAGGAGGAAAGAGGCAACAGTCATAGTCTTGCAATTCAATACATTAAATGTTTTGGATATCCACTCGGTTTTAGATGTTACTGCTTCTGTATCTAGATACAATAACTCTGTTGAAATTTGTCCCAGTCCAGATTTATGTAACAGAAAATATTTTCCTGCAAACTAATTTTAAAGCCAGCAAAATAGCCACTTTATCCTTATTATAACAAATTATTTTTGCAAGGTCAATGAATAATCTGATGTTTTCTAAGAGTAGCTATTTTTTAATAATACCTACTTAGATAGGGCTAAGAGAATGATTTCTGTGTTGTTTCATGACTGGTTTTGGAGAGTGTTCTATTACTGTTATAAACAAGGAACATTAGGCAATTTCTACACTGTTGAATGAACTACTTTATTTTCACAATGCACTGTTCTAAATGTTCCTGCTAATGTATTATGAGGAATTATGTCACGTGATGTGCACTGATAAGTGGTACTCTAATATTAAACTGCTTTACATGCACACAGAATATTATTGAGGAAAGCTATATGAATACCCACTTGACTTGTGAAATATTTTGTAGAAGTCTTGACGAAAGCCAAGGAGCATAGGCTAAATTCAGCTATTGATGAACAAGAGGCAGTCAAGATGACCCCAAGAGGCAAATATTAATTACCTATGCATCTAAATAAAGGAAGAAAATGTATGTCCCAGCTTTTATATGTCCAGATATTATATGCATGAAACTCATGAACATGTGGAGTTCAGCAAATATATAGTATCTGTTTGATGTAGGTGACAGGGTAGCACTGCTACCTATGTTTGGAGGCAATGGGGATCATCTTTGATCTATTCTAGTCCTGAGTAGAGGAGTAGGATGGAGTCATATTGATTTATTCTTGAAATATATAAGCAAACTTATTGGCAAGCTTAACCACTATTAATTTAATTTTATATCACTTTGATTCTGTGCAAATTACAGTAAGATTCATTCAAAGGCTCCACTTTTGACCCAGACACATCAAAGATGAAAGCAGTACTTGGCCAGGAAGAAAGAGGTCCAACAAGAACATGTGCAAGAATGTTTCTGGTGTGAATTGGCACTGTGAGCATAGAAACAGACTTCTTTGAGTTTAAGGCAATATAACTCATCTATTTGAGCAGAGATGAAATACAAGGATAGGACAGAAAAGAGATCCATTTATGCTATGTTTTTGGGTTTTGTTCTTTTAATTAGTTACTGAGAACCAACTGAGAGTTTGATGCTATGTGCTTTTTGGATGTTTAAGACATTTCAGATTTTCATGTAAACTCAGGATTAAGTCAAAACTGTGTCCAAGCTCCTCAGTGGAAATGATAAATATTTCAGTCCTATATTGTGAGATATGCAACATATTTTCTGAGCTATTCTAGTTTTTCAGTATAAATCTCCATAATGAATCACATTTTCTGACAGGACTGGAACTGACTTTTCCTTAGACATTTGTCTATTTCCAATTTCCTGGCATACCTAAACAATTATGGCCTTAGGTGTCAGTTTATGGCTTCAATTCATTTCAGTCTGAAAGTCACCTAGAATATTAATAAAAAAAAAAATCTTATTTATTAATTGAAAGAATTATATTTTAAAACTTTGGAAGAGGGAAAAAGTGAAATTCACAGCCACAGAATACAAATAAACACAAACTGGATGCATTAAAATTTTGTACTTGTTTTTAAGGACTTGGGAGTGAGGCAAACAAGATCACTGATATTTCTTCCTACAATATTTCAGCACTTCAAAAGATTCAACAGCTGAACTTCCAGACTATTCATACAAGAGCTACTTATAATAAAAGATTAAAATTTGATATGCCAAACATAAATGTCTACTTAGCATTCTGTATTATTCCATACTGAAAAATCAGGGATAAGAAGAATTAAGCTGAGTTCTGGCTTCATTCCACATTGGTTAGCCTTGCAGTAGGATCAGACATAAATTATAGTCTCACTGGGAAAGGGGAAGAAACAGGGAAAACAGAGACACTGAGTTAGAGTTCTTTACTGAGGATAATCCTAGTCAAGACTGTAGAAGAGCTTGTCTTCTTATGTTCCCTGATATTAAGCCAGTATCTAAGCAAAAAAGGCCTATTCACTAAGAACAGTTAAAAAAAATGATAGATATCCTGGAAGCATGGTATAGCATTGACAGGCAAGAAACAGTAGTTCATTTTGTACAACCTGTATTCAGGCTTTCAATGTGTACTTGACACTAAAATGAAAAGAGAAACTCCCCTGCCCTCCCCCAACACACCCCATCCTGAAGACTGACAGAATTTTCACAAAGGCATATTCTTACTAAAAGCAGATGCTTTATACTGTTCTCTAAATGTTTTACTACTGGAAGTGCAATGTAGTGTGAAGCCTTAGAAATGAGGCAGTTGAATTGTTGTAGAAACAAAGGGAAAAAAAAAATTAAATAAGCAAAGCAGAAACATTGATTACCAATAATCAGAACTAATGTGTGAGAGATCTTTGCTTTAGATAATATCTAATTTAGAAATCATGACTGCTTACATAGGAGGAAAAATGTTTCTCAAATGTATTTTACTTGACAATTACAGCACTGTTTCACTTAGCTTATACCATTTGTGTAATTAAACTTAGACTGTGAAAGGACATCTTCCTTTTCTGTGTAGTTTACGAATACATGAGTGATAGATCTGGTACTTTAGTGACAAGTATAATTTATTTGTTACTCCATTTCTGGTTTATTGTCATGGTATGTAGCACAGCAGCTTCCTATTTCAGGAACTTTGTACTTGAAAGTATATCAATTCTTCTACATTATTTTGTTATATCTATTTTTCTACATTCTCTTTCACAAACATTGTCATTTGTGACATCCTCATAATCAGCTCCTTCTAAGGAAAAACTTGTGTAGAAACCACTCCCAGCTCTTTCACTGTAAACAACTATCCAAAGATACAAACTATTTGGCATCATATTTTCCTAGTGGACTAACAGATATAGTACCAGAAAGAATTTCCTCCAGCCCTCATGTCTGGGCAACCATGTTAGATCTTCTATCTAAAACCTAGCTTTGATGTCTCCAGACAAATGGGACTAATGGAAACACTGTTCCAGATCCATCCTTTTATCATATTAGATAGCTTATTTCCAGTTTATATGTGTCTGTAGCCAATTAATAATCACTTGTCCTGGATACACTTACTACAAGTCTTGCAAATAGAAAAAGATCCAGTTTTTTTCCTAGCATGTAACTGGAATTTATCAGACTGAGAGAAGAGCCACAGTATGATCAGAAAGCAATTAAATAAAAGAAAAAAAAAAGAAAAAAAAGAAAAAAAAGAACTTAGAATCACAAAAAGGAAGTACAATCAAGAGATGGTGGCAGTATACTTGTAATCAATTGTTCCAGAAATATGTGTAGTAGCTCATATTTAATTCATTATATAAAATAGAGTTTTTCCTATCCTAAGTCAATGAAAGGATATACTGGCACTATAATAGTTTTGGGGTTTTGTTTTTGGTTTCCTTGGGGTTTTTTTGGTTTTTTTTTTTTTTTTTTAATTGAGAAACATAGCAGCATAGATGTTTAAAAGTAAATTATATTTCAGATTTTTTCATAAAGTTGTAAAAATATGGCTGGTTAAGAACTAAGATAAGTGCTTATGAACAAGGACCAAACACAGATACCATATTGTTCTGACATACAACTATTAAAATCACATTTATTAAACATGGTGACATTCAGCTCAGGGTTTTAAACTCTCAGTCCTGGGATCTAGGAGGTTTTACTAAGAGGCTGATGACTTTTTACATGCATCCTCACTTTCCCTTAGCAATACTAGAAACAGACTGCTGCTGAGCTTAACATCTGGTCTGAGCAAATAAAGAATTCTCATGGTGAAAATCACATTTTTGCTAAGTAATTTAGGTGCCTTCCCAGCTGAGAATACAGAAATATCTTACCCTTGAGCAAAGTGGCAAAATGAGTAAGGATATGATAGGCATTTGAATCAGAAGCCAAAATCTGAAATTCTGAGGATTTTATTTTTTATGCAGTGTTACAAAGACATCTTATTACAACTTGAAATGTTGAGGAGAAACCTGTTATCTCACTCCCTAAACAGCAGTTATTAATTTCAAAGGGACGATTTATATATAAACATACTTTCTCAATGTAATCAAAGAACATTGGTGTTTGATTTTGTGTGCCAGAAAGAAAATGAGATGGCACCTGCAGAAACAGCAGATATTGACATTAGATCTACTACTAAACTACTAACCAGTTAATGGACCTGCATGTATCTGTAGCCTGACATCCACAGTATTACCAACAACCAAAAAGAAATGTCTTAATTGATTTGTCAAAATGTATGCATTAAATGGAACTCTCATCCAACAGAAAAGATAACACTGATTGCATGAAATGTAGATGACACACTTTCTAAAATATATATTTCATCTGAAAGGACAAGATGCTGTGTCTCTATGCAACCGAAACACAGAACCAAGTTACAACTTGAACAAGATGCGATAAAGATCCTAAGGACAGCTTAAAGACTGACTGTTTTATTAAATTAACCACATGTAGGTACTCACTGAATTTTTAATTGAAGAATCAGATGGCTTGCAGATGCTGAGTATCATAATGCATGATTTGTTTTAGTGAAGGATCCAATTTAATGTTTGAAAATAAACAAGCAAGATTTCCTATAAGCAGCAAATATTTTTTTTACTCATTACTGGCTACTATATTTTTATTATTTCTCAATTCACAAGCACAGTAGCTCCTTACCTGTAATTTTTTATTCTAAAAAGCCAGTTGCTATTTAATATGACAAAAATCTTCTTAAAAGAAAGAAAGCTTAAAAAAAAAATGTCCACAGGATTAATGCATTGGGTTTTGGGATTTCTCTTTTTGGAGAGTGGAAAACAAGAGCAGTAAAGGTATTGCTGAAAAACACAGAGCTCTAATTGATAGTGTTTGAAAGGGACATGTGCCAGTGGATATTTAGACAGCTGGATACTTTTAATAAAAACTGTTCTTCTTTGGATTAATATTGTTTCTCCTTCAAACTGTTATCTTTCTAACAGATTACATTATTGCACCATGCCTTACAAAACTTACATCTGCAAGGCAATAGACTATCTGTTGATAAAGTGCTTTTTTTTGTGTACTACATGAATTTTGAAAAGAACATTTGGATAGTGCTCTTAACAAATAACTGCCAAATGAGTTCCAATATAAATCATAGAATTGTTTAGGTTGGAAAAGACCTTTACGATCATTGAGACAAATCACTAACTGAGCACTGACAGGTCCACCGCTAAACCATGCCATCAAGCACCAAATCTACATATCTTTTAAATAACACCAGGGACGGTGAGTAAAGAATTCCCCAGGCAGCCTTGTCCAATGATTAACAACTCTTTCAGTGAAGAAATTTATCCTAATATCCAACCTAAAACTCCCATTAGACGTCCAAACTTTAGAGAGTTTCCTCTTATCCTATTGGTTGTTACTTGAGATAATGGACTGATGCCTGTCTCATTACAACCTCCTTTCAGGTAGACGTAGAGAGCAAGAAGGTCTCCCATCACCCTCCTTTTCTCCAGGCTTAATAATCACAGTTCCCTCAGCCACTCCTGCTGAGACTCTACATCCTTCACCGGCGTCATTGTCCTTCTTTGGACATGATCCAGCACCTCAGCGTCCTTGTAATGAAAAGACACAAAACTGAACAGAGTATTCAAGGTGTGGCCTCTCCAGTGCTGAATACAGGGGCGTGAGAACTTCCCAAGTCCTGCTGGCCACACTATTTCTGATGCAAGCCAGCGCTTGGCTTTGTTGAACTTCATCCACTGGCCTCAGCCCATCAATCCAACTTGTTCAGATCCCTCGGTAAAGACTTCCTATCCTCAAGGAGATCAACACTCCCATCCAATCTGGTGTTGTCTGACAATTTATTGAGGGTGCCCTCAATCCCCTCATCCAGATTATTGATAAAGACATTAAACAGAACAGGCCCCAATACTGAGCCCTGAGGAACACCACTTTTGACTAGCTGCCAAGTGGATTTAACTCTCTTCTATGCAGCCATTTTTTATCCAGTGAAGTGTATGCCCATCCTAGTCATTAGCAGACACTTTTCCCATGAGAATGCTCTGGGAAATTGTCAAAAACTTTACTAAAGTCCAAGTAAACAACAAGTCCAGCCTTTGCCTTACCCACTAAGTGGGTCACCTTATCATAGAAGGAGATCAGGTTAGTCAAGCAGCATCTGCCTTTCATAAAATCATGCATACCAGGCCTTCATTTTATACAGAAAGAAGAACCTAAAAAATTGCAGCAGTCACTCAGCAAGTTACTAGTGTGCATCTAGACAGATAGAGCATGAATTTGTGCATTTGAAGTCTTGTATTAAGTAAAATATCTAATAAAATGTGTTATGTCATTGAGCTTGCACACTCAACAAAAGTAGTATTAACCTCAACTATAAATTTTTACTGTTGCTGGCACTGGGTTGGGGAGGTTGGAGGAAAAAACCAAATACACATAAAATTGTTCTTACTAATGCTGAAACTGCAAGCAACTATGTTAAATCTGGCATTTCTAGTTTGATCAGTGTTAGAGGAAAAAATGCACTAGCATTTTATATACATTCTGTCTTTGTAAATGATTTTTAAAAAAATGTTAAATCAGTGCCCAAATCAAATATTTTAAATAAATTTCAGTCCCTTTCTTTCTTGCTTATGATGGGGCTACCTCCAATCTACACTCCTCAATTACTAAATAAGGGCATTATTTTTATCCTAAGAGGTAGCGTCTTTACCTAGTAATATGCTAAAAAAAAAGTGAAAATGCTGCAAAATTCTCTTTTAGTCAAGTGTGGGGTGCTCACTGGAGTCAATCTTGTGTAGGTACTGTTTTGTTCCTGGGTAAAAGATAGATGGGACAGATACAGAAATTTTTACTTATTCACAGCTCATACTGCCAAATAATTCACTTCACAAAATAAAGTTACCTCACATTTATGTTTTGTATTTTTAATGCTTGCTTCTCTAATATTTCCCACAATGACACATCTGAAAGATAAGAGTATTTTTGCAAAAGCCCTTCCTCAGAGATGCCTTAGACTGCAACAGTTAGACAGTTTAAGCTGTGCAATCAAGGTTTCCTGAACAGATTCCATGTTTGTATTAGTTGCTGCAGTCAGGGTAGCAGTTGTGCCTACATTTCATGTACAGAGAAATATGATAAATTAATAACATTTAAGTAAAATGTTAAAGATTATTTCAGATTGAGCTATCATAGATTCCTAATTATTTTAATTATAATGATTACCATATTGAGAATACTACATTCATCGGTTACTTCAGATATTACAGTAACTAAAATTTGCCTTTCAAATGTGGATTATTTTAGACCTCTCCACTACTATTCAGAGTTGTGCTCAAGTATATTTTAATATCCAATCATACACTTAGATTTACTAGCTCCTTTCTTGACTCTAAAACCTTTTACTCTCCTATCATGTTAGTCAAGTTCAAAATCCAACCTTCATCTATTTGGAGTATCCAGGATTATGCTTCTTTATCCTTCTGTATCATCCTTATCTTCTTACATGCCAGATTTCATCTTTAGGAGTCTATCAATGATACTAGCCTGAATATAACACATTTTTCTTCTTTCTACTGAAGACCTTCATCATTGGCTTTCTCTCATCAACTAAACAATAGCGTATATGGAAGGAAAAGCAGAATTGTATCCTGGAAATAAATATCAGAGTACTGCTATATTTGAACTGTTGGTGATTAATGAGTAGGAAATGTAAAATTTTGAGATTTTTGTCTTTGCACTATCAAAACATAAGTAGAAGTGTAATTAGTAAGTAAAAAGTTATCTTAATAATTTTTGTGATTAATATTTCTTATTAACAACAAGATAACTTTAATGCAAGCATCAAAAGGTAGAAGTTCACTACCAAATATACAACTTCACATACAGTGCTTGAAGTCCCTGAATACAAAGTTCATTATTCTGGAAATTTCAAGCCCTCCCATCTCTGGATGGTCTGTGCTATATGTTTGCAGACTATTGGCAACTTGCTGATTGCCACATCAACAGTTATTCAGTAATAAATAAAAACTCCTACCAGTTCTATGAGTAAAGGTATTAAATCATGGGACCTTTCAGGTTCATCTGGGCTAGTGTTTCTGATCACCTCAGCCTCCATGACTGAGAAGCACCCAGCCATCAGCCATAACTACAGAGCATCAACTCTGTGAAATTGTACAAACATCTACTCTAGGATAGAAATGTTGTATATGAAGTGATAGTGTTTAATTACGTGTAGAACAATTAAATAGTACTAAGTGTATTGCTAATGAATGAATTTAGGAATATTTTGGTGTTAAATTTAAAAGCAGGTCAGATTTAAGAGTGTACTAATCAATATACAGTGTAGCTGACATGTTAGTATCAGATACAGCAGAGTAGTTTCTGTTTTCTTAACATATATAGACATATAAACCTATGAACACACCTGTAGAATCAGACACAGACCCTGTTCAATGCCAAATTTCAGGCAATACAGAGGTATCACATGTAGTAGTATGTACAACTTGTGTTATCTAGGAGATCCCATCACACTCACCATCAGAATAAACCTTTGATTACTACCTATATGCCTGTTCCTAGAATGCCTGTGCAATGCTTCTTTTTTCCTTTGTCTTCCTGCATATGTACTTTTTATTTATAAACTGGATACACAATTAGACTATCCCTTGTTCTCACATTTTGAAGTGTTGAAAATAGATGTTTCCAATCTAGAATATTATTTATGTTAAAAATAATCTCCAGAAAAAAAATGTGTAGTGTTAATCTACTATTTAAAAAATTCTTATCATAGAATCATCATAGAATCATTATGGTTGGAAAGGACCTCCAGGGTCATCAAGTCCGACCTTTGTCCTAGCATTTCTCTAACCACTACACCATATCCTCAAGCTCCACATCTAATCGTTCTTTAAACACCTCCAGGGATGGTGACTCCACCACCTCCCTGGGCAGCCTGTTCCAGTGCCTAACTACCCTCTCAGTGAAGAATTTCCTCCTAATATCTAATCTAAACTTCCCCTGACGCATCTTGAGTCCATTTCCCCTTGTCATATCATTACTAATTTGAGAGAAGAGACCAACACCAGCCTCGCTACAACCTCCTTTTAGGTAGCTGTAGAGGGCAATAAGGTCTCCTCTCAGCCTCCTCTTCTCTAGACTAAACAGACCCAGTTCCCTCAGACGCTCTTCATGGGGCATGCTTTCCAGCCCTTTCACCAGCTTTGTTGCCCTTATTGCTAGAACTTCTAAAAAAGTACTCTACTAATAATAACAAAAACTTTCATCTTTGATATTTTTCTTGAAAAAGATTATATTTTTGTCCAGGCACCTGAAACAGTAGCCTAGCGATTACTCTTTTGTTTGTTACATAGGAGCCCTTGTTTTCAATGACCAAGTAATCTTACTAGTAAATACAAACATACAGATTACTTCACAGTTTAACATCTCTACTTTCAACATGCTATGCATTAAGTACTCAGTCAAACTATATTCTTAGTGTAGGTCTTTATTATATTAATACTTTTGCAAGTTTTCATTTCCAGCTCAGTTCCATTCTGTTCCACATGTGCTTAAATTTCCTCTAATAAATAGAGCTACAAAAGTTCTATATATTACTTATCTGTCATATTAATATAATATATTAAATCTAATTACTGATATGTAATTAGTAATAATTATATTTGTAATATATTTGTTGCAAATATTTTTACACACAGAGAGCTGATACTAATTAAGAAATGCTAAACTGGCTAGAAAATGTACACAAGATAGGGAGAATCCAAGAGAGAAATAAGAATCAGGAAAGGTTCAAAAAATGTGATCTACAGATAATGGCTGTGATAAGTACATCAGTTTTATCAACAAGAGAGATGACTGAAGTAGTATCTAACTTGACATTAAAAGGCTAATGGTTAACTGGTTTCAAATTCCACTGCAAGATAGACAAAAAAGGTTGATACAACTTGCAGAGATAAAGTATTTGGGCAGTTAAGCAAGGATTATATTTCGGATGTGGAGGACTTTTATCTTGAATAAATTTAGCAGCTTGGACACAAGTGGGTCAGGAATGATCTGGTTATAATGAAGTCCGTGTGGGGATCTTGGAAACTTGCATCTAGCCATTTCATGTTTATTAGTAATAAAAATCTACCTGAGAAACTAAATATAGATTTAGCAACAACAGAACCTAAAAGACTAAAATTGAAGTTTATTACTATACTGTAATTGAACATGCATAACTCTTCCTTTTTACGAACACAGAATCTTGAAGCTCTGCTGTCGCTTTGAATTCCAAAAATGTGTCTGTGATGTATATGCACATACATTAGATAGACTGAGCAAAATTCAGCAATGGCCTTGCAAGCAAAACATGCAATTATTAGAAAGAAAATCTAGGAAAACAAATGTGTGCCAATCATATTGCTTTAACTTAGAAAGTTTATGCATAACGAAATTTTGTTGGTATTATTGAATTAGTGACTCATGCTCTTTTTTTTTTCATCTTGAAGGTATTTGAGACTTCCTCAGTTCAGGAACCTGGCTGACTAACTCAAATTTTAGAGACTCTGAATTATGCTCTGAGTTTAGCAGCCTAAAATCTGTGTTCTTAAAAAATAACTTTACCCAAGTCAAATCAAATTGCTTCAGATATGACTCAGAAGTACTGAAGATTTATTCTTCATCCTCTCAGGAAGGTGCACAGACAGGGATATTATAATGCCCACAGGAGGTAAATGCCAGAAAATCTCAAGGCTCAGGTTCAGAATTCAAACTTTGCTGAGCTTCCTAGACACTCTTATTTGCAACCAAACCATCCAGATTTGTGATTTTTTTACCTTATATAGAAGACCTACTGTTATATTACATGAAAATAAAATATCTGTGCTCTGAAGTAGAAGACAAAAAAAAAAAAAGGGAAAAAGATTTCATTTGTAATTCCAAATATCACTTATCTCTCATGTTTGATCACTTTATAGAGTTTTCTTCTAGATGAAAGTCCCATCCAGCATCAAAAGCTTCAGTCCTTCAAATTATGTTTTATAAATTCTAGTGAAAACCTACAAGTGACCAGCAACAAAGTTCAGAATCCATAAGTACTTAGTGAGTACAACAGATTACAGAACCTGCAGTAAGGGTTTGTAGGCTACCTCAAAATTGTCAGCAAAGGGTAAGCATTATCATCTTCTATAACCAGAATGCTACATCACATAAGTTTTTGCCAAATATTTAGAGCATACAATTAGTTGCCAAACACTCTAAACTGTTTTTAAGATTTTTTTAAATTAAATTCTTTTATTTTCTTTTTCTTTCCTTGCTACAAGACTTCCACCATCAAATCAATTTTTACCTACCAGAATACCTGAGGTTCAAGAAACTAGCACCAAAATCAAATACCCCTAATGTTGGAGGAACATTTTCATTTTTAGCCCAAAAAGCTGTGTATTGAAGCTTTAGTAATACCTATGAAGGTAAAAACTGTGGACATTTACAAAGTTCTAATTTACTCATAGGCAATCTTAAATACGAGAAGCTGAAATCCAGAGATATTACTGACAATGTGCTTTTTTGAAGTCATGATTCTAGGTTGATTTTAAAGTGGACAAGTAAAAATTAATTAAACAAGTAACTCCCGCACAAGAAAATTTTATTATTCTGTACAATGTAACACAGCAATAAACACCACAGTAAAAAGCTCATAAGGCACAACTATAGCTTTTTAGTGACATAAAAATGTACTTTCAAGACAGTAGCACATTATAGTTTAAGTGAAGCTCTTCATTAGATAGTATGAGAAAATGAGGCATGAAAGGAAGATAGAAAAGCCTTCTTAATAGTTCCTGTGCAGATAATGTAGGCTGAAGAAAATCAATAGCCATGGCTCATTTATTTTATGTTTTTGAACACTTAAAGGCAAAATGTTAGTATTTGCTGTACTGTTAGTCTTCACAGAACCTCATCAATGATGACAAAACAGATTTGCATATTGTGATGTAATTTATATGGATTCATATTCAAATAGCATGTAGTTAATGTTTCCTAATAAGAAAGGTAAGTCCTACTCAATTAGTCTGGATTAATTAAAAATCATGCTGGCTAGACATTAAAATGACCCAAACAATCAACACCAAGGTTCAAAAGCACATTGTGAAATCAAATAAAATGTATGTCAATAACTTATACACCACAGTAAATACCCCAATACATCAGACTGACCTCATACACTCTGTGCTCCTGACTGAAAAGTGAGACTAAAAATTATATGGTTTTCAATGATTTTTCACAGTATTTTAACAATTATTTTTGAGGTGTTATGATGTTGTATGACAGGTCTACCATCATGTTTCAAAATTTTATTTCCTCAATAAGATATATTCCTTAATCTCAATAATGAAGCAAACTATTCAGCTGTACTAGAAACAGAACATTATGTGATAAAATATTAAGAAAAAGGTGTGCTGGAAAAAAATACAGCATTTCATCATATTCTTTTAGAAACACATAGTGGGGCAATTTTATCATATTCAATATGTACTGTAAGGATCAAAATAGAAACTGATTAGCCCTACTGTGTAAAACTTCTAGCTAATAATTACACAAAATTATCATTGAGGCTGGAATTGACTTCTGAGATCATCAAGTCCAGACTAAGACATAACACCACGCCACCTAGCTAGACCATGTCACTAAGTGCCACATCCAATCTTTCCTTAAACACCACAAGGGATGGTGACTCCATCACCTCCCTGGGCATTCCATTCCAGTGTTTAACGATCCTTTCCATAAGGAAGTGCTTCCTAGTATCTAACCTAAACTTCCCCTGGCACAGCTTCAGGCCATGTCCTCTCGTCCTGTCACTGGTCGCCTGGGAGAATAATAATAATAATAATAGCTTAAATGAAACAGTAAATCTTTTCCTAAAATTCAAGAGAAATAAGACAGAGCTTGGACTTCCACAGTCTTCTCCCTGCAGTTTCCCTATATATTTAGAAACCTGGGTAACAGGAAACAAGTCTGATACAATAAACCTCTATGTTAATATTTTTAACTTACTGTATTCACTCCTGTAACTTGCTTGGCAGTACCATTATTTTTATCACTCCCCAAGGGAAACAGTCACTGATTGTGTATGCCCCAGTAATCAAACATAAGGATAAGGTTTGACCTCCTGTTTACAATACATTTTGCTGCTGCACAAAAGCCAGAACATATTACTAATATATTGGGTAATATATATAGCATTACAGCGTAGTGAAGCTTTTATAGAAGACTTTCCTAAGCTCGTGTAGGAAATCAGTATTGCAAATAATTAAATGAAATTATGCTTTACTTTTCCTTAACCTTTTTTTAGGAGCAGTGTTCAATCAACAAAGGAAAGCTGCTACTTCACAGCAAGGCAAATCATGCTTATAGAATATGGTGGCTGCACTATGTACACCACACAGAGAAGTGAATAAAGGGGACACCTGGAACAGATAAACACCTCCAAGCATGTGCACATGGGAGCAATGAACAACACAGGGATTTTAAGAACTTTGGATGTACACGGTTTTAAGACTGGTACAATTCTGTGGATCAAACTTTATGGCTGAAGTTTTTGTCATCCATCTCCCAAAGCAGAGATACAAATCTTGGTGAAAATACCTACTTTTCAGACTTACTTTCTCATACTACTCTTCCTACCAAAAGCCAAATACGTAAACTTTGAGAATTTTCCCTGATTTGCAGTTACACACAGGAGAGAGGTGAATTAGCCTCTTTGCTTCAGCACACTAGACAGAGAAACCTGCAATACTTTTTGAATTTGCTCTTACAGAATACCCTTGCATCAAAACACTAGTTATAATGAATGTTAAGTCACTGTTATGTTAAGTGTGACTGTTAAGTCACATATGTTAACACTGAATGTTAAGAGCTGTTGCCACAAATATTTTAATATAAAGCTTTGGGATTCACAAAATTTTAGAGGCAAAAAATAACTCCTCAGTAGTGATTTTTTTAAGTCCTTGCAATTTCAGTAAACTAAAATCTTTTCTTTGCCACCAATGTAATGTCTTATAGTTCATTCCACTAGTAGAGTTCTGTGGCTCACGGGTTCACAAAGAACAAAGCTATTTTCTAAATACACTATTTCAGAATTGCATCTTTTTCTACAGCAAAACAGACCTTCAGTTCACATCTAACTTATGAATCTTTGACTGTCAGGGCCTCAACATAGAGAAATGATGCTATAAAACATGTTTTTCTGTTTCATACAGATTGCTGGAGAAACTTTTTTGCTTAGGCTGAAAGAAAGCACATAACTCAAGACTGAGTGTGTGGGCTGAAGCAAGATTTGGAAATTGCATCCAATGGTTACCATAATCTAATGGTGAAATAGAAGGATAGTGTTTTACAAACTACCAGATAAACAAATGAATCTGATACAGTTTCCATTAAAAATACGCTATAGATACAGAAAATCTCCCTCCTTCCCAATATTTCTCATACTGCTGTTTGTCCATTCCTAAATTATGTCTCTGAAAGAAATGCCATGGACAGCAATATACTTCCAGTGTGTTGCAGTTTAAAGCTGGCTGGTAACTAAGACCCACACCACTGCTTGCTCACCAGCCCCTCACAGTAGAATGGGGGAGAGTCGCAAAAGTAAGTGTGGGAGATGCAGCCACCATGACAAAAAATTAATAAAGACCTGGGCTTGCCAGAGACCTAATAAAGACTGTTTCAATGTCTCACAGCCATTGAACAGTTCCTCATGACAACTACCAATGCTTCACTGCGATTAACTGGCACCTCAGGGTCCAGATCCTTAGCCTGCATTCATCATGAGATAGCCTGCAACTCATCAGAGTGACCACAGTGCCCACTCACAGGGTATAAATGGAGAGCCATCAGAAAGCTGATTTTCAGTTGGTTCCCTTGGAGCAAACAGGCCTTGCAGTTGGACTCTCCCCTTGGATATACAGGACATTGTCCAAAGATACTTCTGTGGCTTGACTGAGCCTTACGCCCACTTTAGTGAGTGTATACTTCTTTTGGATGTATCCTTGAGTAAGCCTTTGCCTCCTTTGGGTGAGAGATCCACTTTGGGTACCCTTTTCTGTGAGGATTTTTATAAGTGAGTGTGCACACATTTTGGTTCATCTTTCTGGAAATAATAGTCCATAAAACTTGGGAATTAGCTGTGTAGTAGTATATTCCCAACTGACATTTAAACTTGTAATTTAACTTTGTCTGAAGAAGTCATGGGTAATTTTGGTTACAATAACTCCACATTTTGGCTAGCTACTGTTGCCTGTTTTGTGGGTGCTGCCATGACAGTGAGAAAAGTCATAGGTTGAGATAATGTCAGTTTAACAGGTAAAGAAAAAGCAGCATGCAAAAGCAAAGCAAAAGAAGGAATGCATTCACCACTTCCCATCAGCAGGCACATGTTCAGCCATCTCCAGGAAAGCAGGGGTCCAGAACATGGAAAAGGTACTTGGGAAGACAAACACCATTACTATGAATGTTGTGTCCCTCCCCTTCTTTTTTCTTCTTTCAGCTTTATATGCTGAGCATGATGCCATATAGTCTGGAATATCCCTCTGGTCAGTTGAGGTCAGCTGTCACATCTGTATCCTCTCCCAGCTTCTAGTGCACCCCCAGCCTACTTCCTGGTTGGATGGGGTGAGAAGTGGACATGGTCTTGATGCTGCATTACTGATGACCACTACTCAGTGGTATCAAAAATGTCTCTGAATTATCACCACTGTTTCCAGCACATATCCAAATCATAGCACCACACTAGATACTGTGAATAAAATAAATGCTACCCCAGACAAAACCAAAACACTATGACAGGACATGACTGTTACAGAAAGAAAGGGAGAGAAAGGAAGAGAGAAAGAATGAGAGAGAATGAATTGGCAGTACCTGATAGCTCTACAATGGTGGTACAAGCAAAGGACAAAACTAATTTCCCTGGAAAACCTTTTTGCAATGTTGGATACTATTTAGTAGTATAGTCACTCTGCAGAATATCACAGGATGAAAGTAGCATAGGCACAACAAAAACTAATAACCCCTGACTTTAAATGTAATATGTTCTTATGAATTTGTAAAGAATTTACAGATACTGTAACTAAACTGCTTTAATCGTAAAACACTCCTTAATTTTTATTAGTGTGAAGGGAAATGGTTGGAAGGAAAAGAAAGAGAGGACCTGGAAAGCAAAGTAGAAATTTAAATATAATATTCAGCTTCCAGTATTCACAGAATCCTTTCTCATTAATTCTCATTAAGATTTTCATGAAATGAAAGTGGAGAGTTTTGTGATTTATGACCATTGTGAAGTGAGGACAGGAGTTAAAACATGTAGAAGCAAATGATATCAGGAAGTGTTTAAATATCTTAAAGTAATACAAATACAAATGAAGATTTTTTTTTTTTTTCTTATTCTTAAGTTACTAACAATTGTGCCAATAAAAATTGTCTTAACGTTTTTAACTAAATAACAATTTGCAGCCTTGATGTTTAAGGAATTTTCAAAGAAATTGGAAAATATGTCAGTTATAATGCTAACATCTGCCAGGCATTTGAGTTCCTGCCTATAGCTCTGGGGTATTTGCTTGGCTACAGCCCACTCTTGTACAGTCTTTGCACTGAGTGTTGAAACAGGATCTTTGTTGTTGTCCCAACATTTCACTCCTTCCATTATGCAGACAGGTCCCTACCGCAGACTGGTTTGTATGTAAAAAGTATGTACAAATCCCAGAGCAGGCTGTTAACACCTGTCTTGCAAACAAAACTGGAAGGACAAAGTCCAAGTTTAGCAAGTGTCAGTTGAGTATCTGTATTCCTTTTTCAAATCTCTTTATGTTTTCAACTTTTAAACTGCCTAATTGCAGACTGAAGTGTAGGGATGGGGGAATAACAAAATAGTTATTTTACTGGCCATCACAAGAATACCTAACATGCCTTTGTGTAATGCCTTTGATCTTGTGCAAATTATTTTTAGGAGCACCAGAAAAGATGCATAATCTATTACAAACATAGGTGTGATAAGATTTAGTATCCAGTAAATAGGTGAGAGTGAAACTTGCTTAACCAGGTTATTTTTACACCTATTCATCAGTCTCTTTTACTGAGGGGAGACAGAATGACAGGTATTCATTCAAATACAGAATGATCATCAGTCTCTGCAGCTCCATTAACATAGCATAATTCTTTGTCAGAAGTTAGTATCTGTCAGAAACAATGTCTTGAGATAACACGGGTCATCAAAGATGTGATGAAAAAAAAAAAAAAAAAATCATGGAAGGGCATTTCACCATATCTCTGTATGCCTCAAGATCCATAACAACTTAGGGTTTTTGACCGTCATTTAAATTCTACGTATCTAAATATATTTTGCAGTCCTTCATAACACATGCTTAGCAGAGCCTGAAATTTGATGGATTCCATAGGATTTAATGAACTGCATGGATTTTAATAGTACATAGGAAACTCGGGTAAGAAGTTCAAAATATTAATCATTAGTTTAACTCTATTTTTAAAGAAAAAGGTGTAAGTTACTGCACTGAATTTAGTGGGAATAGAACAAAGCAACCTTTATTTGTTTGACTTTTTTTTTTTCTTTTTCAAAATAAACCTACTCTAGATTTCAAGACTGATTAAAGGACTTTGATTTAAGCAGAATTTGGTCCACGAGAAGAAAGATATTGCAGGGGAAATCACCAACACTATTTGAGAGGGGTTAATCCACTAAGGTCTGTGCGAACATTGTTAGACCTTCCATTCAGCAACTGGAGCACAGGGCCCACACCTACAGGAAACATTAACATGGACATGTTACTTCTTTTCATAAAAGACATTAAGACTTTGCTTTGTGTGGACAGGCTACATAAAGAAGTACTTGAAGTACTTAAAGTACTTAAATTACTAAAGTACTTAATCTTTTCCCTCAAGATATTACTGATTGACATCTCACCAATCACCATAACAAAGAACACTATTCAGGAAAAAAGTGATAATGAGGTGAGGTGCCACACAAAAGCTGAGTTACTACAAATCCTCTCATGTGTAACAGTAGCTTCACCCATTGTTGGTGTCTTTTGACAAGAAGCTAATCGCAGGAATCAAAGAATGGTTTGTGTTGGAAGGGACCTTTAAAAATTATGTAGACCAACGCCTCATGGTGAGCAGGGACATCCTCAACTAGATCAGGTTGCTCAGAGTCCTGTCCAACCTGAACCTGAATGTTTCCAGGGACGGGCCTTCTATCACCTCTCTAGGCAACCTGGACAAGTGTTTCACCACACTCACTGTGACAAATTTCTTCCTTATATCTAGTCTAAATCTATTCTCTTTTAGTTTAAAACTATTATCCCTTGTAATATAACAATAGGCCCTGCTAAAACATTCCCATCTTTCTTGCAGGACCTCTTTAAGTACTGAAAGACCACAATAAGGTCTCCCCAGAGCCTTCTCTTATTGCTGGGCCACTGTTAATTGTATGAGTTTCAACAAGGCCAAGTGCACTTGGGCTGCAACAACCCCATGCAAAGCTACAGGCTTGGGGCAGTGTGGTTGGAGAGCTGTCTGGCGGAGAGGGATCTGGGGGTTCTAATTGACAAGTGAATGAACATGAGCCAGCAGTGTGCCCAGGTGGCCAAGAAAGCCAATGGCATCCTGGCCTGGATTAGAAACAGTGTGAGCAGCAGAAGTAGGGAGGTGATTGTCCCCCTGTACTCAGCACTGGTGAGGCCTCACCTCGAGTGCTGTGTCCAGTTTAGGGCACCTCAGTACCAGACAGATACCAAGGTGCTGGAGCGGGTGCAGAGAAGTGCAAGGAAGCTGGTCAAGGGACTGGAGAAGAGATCATATGAGGACCATTTGAAGGAGCTGGGTGTGTTTAGTTTGAGGAAGAGGAAGCTGAGGGGAGACCTCATCACTCTCTACAACTACCTGAAAGGACATTGTAGAAGATTGGTGCTAGACTTTCAGGTAATTAGGGATAGAACCAGAGGGAATGGCCTCAAGCTGAAACAAGGTAGGTTTAGACTAGACACTAGGAAAAAAATCTTCATGGAAAAAGTGGTGAGATATGAGAATAGTCTGCCCAGGGAGGTGGTTGAATCACCACCCCTGGATGTGTTTAAGTATCGCTTAGATGTGGTGTTGGGAGATATGGCCTAAGGGTGAACTTGCAGAGTAGGGTTAATGGTTGGACATGATGATCCCAAGGGTCTTTTTCAACCTAAATGACTCTGCGATTCTGTGATTCTGTGATTGAGGCTAAACAATTGCAGCTCTCTCAGCCTGCCCCTACAGGAGAGCTGCTCCAATCATTGAATCATTTCTGTGGCCCTCCTCTGGACCTGCTCCACAAAGTCCATGTCTTTCTTGTGCTGAGGACTCCAGAGCCAGACACAGTACTCCAGGTGGGGTCTCATAGCAACACTCTTCAGATTCTTCTACTACCTTTGATCATTCTAGCCGCAAAATTCAACTCACCCTACAAACAAACAAGAACTAGATACAACTGTGCTTAAACACACTATTTTCATTTTCTGCTGACCTAGATTGTGCTAGTGCTCAATTGCTCATCTGTGATGTGTAATTTTTCGCAACAGTTACTGCGGGATTCTGGCTTATTTATACCTTCTGTTTGTCATATGGTTTCTTCTCCTGAAGTTTTTTGAGGTCTGTCTCTTCCTCTTTCTGACTCCCTTTGTTCTTTCTCAGGTGATACCCTATGTATGTTGACTTTGCTGCACTTCCCCAGGTAACAGGAAATCAAGTTTCAAGCTTGTGTTCCTCATCTGTACATCTGGGAACTGATTACCTTTTCCTAAACAGGAATGCCCTACATGCTACTGACTGACATTATTAGAGGTAACCTCTCCTAATCATTCTTGAACAAAATGCCAACAACCAAAGAACTGAATAACCACTATTTCTGTGTCTTGTCGTTTATCAGGATGGATGCATCTCTGTGGTCATGGAGGATGGTCATATTACAATACTGTCAGAAGTGCTACTGAAATTCCAGTACATCAAATCATTGAACTACCTGGGATCATACTGGTAACTCACAATCCAGTGGAGGTTTGTCCATACAGATGAAGCTGTCGTCAGGTATTTAGTTTGAGGCCTATGATTGTCATAGGCATTGCAGAAAAGCATTTCTGTCTGCCTTTGTTTAAATGTGCTCTCTAAATACATTCTTCTGTCATATTCTTGGGTCTAATCAACTCTATTACTAAGAAAGTATTCAGCTATACTAGCTCCTTGAAAAAGGAAGAGGTCATTCCCTTTGTGTATGTTAAATATCTACTGTCTTACATTAGCCTGTACACTGTCATTTCAAATATGTGATTAACATGTTGTTCTACTGCTGAGTCCCATACTATAGTCAACAAAACTTTAACTTAAATAAAATTTTCACCCTCTGCTTTTAAGTGCTTCTATCCAATACTTTACCATCCTCAAGTGCTATAGTTTATATACATCTGTAATTTAAAACAAAGAAAATGCAATAACTTTAATTCCTTCAGTTCAACTCTAGCTTCATTTTAGATCTAGCATATGAAGAAATGGCTAAAATAAACAGGTGTTCCTGCAGAAATATCCTCCTTCCCCTTTCCTCCTCCACAACTGCCATGGAAACTTCAGTGTGATTAGAATATTACAATATTCTTTTATACCAAACTGATTATCGGTAGTCTACTATAATACGAGTATCTTAAAGAAATAAATTAAAGCCCTCCTCTATTCACCTATTCCTCAAAGATTTTGAAAAAAACAAACACCAAGAAAACTCAAAAGACATTTAAAAAAAAAATAAAAACCAATGACCAGATTTTTAGTGAAGAATGAGCAAAACTGAAGAGAAGAGTCTAAACAATTCACTGGTATTATTTGATTAAGAAAGGGACTAATACTAACTTTAAATGTCTATGAATGTTTGCTACTTTTGATTGTTACTTGAACTGCTTAGCCTAAGAATAGCAAGAACATTGAAGAATATTGTGACTTTGCTGTACTATGTAATCTCAAAACATCCATATATCTTGTCAAACAACAATTGATGTAGTAATTCTGAATTATGATGTGTAAGTTCTCAACTTATTATTAACAACTTGAAAAATATAAGAAAGTATATAAGAACTCAGCACTACACAGTATGTTCTAAAAGTACTTTAGAAGTACAGTTGCTTCAGCTTTTCTAGTGTTATTAAGTAGTGCTTAAGATGACTGGAAAAAAAACATTGAGATTCGAGCGCACAATAACACTGATCAAAAACAAGTATCCATTTTCCTGATGAGAGGAATAAATATAGCACCCAGCAACAGTTATGCAGAAGTTTAAATGAATTTGTACTTTTGATGTCTTCTACCTACTTTTTCAGATTGAGCTTTGGTTTTCTCTCTGATATGTACTTATTTCATGTACATGGTCTGGTTACGTGTCCCATTTCAACACCTGCATGAGAACCAGAGCCTTAGGACCTTGCAATATAACATGCTTGAAACCACAAAAACAATGTAGTCTTTAGCAAGGCAGTCCAAGAAATGACAAAACAAGTCTGAACCTCTATAGGACTGTAAGGCAAGCCAAAAAACCAGCAAGGTGAAAAGTGCAAAGACAAGGAAGATTTCGATCTTCCTCCCAGAGACCACCAGAAGACAACAAGAGCCCACTACGACACAGCTATGCGCACGTGACAATGGGCAGAGAGTTGTGATAATGGTTTCTTAGAATTCTACTGAATATGCAATAGATTTATGGGAAATGTAATGCATATGTATGTAATCTTTCTATAACGATTGTTTCTGAACCCTCGTGCTCGTGTTAGGAGGAAAGATCCCCCACATGCCCAGTGCTGTAGAAAAGAATGCCTCTACTTAGTGCGTTCTCACTGTGTCATTTCTAAATAGCAAAAAGTTTAAAGTAGTGCTTTTGCTCCTAAAAGTAATTAAAGGTGGCTTCACAGTTTGGTAGGGAATTTATTATAGCAGCTTTAGTCTAAACAGCAAAAGGGAGATGGAAGCAAAAAAAAAGTAAAAATCAAATGCTCATTCAGTAGCACAGTGAAGTTTTGTGGGGTTTTTTTGTTTGTTTGAGGGGTTTTGGTTGGTTGGATGGCTGGTTTGGTTTTTATGTGTGTGTGTGATTTTTTTTGGTTTTAGTGAGTATTTTTTGGTTTATTGGATGGTTTGGTTTTTGTCTGGTTTTTTTTTGTTTGTTTGTTTATTTTGTTCTGGTGTTTGGTGTTGGTTTTTTTAATATGATTTCACCAGTACAATGTGTTCTTATTACACTCCTTTAGCCAAGGCTGAGATGCTTGTCAGTTGAACAACATATTCTGTGTTCATTTAGTCAAAGCTTATAATCTGAATGAAGCCAAAGTAAAATGTCAAAATACAGCTACAATTACAGAAATTGTCTCAGTTAAGTAACATATTTCATAATAAAATTTTATATATCTTTCTTAGTTTGTCCTTTTTTGGTCATCAGGATAACATTAGCCCATACTTTTCTAAGTCTACTTCATCTACTTTAAAATTTTGATCTAATTTATGAGCTGAAACATCTATACTGTTTAAAATATAAAGCTTCTATTAAAGCACAAAAGGCAGCAGATCTAAAAGGATCCATAAATACTTGTTTGGGCTTTGCATTTAATTTTAAGAAAGTGCAAGGTTTTTGCTATGGATAGTAAGTTCTGTCTTATAGTTGGAGAAATACAAAGAAACAAATGAAAATAAGAATTGGACTCTTCAAATATGAAATACTACTCTAGATAAAGTGACAAACAATTATTTTAAAAGGAATTGTATATACCTAGTTCCCCAAATTTTTCTTCATGTAGCATCTAAGACACAAGGAACTTCATCAAATGTTGGGATGACTTGTTAGAGAATAAGACACTACTAAACAGAAAAAAGGATGTTAGAAGTCACCCACTGCATGGACTTTGGGCTGTGTTTAGTGGACATTGGTAGATATTTATTCCCGTACTGCTTTTTTTTTTTTTTTCCCCTCTCTCCTGAAGGAGGAAAATATACAGAGAAACCAATAACAGTGAGTTGAACTTTTCAAACAGGAAATATTATTTTAAAGTGACACACTATATAAGTAAAAGAGTCAAGAATATGACCTTGAAACTTCAAGACTAGATTTATTTTACTCACAAAATGTCATTACTGCAGATGCTACCATATGTTGTCTCAGTACCTTAGCTCGTAGAATTGCATTGCTGCATGACTTTCTGAATATTTCACTTATATGCAATTTAATCCTAAGCATACAAAATACAAACACCATGATTTAGCATGCACAAGGAGGTCTCAGTACGAAACATGAGTTCTGAGAGAATTGCACTGGCTTACTGTCAAACACTGCATTGATTTTGAAATTGCTATATGACAATTTACAGTATAAAGCTCTGCACAATTTGGAATCTCTGTATTTATCTAGCCTATTATCTCTAAGAGTTTAGAGGTTGCTGAGACCATCTGAAGTTGGCCATTTCAAAGCAGTGCACATACATTCAGCTGTTAAGTTTGTCAATTTGAAATCCATTTCCAGCTGGGGTCTAGAACAGAGATTCAGAGTCATTTAAAAATAAACTTTTATGTCTTCAGTCTGACATCTTCATCAATTGAGCACTTGTGCTTTGTATTTTATGTAGCTGAAAGTACAAAAATAAACAAACAGACAATTACTTAGCAGAGGAACATTTTTGCATCAAAAGAAATTTTGTTTGTCCTTGTGCCATAAATAAACTTAAAGCTGTTACTAAATAATTGAGATTGTTTTCCAGTAAATACCAAGATTTGATTTTATGTAGCAAAAATGTGTTCATTCCCCATTGTTCATTCATCACATTAGTCTTGGATCTGCAATATTCATTCATATTAGGAGTGGACATAATCATTAATTGTTTTTCTGCCAGTGAACCTGGGAATGGCTGAGCCTAGGTGATTACAGTAGCCTTATATTCTCCCCAGTTTCTATCAGTGCATTGTTTATGGACCTCTGAAGTAAAGAAAGTCCCTTCAGGTTTAACAGCCTTGTGTGGACTTTTCGTCTGTTTCCTGAATATATATGAGACCAACAATCATGCTTTCCTACAGTAACATGTACACGATTTAAATGTGCATTTTCTGAAAGAAACATATTACTTAACTGCTTATGAAATTACTTAAATATATTGTGGTATTAGTTAGCATTAACAAAAATTATTATGCTTCTGACCAGAATATAGACAGAATTCCAACATGTTTGAAATGAAATACCAAAGATACTACTTTACTAGCTGTCTGTGCAAACCTGCTGGGAATATCTAGATATCCAATGAGTATGTCCTTTCAGACATTGCCAGTAAACTACCAGCCTCATTCTTAGGATGAAAAGATTTAGTGCAATGTTTACAAAAGTACTTACAGTAATTTTCAGTAAAATTTTATAAAATTGTAACTAAATTTTCCAGTTTAAACTCTTATTATTAATGAAATTTATTTGACTTTATATGAGTTTATTGACAGGGAAGATATTGCCTATTTTTCTGATAATTTTTCCTGTACAGTACTATTTCCTATACAGTACTATATTCCTGTACAGTTCTATTCTAGCAAGGCTCACATTGCTTGAGCTACAACAAGCTAGCAGTATATAACCCATATTCATTTTGCCAAATTTGTATGTAAAAGGTATCTGTTTTCTGTGTGCTTTAATTCATACTGTCAGAATTAACATATATGTGCCTTTACAGAAATCACTAACAATATAGTCAAGTTTTCCCAATAAAAAGTTATTAATGCTGTAAAATCTTTTGTAGATATCTTTATCCATCTTAAACTTTCAGATAAGATAGAAAGATAATTTTTCCCAACAAATACAAGGTCAGTATAAGTTGAAGAGCTATGCTTTTTAGGCTGCAGACATAGAAAATAATATTTCTTGAATCAATCTTGAAAATAACAGTTTATAGCTATGTTTCAGTAGTTGATTTTCTATTAGTGTGACAGAATACCAATACCAGTACTCTTTGCATGCCTTCCTGACAACATCAGCTATATTAAATTGTCGTCAGAGCACTGTAATTTGAATAAAAAGAACAAAAGACTGTTTTACTGCAGTTGTAGTTTTACATCTTTCTATATCTAAGTTGCAAGGATCAGTGGTTTAAAAAAACTAAACAAATAAACCAAGCAAAAAAATCAGATTCAACAGGTTAACATTGAGGTTTTAACATTAAAGATAACATGGCCAGCTTATAGCATGATTGTTAGTTTATATTACATAGAAAATTTTCGTTCAGGCTGAATCTGAAAGCTACACAAATTTGTGGCCTTACTGCAAATCATTTGTCAGAAAAATATATTCCTGTTCAATGCAAGGAGAAGTTCAGAGATATTGACTGGGACTTGGACTAATTTGTTTCTGAGGTACCCCTTGCTTTGGAGTAGAAGAATTCTAAATGGGTGTAATGAAAAATAAGAGTGGGTCACAAAATGAGTGGTTCAGATTTGCAATAGGTTATTCAGAAAGGCTACGGAATTGTGATCCTTTGAAATTTCCAAAAACTGAAGAAAGGCCATCAGTATTCTTGCCTAACTTTGAAGTTAGCCCTGCTTTGAGAAAAAGGTTGGAGTACATACCTGCAGCTATGCTTTGCAACAGATTTTCTATGCTTTATAAGAACGCTCCTATTCTGTGTGAGTGCTGTGCTTGGTACAGGTGATCTGACAGAATAGAAGAAAAGACATGTTGTATATGATGCATGAAATTACTTTGCAAGGAAGAAGCCTGCTCTCCCTACATACAACAAGGATGGTGTATTGACCAGCACTATGGCAATAATGTTGCCTTAATTAGCACCTGGGATACACTCAGAGGCCACTGTCTGTCCTAAAGCAGGTCAGCTATATAACTGTATTTGACTAGCTTCTTTTGTTCTTAACTCTCTGTTTTTGTATATCCTCGGTACTTTCTGTCATTGTGTTTGGACACTACATAAATTAACCTCACAGAGTTTCCTACTTTTTTTCATTCTTCCCTCTGTCACTTACCTTCATTATATACATTTTCCTAGTAGTGTCTGGCTTTTTACATATGTCTGGAGAATTTTCCACTATCCTAACTGTTAGCATTTCACACATACTCAAAACTTATCTCTGCCTGCAAGCAAAGCTTGCATAGAGAAGAGTCCAGCAAGTTCATAAATCTATTTTGGAGGAAAAAATGCATTTGTTGGCAGGCTCACTTATGCAAATCAGCATCTTTAAGGCAGACCACCATGGACACCTGTGCTACTGCACATTGGCATGAGGATGAGGAGGTAGGCCTACTAGCCATGTGATTATAACACACACCAGCATGCCTTGTGAAGAGATAGGCACAGTTGTTCTCTGAGCTGGTTGGTGCTCATTGAGGTAAAACCCTTTTGAATCCCTGGAGTAACTGGACATGATTCACAGAGCTTCAGGAGAGCAGAACACAGAATTGAAGCTTCTGAAATTTTCAGGTTGGTACTTCCACTTTAGGGAGAAAGAAACAATGTCATAAAATGGCCTTGGAGTCTTCACGAGTCTCCTTCTGCATCTCAGCCCCGAGGCATATGTCTGCTTAAGGCAAATTTTCACAGCTCAGTAAAGAATCCTTTAAAATTAGTGTTTTCAATGTGCATGCTAGCACAGGTTGTACCATGGGATAGCTTTGTGCCGGGGAGGTACAGAAGACTCAGAATTAAGAGGCAAAAATCAGATAAAAAATACATGCTGGAGCTGAAGAGGAAATGAAGAGTTAGAGTGATGTAATTTGATGTAACAGCCGGAAATTGGTTTTTATTTCTCTCCTTTCAACATTTTTAATTTCCCAAACAAAACACATGATGGTACTGCTATACGCAGGCTGAGGAGACAGTTAAGAGAAAGAAAATTAGCTTTAATGTAACCTCGCTATCCCACATTCATGATGTTGCCAGGACTAAACGTAACTGCAGAATTTCTGTCACCAATAAAAAAGAGAAAGAATGGGGTTATATTACCTTTCAGAGGCCGACTAGCCAGTAGAAGGGAAAGTCATGTCTATACTGGTCTGAAGTCTGACTTTTCAAATCACATATTCCTTACAATTCCCTCTCTTTTGTTCCAGTGTTTTGCCAAAAAAAAAAAAAAAAAGAAGAGTCTATGCTTATGTTTTGTAAAAGAGACATACTTTGCTTTCTCCTGTGGATAATACACTTACTCCTTGGTAACAGGAAGGATACGCTTCTGTTTTTCTGTTCAGAATCCTCTGTCCTCCCAAAGGGGCACAATCATGATATGCTTTGGTTGCGCATGTCTTCTCTCTGGATCATCAATCTTTAGCAAATTTCGTCAGTATCCAACCTTATTTTTAGGTACTGAGACTCTGGAACTTCTCATTAAAGTCAATCAGAGTTGTCAGAGGATCAGCATTTCAGAAATCAGGGCACTTACATTTGTTGGCTATCTCTGGATTTAAAAATCTGGATTGAGGTTCTCTTTTATTTTTTAACTTTGTTCTATAATCCAATATCAAGGAAAAAGTAATGAAAGTAGAACTGACTATAAGAAAGAAAGGTTCCATCTTTTCTATCTGTTTGAGCTAATTATTAGAGTTTCAGTTAAAATAAAGTCTGTTCAAGTATTATTTTCTGATGTGTTATAGTTACAAATAACAGTTAAGATTATGCATCTCTGAAGGTTTTTCTTCTTCACCAGCTTGTCAACTTTATGTTTTTTACAAGACTGATTGTAAATCTGACATTTGCTCAGACTTTGACAGTTTACCCGAAATATTTCTAACATGACAAACCTTTCAATCTGAACTATAGTGAAGCCTGCCAAACGTGCCAGATCTTAAGTGGGCCCTGAAATACTTTCTTAATGCTCTAAAATCAGAACAGAAAGACATACTTACAGCTGTAACACTGTAGCTTGTTACAGGCCACAGATATTAGTGAAGCAAGATCAACTCAAGAAACAGGTACTTGTTTTAAAGCAGCTAGTACAGCTGGAAAACAAACAAATGAAGAATTACTCTCCTTACACACTGATTACTCTAATGACATTATGCTTTCTTACAGCTGTTACTCTTCCCACATTTTGGACCTGTATTCTGCAGCTGAGTGGTTCATGACAAGTTTTTGGTTCTGACATATTGTGGAACAGTGCACCTCAGACATGAACAGAGTTTGACACATTTTTTTGGGCTGCAGTTTTGAATAACTGAATCAGCTACTGCAGGTGCTATCCCATTTGAAAGGAGGTAAATGTGCACTTTTAAAGATACTACAACTTTTATTTAGTCATGAAAATATTTCCAGTAGTGTCATATTTTATCCTGCATTTCATACCTGCATTTTCATACTATTTTGACTCTCTGCATTAAAGAAAAAGGAGATGTATGCAGGTGCAGATGATGATCTTTATCTCAAATCTTACACACTAATGCACAGTACATATCCAGGCAAGTAGGACATAAAACCACCATACAACTGATTTCGAAGTTATGAAGACTCCAGTTATGTATAAAAAAATAAAAAAGGTGAGACTCCAAAAAAAGAAATGTGGCACAGAAAATGGCTAGAACTGATTACCATGACTACAGATCTTAAAAAAGGGTCTGTATGTTTTAGAGATAGAGATGTATCAAACACCTTGGAGGTCCTTTGCAGGAACACTTTCTTGAGATTACATGGGGATTATAAATGTGAATATAAATTTCTACCCATATTTGTCAGAAACAACTGGAATAATTTAAACAAATTGGAGAAAATTGCTTAAGAGATAGAGAAAAGCTAACTGGATCAAGTGACAGCTCTTAACAAATAAATGAGATACCTGTGCTTCTCTGTATGCCAAAAGAAGACAATGTGGGTTTCATACAGTTCAAGAATATACCTATATTTAGACACCTACAGGTAGGTATCTAAACTATTATAGACAATTGAGATATGTCAAAACAGAGAGCAAAGCTTAGAAACTAGACTGTCTGTTAACATTTCTGCTTACACAGGATCAGTGAATGATTTAGTATGGAAGGGACATCTGGAAGAACTGTGGTCCAACTCTTCTGCTCAAGCAGGGCTACCTAGAGCCAGCTGTCCAGGACCAGTCCAGGTGGCTTCTGAATATTTCCAAGAATGCAGACTCCAGCACCTTCCTGGGCAACATGTGTCAGTGCTCAGTCACCATCAAAGTAAAAAGTGCTACCTTATGTCCACAAGGAACCTCCTGTGCTCCACAGTATCTCTGAATTACTGAGGCTGGAAAAGACCTCTGAGATCAACAAGTCCAGACTATGACCCAACACCACCACAGCAGCTAGACCACGGCACTAAGAGCCACATCCAGCTTTTCTTTAAACACACACAGGGACGGTGACTCCACCACCTCCCTGGGCAGTCCATTCCAATGCCTGATCACCCTCTCTGTCAGGAAGTGCTTCCTGATATCCAACCCAAACCTCCCCTGGTGCAGCTTCAGGCCATACCCTCTTGTCCTGTCACTGGTTGCCTGAGAGAAGAGCCCGAACCCCACCTGGCTACAACCTCCCTTCAGGTGGTTGTAGGGAGTGACAAGGTCCCCCCTGAGTCTCCTCCAGGCTAAACAGCCCCAGCTCCCTCAGCCTCTCCTCATAAGACTTTCCTTCTAGTCCCTTCCCCAGCCTCCTTGCTCTCCTCTGGACCCGCTCCAGCACCTCAATGTCCTTCTTGAAGTGAGGGGCCCAGAGCTGTGCACAGCACTCGAGGTGAGGCCTCACCAGTGCTGAGCACAGGGGGAGAATCACATCCCTAGTCCTGCTGGCCACACTATTCCTGATACAAGCCAGGAGGCCATTGGCCTTCCGGGCCACCTGAGCACACTGCTGGCTCATGTTCAACCAGTTGCCAACCAGCACTCCCAGGTCTCTCTCCACTGGGCCGCTCTCCAGCAGCTCCTCCCCCAGTCTGTAGCACTGCCTGGGGTTATTGTGGCCACAGTGCAGGACCCTGCACTTGGTCCTGTTGAACTTCATACCTTTGGTCTCAGCCCATCTACCCAGCCTGTCCAGGTCCCTCTGCAGCATCTTTCTATCCTCTGGCAGATTGACACTCCCTCCGAGTTTAGTGTCATCTGAAAATTTACTGAGAGTAGACTCAATCCCCACATCCAGGTCATCACTAAAGATTTTGAATAGGACTGGGCCCAGTATTGATCCCTGGGGGACACCACTGGTCACCAGACTCCAACTGGATGCAGCACCTTTCACCATCACTCTCTGGGCCTGGCCATCCCACCAGTTTTTAACCCAGTGAAGGGTGCACCCGTCCAAGCTGTGGACTGACAGCATTTCCAGGAGAATGCTGTGAGAGACTGTGTCAAAAGCTTTGCTGAAGTCGAGGTGAACCACATCCACAGCCTTCCCCTCATCCACTAGGCGGATCACCCAGTCATAGGAGATGAGATTGGTCTGACAGGGCCTTCCTTTCCTTAACCCATACTGGATAGGCCTGACCCCCTGGTTGTCTTCTATATGTTGCATGATGGCACTCAGGATGAACAGCTTCATAACCTTGCCAGGCACCGAGGTCCGGCTGACAGGCCTATAGTTTCCCAGATCCTTCTTCCAGCCGTTCTTGTGGATGGGACTCACATTGGCCAACCTCCAGTCATCTAGGACCTCACCAGTTAGCCAGTGATAAATGATGGAGAGAAGCTTAGCCAGTTCTTCCACCCGCTCCCTCAGCACCCTAGGATGAATCCCATCCAGACACATGGACTTGTTGGGATCTAAGTGGCACAGCAGGTCACTAACTACTGCTTTCTGGATAACAGGAGGGGCATTATTAGTCTAGATATTTTGTGTGCGGTGAGAGAGTGTGGGTTCATCTCGAAGATTAGATTGGGATTGAATAGAACAGTCAGGACAGCTCGAACGAGTGGCTTGTGGGAACGACAGAGGAGATTTTAAGAACTAATAACGGGGGTCAGCAAAGTGTACCTAAGATGACTGCCTTAGGGTGCATCTTGGCACATTGGAAGGAACTTGGTGGGACATCAGGGGGAACTCTTAGTAAGACAGCTCTTATAAAGTATTGTAATCAGTGGTGGCCTCTGTATAATTTGGATAATGAACATAAATGGCCAATAAATGCTACTGTAGATTCTGATACTGTGAGGGACCTGATGCGTTTTCTCCAGAAAGAAGGAAAATGGGATGGAGTTGTATATGTAGATATGTTTTGGGCCTTGAGGGACAATCCTGACTGGTGTAAGGAATGTGGATTGCAGGAATGTTTGGTAATGGCATTAGTAAAGGGAAAGAACAAGGAGGAGGAAGTGGAACCCCCTGAGACCCTGGGATACCCGCACCCTACACCACCCCTTTTTCCTCCACTTGAAGATCCCCCCATCCAACATGCTGCCTTTTCCCCTGCCCCTCTTCCTTTTGGGGCTCAGGCTCCCCCCACCCTTCCCTCATCCTCTCCCTTTTCAAAGGATGGGGAAGGGGGGGTCAAAGACTCACACATCACCTCAAGAACTAGGAGTAAGACCCTAGGAGATCAGCAACATGTATTGGCTCCACTGAGGGCAGTGATAGGCCCAGAGGGGCTCAGAAGAGTAAAGGCTCCTTTCTCAGATGCAGATTTAGATGTTTGGAAAGAGGTAGTCAAAGGTTATAGAGATGATCCTGTAAAAGTAGCTAAAAGATTTGAATTGATTTTTAAAAATCAGGATCCAGACTGGGCAGATGTGGATCTAATGTTGTCTGAGATGACAGAAACTGAAAAGCAATTAGTATTAAAAACAGATAGAACACATATAAAAGCACAGGTGACAGCAGGAACACTTGAGGGAACTGTAGATGATCACCTTCCTTTGAGTGACCCCCACTGGGATCCAAATATCTCTGCGATCACCTTCCTTTGAGTGACCCCCACTGGGATCCAAATATCTCTGCTGATTATCAGTTATTGACTAGATATAGGAATTGGGTAAAATTGGGTCTGGAAAATGCAGTCCCTAAGTCTATTAATTATTCAGCTTTATATGCTGGGAAGCAGGGACCAAAGGAGACCCCTACTGAATTTGTAGATAGGCTTAGAAATGCTATGAGCAAGTGCACCAATCTGGATCCTGCCTCTGATGCTGGGCAACAAGAATTAGTAAATTTGGTTTTAGGACCGTCTACAAAGACATTAGAAAGAAATTATAGAGGCTAAAGAAGCCAGATATTAGAGATTTGGAAAAACTGTTAGAAGAAGCATGGTGAGTTTTTTGTAACTGAGAAGATGTGGATAGACAGAAATTTTCTGAAGTCATTGCCACAGCAACAATAGCAGCATTGGAACCATGGAGGGGAGGTTTTAGAGCACAGGGCAGAGGAATCAGATGGGTAGGAGGGCATGGAGGATTCTAGAGCTCTTTGAGGAAGTATCAATGTGCTTACTGTAGGAAGGAAGGACATTGGAGAAGTCAATGTCTACATGTCCAGGGAAAGTCCCCAGCTTTCTTAGCTTCAATGGGAGAGGAAGATTGTCGGGGACCTGGGGCATCTACTCTAGCAGATCCACTGGTTACCATAAAGCTAGGGGACAAGGAGAAGAAGGTAGATTTTTTAGTAGATACAGGGGTTTCTTTTTCTGTTTTAAATCAAGAATTAATACCTATAAGCAAAGATTCTATAAATGTACTGGCTGCTACTGGCCAACCAGAAACAGCCTTTTTTTTGAAGCCTTTGCAATTCAAGCTAGGGAAAACAATTGGGATCCACCAATTTCTGTATTTGCCAAATTCTAGAAAATCTTTGTTAGAAAGAGATTTATTAGAAAGATTAGATGCTAACATTTCCTTTTATCATGGAATAATGGAGCTAAAAGTAAATGAAGAAAGCCTTATAGAGATCCTTAGCTTGTCATTAGTGACTCCTAGTGTGGCTATTAGTGACTTTCCATGGAAGGAAGAAATAATAAATCAGACATATCCAGGTGTTTGGGTCACTGATACTCCAGGAAGGGTAAAGAATGCAATGCCTATAAAAATAGAACTGAAGGAAGGTGTTCATAAAGTCCATCTTCAGCAGTATCCCATGAAATTAGAAGATAGAAAAGGAATGGAGGAAATCATAGAGAAATTTTTAAAGTATGGATTACTAGTGGAATGTGAATACAATATGCCAATTTTGCCAGTTAAAAAGACTGATGGGTCCTACCAAGTGGTACAGGACCTGAGAGCAATTAACAAGATTGTAAAAGAACTTCATCCAGTGGTAGCAAACCCTTATACTTTATTAATGAAACTGAAAAATGATCAAATTTGGTTTACAGTTTGAGATTTAAAGGATGCATTTTTCTGCCTGCCATTAGCCAAAGAGAGCCAGAACCTATTTGCTTTTGAGTGGGAAAATCCTTCAACAGGACAAAAAACCCAATTAACCTGGACAGCGTCTCCCCAAGGATTCAAGAGTAGTCCCACTCTATTTGGAAACCAATTGGCTTGAGGTTTAGAATTCTGGAACCCACCTTCAGGAGATGGAACTTTATTACAGTATGTAGATGACCTGTTGATAACAACCACAGAAGAGAAAGACTGTGTAACATGGACTGTTAGTTTATTAAACTTCCTGGGATTAAGTGGATATCGGGTTTCTCAACAGAAAGCTCAACTAATACAACAACAATTCACCTATTTGGGATATGAGATATCTGGAGGACAGCGAGAATTGAGAAAGAAGCCATCTGCAGAACCCCACTGCCCCAACCAGTAAAAGAACTGAGAACTTTCCTCGGAATGGCAGGTTGGTGTTGGCTTTGGATATACAACTACAGGACAATAGCTAAACCTCTGTATGAACTTGTAAAAGAGAGTACAATAGAGTTAAACTGGACCCCAGAGGCCCAGAAGGCTTTTGAGGAATTAAAGAAAGAACTGATATGTGCTCCTGCTTTAGGCTGCCTGATGTAACTAAGCCATTCTGGTTATTCGTTCACGAGAGACAAGGAGTGGCATTAGGATTTTTGGCCCAACAGTTAGGACCCTGCAAATATGTAGCAGCTTACTTCGACAAGCAATTGGATGGAGTTAGCAAAGGGTGGCCTGGATGCTTACAGGAGGTGGCAGTCATGATTCTGAATATGCAGGAGGAACGAAAATTTACTATGGAACAACAAATAACTGTTTTAGTGTCTCATTCAGTATCTGCAGGATTAGAACAGAAAGGGAACCACCATCTTTCCCCTTTGAGGTTTTTGAAATATCAAGCCATTTTAATAGAATCTGATGACATCAAAATTGAAGTAGCTACTGTTGTGAACCCAGCTTCCTTTCTCAACAGACAAGTTTCAGAACCACCCACACACGACTGCGTGGAAACCATAGAGACTGTATACTCCAGTCGGGTGGACCTGAAAGAATCTCCCTTAGAAGAAGGAGAAAATTGGTATGTAGATGCAAGCATTTTCGTTCGAAAAGGGAGTCGCCTAGCTAGATATGCAGTAACAACCATAATAAGGTAACAACCATGATAAGGTAATTGAAGTAAAGCTACTTCCGGCTGGGACATCTGCACAAAAGGCTGAAATTACAGCTCTGACTCGGGCCTTGGAATTGGGAAAAGGTAAGACGATTAATGTGTTGACTGAGTCCAAGTATGCCTTTGGAGTACTGCATGCTCATGGAGCGATCTGGAAAGAAAGGGGACTTTTGACATCACAAGGAAAACAAATCAAGCATGCAAAAGAGATTTTGAACTTGTTACAAGCTGTACAAGAACGTGATGCTGTTGCTATTATGTATTGTAAAGGGCACCAGAAAGGTAACATCCAGGTGGAAAAAGGCAATCAACTAGTGGACCCTGCAGCTAAAGAGGCGGCAGAACAAATGCTGTTAGTATTGGTACCTGATACAGGTAATGTATGGGTAAAAGCAAAAGAAATAGAACCTATTAAATACTCAAAAGTTGATAAGCAGTTAATCCAAGATTTGGGGGGAACAGTTCCGGAACATGGACTTGTCACACTAGAGGATAAATGAGTATTAATACCACCTAATGCCCTATTCAGTTTAATCTTAGAACAACACAATAGGACCCACTGGGGGACAGATGCTCTATATCAATTTTTGAGTCAGAAATGGGTAGGACACAACAGATACACCATCACCAGACAGGTAACTAAGCAGTGTATATTATGCTTGAAAAATTATCCTCAGACAACTGTGAAGCCCCAGATTGGAGTTATAGCAAAGGAAATGTACCTGGAGAACAATTGTAAATTGATTTTTCGGAACTACGTAGAAAAGGGGGGTTTAAATACCCATTGGTACTAACAGAGACCTTTTCCAGATGGCCAGAAGCATTCCCTTGTCAAAGAAATAAAGCTAGAGAAGTTTCAAAGGCCTTGCTACATGAAATAATACCGAGATTTGGGGTACCTTCTGTAATGTCTTCGGATCGGGGAACACATTTTACTGCTGAAATTGTACAACAGATTAGCAAGGCATTAGGAATTGATTGGCAGTTGCATACGTCTAATAGACCACAAGTGAGTGGACAAGTAGAGAAAGTGAATCATCTAATTAAGCAGCAAATCGCTAAAATTTGTCAAGAAACCAATATCTACTGGTACCAGCTGTTATCTTTGGCCCTGCTAAGAATACAAACTAAGCCAAGGGCCAAAGAAGGCTTAAGCCATTTTGAAATTTTATATGGCAGACCATACTACATGCCATATCAGGGAGAAGACTTGAACCAGGTGGGAGAACAATATTTGACACAATATATAATAGCTCTAAGTAAACAGGTAGACAGAATTAATAAGTGTGTGATAGAAACCAGGGCAAGAGGATAATCCCATTCATCCTTTTAACCCTGGTGACTGAGTATATGTTAAGAATTTTTCAGGAGACCCTCATCAAGAAAAATGAAATGGACCTTACCAGGTGCTGCTGACCACCTTCACTGCAGTTAAAATCAAGGAGAGACCTGCCTGGATTCACTACTCTAGAGTGAAGAGGGCTCCGAATAAACAGTAGACATCTGAACCTGCAGGACCACTTAAGTTAAAATTGCAGAGGGAGTAAAATGGGATTTAGATATTTTATAATTGTGTTTATCATTGCAAATATAGTTGCTGCTTGGGATGGGAATATATATTTTGAAACTATTCAAATGATAATTAATGCTACTAAGGCTAAAGACTGCTGGATTTGTACTGCCCTACCTAAGGGAAACATGAGACTGCCTCTACATGGGGTAGCCTCAACTCAGTGGAACTATGATAATAATACTTGGCCTGAATTTTGGAGAAGGCCTGATGGGGGTTATTGTTCTCCTGATAATTTAAGTTATGGGCTCGGCCCAAAATTCAATTTACAAATATTAAAGGATATTGAAACACAATTTCTGGTTAGCAGTAATAACGGTAGCTGGAGGAATAGATCAAAAAATTGCCTTTGCTCCCCATAGATCTGTTTTCATTGTAATAATTGTACTTGTAATGATGGATGAAATGATTATTGGATAAATCAGACTACAGTGGAAGTAGGCACGTGGAATTTGACAGGATCGAATATTATGTATATAGATTTTTGTAATCGCACACAATTGCAAACTTATACAAGCTGAGGTTGGGACATGATGGGAAATCAGTATGGATGGCACAGTGTGGAACTTTCTATGGGGCAAACCTTACAGCCACTAACAGGCCTTGTAAGCTACCTGATGGGTATTGGTGGTTGTGTGGAGATGGCATTAGTAGGAAGCAACTCCCTGCAGGATGGAAAGGAATGTGTACAGTTGGACAATCAATCCCTCAAAATAATATTTATAATCATTCACAACCTCCTCTAGGAATTCTACGGACACTCTGGAGAAGATCTAATTGAGAGGAGAATCCCTTAGTAAGGAGAACAGGATTCTATAGTTCTGTGAGATGGTTTTTCCCTTGGTTAGGGGTCAGTGAACTTGAGAAAGCTGTAGTGAATATTTCAGCCATTCTGGATAATATATTTGACATCACCACAGATGCCATCCGTAGTCTGCAGACAGAGGTAAATTCACTCTCAAAAGTAGTTTTACAGAATAGAATGGCACTGGAAATACTGACCCTGAAGGAAGGAGGGGTTTGTACAATTAATCAGAGTTCTTGTGTATATGTAAACCAGGAGAGCAGAATTGAGGAAGATCTGGGTGAACTGTGGAAGAAAACTCAAGTTTTTCATGAAATCAGTAAAGATGATACTAGCTTGGGATTTAGGGAGCTTTGGGAAAAATTGACCTTCCAAACTTAGCTTGGTTGAGACAAATCTTTTCATGCATAGTAGGATTTGCTATTTTGGTTGCTCTAACTTGTATAATTATTCAATGAACCCTTTGGTGTTACAAGAAAAATTTAGATAATTATGAAGAGTGGAAACGCAATAGAATTAAACACCAGGTAGAGACAGGAAAATATTTTTAAAAAGACATTAGTCAATAATGAAGCTTTATAATCATAGTGAAAGAATTTGGCTGTGCATAGAAAAAGGGGGAATTGAAAGCAGGAGACAGGATGTCCGGTAATGTCTTAAGTAACAACAATAGATGGGTAGTTGTAGAGTTGGGACACACTGTGAAATTCATAACCTCGTGGATAGCGATTATCTCCAGGAACAGGACAAGAAGATGTCTTGAGGTGCCTGAGCATGCTGAGCAGACAAGAACCAGCAAAAACAAGGATTTTAGGCTTTAAGTCATTAAAACAACACAGTGATGAAGAAGAGAAGACAAAGTAAATGTCCACCAGAGGTCATGGAAGACCACCAAGGGGAGAAAAGACCCTAACCCTAATTTTATTACGCATGCTTAGACTATGTAAATGAATTCTAGGAACTCATTACTATAAGACTGCCCTTTCTAAGAAATATAATGAATATGTATGTTTATATATAAACTGCTTATAAACTGTGTACCTAGCTTGTATCGGGATGCACATTTGGAGGAGTGATCCCCTGTGCATCCAGCACCACAAAATAAAGAATGCCTGCTCAACAACTTCGGTTATTGAGTTTTTCACTGCATCACACCTTTATTGATTTTAGCCCCGTGGACAATAGGGGCCAGCTGATACAATGTAACTTGGTCTCAACTTTCAGTGTACAAATATTCTCTGCCCTGTTACCATGAAGTGTTAGTTTCTTGGCCTTAGCCTGCTAGCACCTTATCCTGCACAAGATTGTAATAAACCTGATATCTCACTTCTGTGTGCATGGATTGGATTTTGCACACCAGGTAAAGAATCCATTTTTGGGACAACATATATATATATAGTTTAAGTGAGATGGCCCAGCACCCTGTCAAGCTAAGTCTTTAAACTGTTCAGTGTACAGGAATCCACCACTTCCCTTGGGAGAGTATTCTAATGTCTAGTTTTCATCATGGTGAAAAATTTTCTTCTGGAGTCCAATCAGAATGTCCCCCAGGAGTAACTTGTACCCATTACCCCTTGATGTTTCCATATGACTCCTTGTAAAAAGGGAGTCTCCTTCTTGGTAGCCATTTTTATGTGCTGGTAGAAAAGTAGCTGGTGAGAAGATAATGGCTATGCCAAAACACCTTTATCCCCACTCTTGATTGTTCTCAGGGAAAACCAATGAATTGTTTTGTATTGTTCCTCTGAGTCATTGTTGTTATTCTACTGCCTCTGTGGCCCCGCCTTGCAGGGACAGCATCTTTAGTGGGATCATGATTCACCTCCCTCATCATCCACCGAGGGAGATGAGACACCGTGTTCTATCAGAAATCAGTTACTACTACTTAAAAGCAAACAGAAAAGAGTAGTGAATTGCATCCATTCCATTTATATCTATTTTGCACTGTAATGTAAGGTTCTGCAGTTCTATAGGAACAGACAGACTATAAATCTGTTCAAAATATTGTAATGTAACAAACATCATGAAGTCCAATGCAAAACTCAGATTTATCTCTTGTAGTCTCAAATCTGGATAAAGTAAGTGACTTGAAAGGAAGGATGCATAAGAAATATTCTAGAGATTGGAATGAAGGTTAGTGTATGCTACAATCCTGGCTGCATAGCAGAAATGATACAGAGACTGGGTAATTTGAGGTTATGAATTCTGCAGTGTAATTAACTCATCTTGAAAGTATTAGTGAACTATCTGGCTACTGAGAAACAGATAACATGGAATTGTGTGGGCTTCAGCGTTTAACATCCACTGTAACTCATGAATTGACGGTCTTACATTTATGGAGGTTGTCATTTTTGATCTGCACATTGTAAATAAATCAGCTAAAGTTACATATTTGGAAATATTCACTGGGTTTTTATTTTGCCAACCAATCTATTGCAGTTTGCAAGTATATGAATGAAACTTCAGGTAAGGTGATAATTAGACACATTTCTTTCTTCATAGAAACATAGAATATTTTGAGTTGGAAAGTACTTTAGAGATCATATATTCCACCTCTTTGCCATGGACCAAAACACTTTCCACTAGATCAGGTTGCTTAAAACCTTATCCATCCTGGCCTTGAACACTTCCAAGAAGGAGACATACTGGAAGCATGAAGTAAGCCCTCTAACTAAAGGTAAAAGCACTCAAATTTTACTATAAAAACATGCATAACATTTCAAAATTTCCTTCTAGGGCAACTATCAAAAAAATAATAAGGCAAGATCCTAAAATTCATGATGATTCTTCCACTAGAAATGGTGTTTAATGGTACTGTCTTGAAAATGAAGTATCAATCATTGCAGGTAAGTATTTTTTTTCCTCTTTTCACTGCACAGTCCAATTTCTGTTCTCAATAGTTTTGAGAAAACTTAAACTCATTTTGATAAATAACAAAAAAAAAGTCATTATAACAGATTGGAACATATTGCTGACACACATCAATCTACTTCCTCTTCACATTTTTACATGGAAATCCAGTTCATTCCACTGGCCATTGTACTTGACAGATTTATAAAATTATCAGAACTCTGACCTCTCTTTTAAGCATATAGCAATGTAAAATTGTATAGATATCTATTTGACAAAACAGTAAGATAGCTGAAGGTCTGCTCATCTCAGTCTTCAGAGATTGACAAATTTCTTGGAGTTAAGCACCATTTGAAATGGCAGCACAGGGAATCCGTGTGCTTGCAGTTAAGCTGTTAGTTTTTCAGCTTGACTCAGAAAGAATGGAGTCTGCCTAACCATAAATCTTGAGGGAGTTTTAAAGCTTCCCATTTTAGCTGTACAATTTATTCAATCTCTATATTATAGTGGTCTATATCACTGTATTTAAATGTTCAAATCTCTTGACATTTTCTGTAAAAAAATCCAAACAAAACCAAAACTGATAACATTCTTGTTAAGTAAACATCTTCTAACAAAAAGCCCTAATAAAATGCTTACAGTGGACATGAATAGGTCCTGGTGAAGCCATAGGCTATATCTTAATTTATTATAAATGTTCTTTTCTTATCCTATGTTGTGATGACCTCATTTTTCATGAGATAAAAAGACAAAAGACGAAATCAATTAGATGATAACTCTTTGATGTATGTTCCCAACGGAGAAGCAAAACCTCCCAGGCAAATACTTCAGGAACAGGCATAACTTAATGCTGGGGGAAATCATCCACTATAAAAATACATAGAAGGGGGAAGTTTCGTCAGGATAGAAAGAGGATCAGAAAACAACGATGGAAGATAAATCAAAATAAGAGTGAAAATTATAATGGTAGTTGAAATTTCCCAACAGTATTTGAGCACAATTTTTCTAGTCAAATTTTATACTAGTTTATTCCAGTTTTGCTATTTAACAAACCTCTTGCTGTCTGTCTGGTTTCTATCTCTGTCTCCTCTACTATGACAACAGTCCCTCTGACCACTCTAGCAGCAAAATAAGAGGAAAAACCCCAAGTAACATGTATTTTATACTATATAGTTCTGCTAAATCACAGGTCAGTTTTTACTGACAATCACTGTTATATATGTAAAAGGTAGCAATGGATCCTGCACAATAAACAAGCATGGACACTTTGATTTAAATAAGCGCTAGGAATACCTGCTATCTTTTTAATAGCTTTTCTATAGATTCTAAAAAAAAAAAAAATCCTCACTCATTTCTTAATCCTGATGGGATTCAAACTTTTGTCTCACCCAAGGGGAATGTCCGAATGATAAGATACACTATGAGATAGTTTGAGAATGAGAAACTTGAGAGTTGGCTCTGTAATTTTTCTTTTGTTTAAGATGTTTCTATGTATGGCTTAAAAACACTCACAGTGTATCTCTAGAAGGAGTTAAAAAAAAAAAAAAAAAAAAAAAAATTAACATAATTGTAGTCAGATCTGAGCTTTACCTGTATGGAATTAACCCTTTTGTGCTATCCATTCTTGCCCCTCTGCATCACTCATTGTCTTACACTAAACAGGCATGAAAATAAACAGTATAGAGTGTCTGGGACACTAGCATATTTTAAAACAGACTTATTGGCTTGTGAAAAGGCATATTTAATTCTGCAGGAAAAACATGTCTTCATATTCAGCAGAACACTCATCTCATGTACTCAAAAAATGCAAGGAATTAAGCTGTATAATTTGTAAATAATCAAGTTTAGCATTGGGAAAATTTCACTATGAGCAGCCAGACAGAATCACCTGTCAGAATTACAGAAATTTGTTTCGTAAATTATGTGGACTGTGACTCATACCAACAAAACTCTTCTACAGTATTATACCTATATCCTCAGCTTGGCTAATTTAATAATGGCATGGGGTGAATAAATATATTACTTCTCTTGTTTAGCTTAGTCTTTAATACTGAAGGGACAAGGTGATCTTTGAAAATTGTTTTCAGCCTGACTGTGTTGCTGTTTTATTCACGTGTCAACAGCATCTGGTGAGCATGCACTGTGAATTACTGATTCATCTTTAAGCTCTGAAATTAGTCCAGGTTCTGGAAAGAGCCTGAGAGCAGTTGGTAAAACAATGAATTTGACTAGTTTGATCAGCTGAATATACCTTGCAATGATTTCTGTCTCAAAAAAACCCCCAAAACAACTTGTGCTGCTTACTACTACTGATTTCAGGGCTATATATGAAATCCTTGTCTGAAATGGAAAACTGATACACCTTTCACCAGCCTACAGCCAAAAGTAAATATAAGGTAATAGTTTAGATTAAAATTAAATCTTTAGTTTAAAGTGGGAAAAAAGTATTTTACGCGATTATTGATACTGCTTACTCCTGAAGCCCAGGCCATAGTCCTAGGTGAACACAAGATTTGTCTTGTGACCACATGCCCCATTACTTACTGCAAGTAACAAACAGCCTGCAGTGAGTAAAGGTAAGGAATTTCTGAACAAGGTAAAGACTAAAGCTAGTCTTGTGCTTTACCATACTCCCAACTTCTGACAGCCATGAGTTGCTAGACACTAAATCTCTTTCACAACATTTACGAGTTACTTGCAGTCCTATTCCCCATGGATTTATATATACTGCTTTTTGGGGGACCCTCCTCTGGAGCCCACTCACCCTCAGAAGAAGGACTTCCAAAACTTAGCAATATACTATACCATGGAAAAAAAAAAAAAAACCAAAAAAAACCCAACCCCATTTTCCTCCATTTTAGATCTGCTGCCTCCAAAGATGCAGCAGTTATCAGATACCACGTGCTTGGCAGCATTCACAGCAATGCATGACACACAGGTCACTCTGAGGTGTTGCTAACTCCATTTACGGAAAGATACTCAGGAGCTGTTTGTTTATGCTAGTAGTAGTCACATGAAAGCAGGTTAGAACAGCACTAGACAGGAACTCAACAGGTACTGGACCAAGATGATTTATGGGTGGAGAAACGGGAAATACAAACACTGGACACAGGCAGCACAGAAGTTCTGGTTTAGTAATAACAGCAGTAAAAGTTGCTTTCAGTTTCATTTTTCAAAACTTCTCTGAGACTACAGAGACTTTTTTGAGCATTAAATAAGGCTTAGATAAATTTGGCTTAACATTTAAAAAGGCACTTTAAAATTGTAAGTTTTAAATGTTATCGTTCTTACACTTTATGTTGCTGAAAAACCGTAAAGCTCAAATAGTTGTTCTACAAAGCCAAAAGTGTGCTATGCACTTGTAACTTGCCACATTTTAAACACGACCAATTACTAATGCAGTTACGTTAGGACTATCAGGAACAGTTTACATTTATGTAATGTGTTAGCAAAAATCATACTTTCAATCACTGAAAATAGCTAAAGATCTGAGTTTTTCTAAAAAGGGGGAAAAAAACCCCAAATTAAAAAGGAAACCCAAAGACCTAGTGTTATAATGGATTGCCTCATGATTGCCTCATTTCAAGCAGACTACACCCAGGTGACATCTTCTTCTGTGGTATATATTGAGAAAGCAGCAAGGAGGAAAAGAATCAACCTTCAGGAAATCCAGATCAACACTCACTTGCTGTGTAACATGGCAAGATCAAGAAGGCCATGCAAAATCCCTCCCCTCTCTGAGGGGGATATGGATACAATTCTTTTTATGGCTCCTAAGGACATTATCTTTTGAGCTCCTTTTCCAGCCCCACAAAAAAAAATGTTGAAAAATCCACCCACAATAATTTTGGGTACTTAATGGTTAACATTAGCCTAAGCTCCTTTAAACGTAACTATTTTAATCAGCCTAACTATCTGTGCCTTGAGTAAAATCACTCTGGGTATATAAGAATAATAAACTACAAACAACAATAAACCTTCTATTGCAAATTTGGTCTTTGACAGATGTCACACATGAAAGCTAAGGAAACAGTTGCTCCTGAGTAACTTAAGGCCACAGATACACTACAGAGGAATTCAGTCCAGATAAAAATACACCAACAGAGATATCGTGATCAGCATAATTTACATTCCTAACAAAGACAGGACCTTCTTTCAGGTTATCTAACAGTACTTTTCAATTTTCTAGAACTTGACTGAGCAACAATGTATAGCACAAAGCTTTCTAGGAAAGAAGTGTGCTATTTTCAACGTGTGCCAGTCACACTAATTAAAAAAAAAAAAAAAAAAAAAAAACAACCAAGAGCTTTGGGGTTTACAGTGAACTGTGCATTAATTATTTAAGTATCATGTTCAGGTACAATGGAACCATTAATACAGGATGTGCTTGCCACCCCTTAGCCCTTTCACCATTTTTAGTGAATTGCTCAGTGATAATATTACAACATCCAAACACAAAGCTGCATGTAAAGCACTATATTAAAAAACAATTTACTACTAATTAATACTACTTTGCACTTTTATATCTGAATTTACCAGAAGGATGCTTTATTGATATCTTACTCTGGAAATAGCTCAGGGAAGTAACCATATTTGAGATTGCCACATCTCATGGTCAAACATCTAAAACACGCTCTCAGGACTTCTCTTTCTACCTATTGTCTCCTCTCTTCTGTCTCAGTGAGCCTGAATAGTTTAAAGCACCACCACTGACCCTTTCCACCCATATGTACAGGAGAAAAAATCACTGCTGACCACTCTGGTTGCTCATCTTCACCTGCAGTCCATGCTTAGTGGGAATCATCATCTTCTTCATATTACAAAGATTTAGGAGTAGGTATTTCAATTGTAAAGGTATTCATTTTATGAAAAGAGTTCTTAATTGTATCTAAAAAGGGAAAATATTTCCCAGGCAACATTTTGACAGGAAAATAAAATCCTCTTTTGAGGAGGTCACACAAACATGTTGTTGTGAAACACAGAATTTCTTTGAAATGCAATCAGGCTCTATCAAGAGAAGGAAGCTTTTCATGAGGTGATAAGAAAGCTCTCTTGATAAATTTGTGTTCAACTAATTCATATATAGACAGAAAAAATAATCAAATACAATATTTAACATTTTTATATTTCGTTTCACCTGGCTATGTTCCTCTCTCTTTTTCCTCTTAAGTTCTCTCATTATTTTTGTCTCTTTCTCACTAAAGTGACTAGGGCTTTGTAAATAAATGATACAGGCTCATCTCAGCTTCTGCGAGCTGCTTTCCTTTCAGGCTCTGGCACTGGACTCTAACCTGAGTGACCACTCCAGGCCTGAGCCTACTCCCCACTCTGTTGAACTCACACCTATTTTCTTCTCTGTCTCTTTTCCCATCCTGTTTGTTGGAAGCACAAAACAACTGAAAACTGCAGAGTTCAACACTGCTGATAAATATCTGGTGACTGGGCTAGACACGGAGGCTGGGTGAAGATCTGGTGGTCTATGTTCTCATGACACTGAGGAAGAGTGGTGGAACGCAGTGAAGGCTGCTTATCCCATTCTCATGCATTTCACGGCAATTATCTGCTCCTTGCAGAAGTTACCAAGGAAGTTATATATGTTTTGTGCCACTGCTAAGGCTGATCATCAGGAACAACTGCTTGACCACAGTCCTGCCCCCACACCTTGCTCGATAGTAGTGAACGAGGTATAGAAACTATCCCTATTTCATACCTAATTTGTGGGATGAGAATTCAACACCAAGTCACAGGGACAGATCAACGAGTTTGTTCGGCTTACCCTCCCCAGAAGGGACACGTTTTGGTAAAAATAGCAGCCTCACCTACGCCGAGTGTTTTTTCCCTGTGAGATTACAATTGTGATTACAATCGTGTATTTTGGAGCTAGATAGAAATTCTGCTGTTTAGTGCATTTATCACCATCAATCTTAAAGAATACATGTATGTTGCAAGTGAAATAAACCTTACTATTTGTGCACCCAATTGCTTCTTGTGAATGGAACTGGACCTACAGCAGACAGGCTGTCTGTGCATTTGGTGTCGGACCCATAGCCAGAAACAATTTAATTGTTATATCTGTTAAGAGATAAGTCCAGCCGCCCCTAGCCCCTCTAATCTCTGAGGGCTGGCTAGAACACAAGGTGATTCATCTCTGACCAAATTTATCTAACACTGCATGCAAGACACCCACAAGTAGACATCCTGTCCCAACCTTCACTGTGCCTAGCCCCTGGGGTGTGCCTGCTGCCTGGCACTACAGATGCCAGGCCCTGCCATGCACCCATCTCTAGCAGCCAATGGTCCCTGCAGTGACGTGGCAGTTATTTTGCAAAAAATCCCTCTTAGAAGACACCAAGATAACAGTTAAGCAACATGATGTCCTGAAAGAATAGTTTATAGGGGTGGGAAGGCATTTTTTTATAGGACTCCTGAGGTCAGAACCCCAGATGAGCTCAGGCAATGAAGAGCAGGCAGGTTTGCCATGGGGAAAGGCTTCTGAGGCTAGGGCAGGTGGCTGACCACCATAGGGAGCCCCAAGCAGTAGGAACAGGAGTTACAGATTATTTCCTAGAGAGAAATGCCTTCTGTGGTAAGGGTATGCCTCAGTGGGCTGGGAGTCTCCCAAAACAGCACACCTAGATCAGTGGTAGAGCCTGGAGGTCTTTCCTTTTCTTGCACATGACAAACCCCAAACCCAGCTGTGTTGTATGTAAATGACAGGTCCAGACAGCTCCAATGCACCCAATTCTGGACAAAGCTGAGCCCATCAGCCACACTGGTGGCACCTCCTGAATAAGAAAAGGCACAAAACACCACACAGGCAGAGGAGGAGTGAACAAAAACTGAAAGAAACAACAGTGTGCACACCAAGGTCAGGGAAGAAGGTTGCTCCAAGCACCAGAGCAGGTATTCCCTTGAAGCCCATGGAATACTCATGGCAGAGAAGGTTGCTTCTGAAGGACTACAGCCCATAGGAAGGACCCACAGTGGAGCAAGGAAAATCATGAGGAGGAAGGAGAGGACTGTAAGCAACCAGTCCTCATCAGCTCAGGGGGAAGCAGGGACCTGGGATTGAAACTGAGCAGGGAAAAAAGAACTGGAGGAAGGTGTATGAGTGAGCAGGGGGGTGGGCATTTGGCCCTTAGCCAAGGTGAACCCACCACAACAGGTAATGAGTCTCTGTTACTATAGTATTGCGTTTTGGAAACGAGAAGGGTGTTCACTGCATGTGTGTCTATTATTTTTCTATGAAGTATTTTAATATACCATTACCTGAAGATATTTAAGGTTAAATACACAATGAAACCAGTTGTTTGGGTTTTTTTTTCTATGTACAGTAAGAACTAACAACCTTCATTTTGAGTTTATTCCTTCTCTCTCCCTCCCTCCCTCCCTGAAACCAAGCTGACTCTCATAGCAGCTCCCCAAAATCTTTATTATATTAACCACCTTTTTGAGTATGTGATTAACTTAACTGCAGTCCTTGGAGGCTCTTCTAAGCCTTTTCAGTTTTTAAACCGAAAACCTACGAAGGCTTTTCCTTTCCACAAAGTAACTCATAAATCTAAAGGCTGGAGTCCTCCATTAGTCATTGTGACCTTTGTAACCTTAAACTGCAGTTTTATTTCAGAGGATCTACACTGGCTGCAAGGTGTTCCTGCTTAAAGAATAATCACAGAATCACAATATCACAGAATGTTAGGGGTTGGAAGGGACGTCGAAAGATCATCTAGTCCAACCCCCCTTCCACAGCAAGATCACCTAGATTAGGTCACACAGGAATGTACCCAGGTGGGTTTTGAATGTCTCCAGAGAAGGACACTCCACAACCTTCCTGGGCAGCCTGTTCCAGGGGTCTGTCACACTCATGACGAAAAAGTTTCTACTTACATTTACATGGAACCTCCTATATTCCAGCTTGCACCCATTGCCCCTTGTCCTGTCATTAGATGTCACCGAGAAGAGCCTGGCTCTGTCCTCCTGACACTTGCCCCTTACATATTTGTAAACATTAATAAGGCCACCCCTCAGTCTCCTCCAGGCTAAAGAGACCCATCTCCCTCAGCCTTTCCTCATAAGGGAGATGTTCCACTCCCTTAATCATCTTCGTGGCTCTGTGCTGGACTCTTTAAAGAAGTGCCCTGTCCTTCTTGAACTGAGTAACTTGAATAATTCATTTCATAGGCTTAGTGAATGGACAAGTAGAAAATGACACTGTTATGATCTATTTCCATGAAGAGCTTAAAATGGGAACACAGAAATATCAGCATTTCAAAGGTTCCAAAACTTGATAAATGACCAAAGCAACTAGCATTTGAGTAAAAAAAGAAAGAAAACTGAGTAAACCAAACTAAACCACAGTACTTTCAATAATAGAATTAAAATTAAGATTTTCATACAAAAATTGTTTATAAAACATCCTTTTCAAAAAGCAGCTGTTGATCTACATCAAAATGCTTTTTCTTGCTAGAGTGGGAGCAGACCCTTGTTTAATAAGAACAGATCATTTTATTTGGAAAGAGAAGAGAAATAAGAGTTAAAAGTCCTCTTGCTGTACTTGAGTGACATCCCATCTCTTTGTGAAAAGAACTGCAAAGGATGGCTATATGTGTGTATATTCTGAAACCCCTCTAAAATGGGAAGCTACTTAGAGGAAGAAGATGTGATTTTCCCCTAAGTCAGGGCTCATATCTTCCTACCATACAGAGACACTGGCTGTGGTTTACTGTCTTCTGAAAATCCCAAACACGTCATAAAGACTTGTGAAAACTGCTGAATTGTGTTCTTCACAAAGATCTTCCCAGATGAATTAAATGAATTAAATGAATTAAAGCTATGGAAAACCAACTGTCTTTGAAGATGTATTTGTTCTTTTCTGTTCTGCCATTGTTCACATCAGAGTTCAAATCAATTTTCTCTTCCAAAAAATCTCACGACTTATCTAGTAAACAGCAGCTAGTGTCCCACAAAAGATCAAGGACCAGTTATCTGGTTAACATAGTCATTTGCCAGTTTTGGTGCAAAATGTCCTGTGTCTGACCTGAGCTCCTTTGTAAAGGCAGGAAAAGCTGGTTGGTGACTTCGAAGAAAACCCAGTTTACAACCACAGAGCATCATAAGATGCACTATTTCTTTCTTCAATATGATTATTTTTTCATTATTTTTACTGAAAAACATTTGGACCACTCAGTTTGTCCTGTAAAGCACTCACGGCAGAAATTCTATTTAGTTCAGAATTTCTTTGTGAGCTCCCCATGCTAAGCATGTAATAGATTTTACCGTAGAACACATCAGTACACACTAGCAGGAAGCCAGGTGGAGTTCCTCATTCTCTGCTCCTCACACACCCCAGGACAGCAGCCAGATTGTAAGTGTATTCAACAGCTGCAGTTCTACTTATGAAATGGGTAAGAAGCATAAAAGGGCAATTGAAGGCACCTGAAGCATGCAGAAATTCTGCATCTGTCTGCTGCAAAACTAACTAGCAGATGTCCTCTGGTGATTGTAATTGGGTCCCTCCATCCTTGTCAAAGTTGCTAGCGAAAATTGATGAAAATAAGTCCTCTTAGGGGGTAAGTTGTTGCTAATACGGGGTGTAATTTCCACCTCTCTGCTCCAGCTTTATTGACTTTTTTTCCTGTACCCAGACGGATTAACATAAAACAGTTGTGGAGAAATCTCAAAGAAAATCATCAGGCTGACAGAATGGTTTGAAATTGCAATTTACATTCATAGCACAATGCTATGTGAAAACTGCTTACATGTGTTTTTCACAAAGATTTTTTCAGATAATGAGCTAAATGTATGGAAAACTCCCTTTGAAGATGTACTTGTGCCTATTCTATTTTGCAATAGTCAACACCAGTCTTGCTCAAAATCTTCCCAATTCTTAAGTGTGTAATAGTCTCCCACCTGAGTAAAATATTATTCTAATGTACTCTGGCTTCAAGGTCTGAATATCAGAGCTAGGAATGGTGTAAGGCCTATTAATAAAGGTTTTCTATTTCACCCCAGGCAGACTAAGCCATTTCTAACTTTTTTTTCCCTTGGGTATATTAATCTTTAAAAGTTTCTGATGATGGTAATGTGCATCTGTATCATAACTCCCTTACTATTAAAACCAAACAAATTTTAAAGATTAATTTACAAAATCTAGACATAATTACTTCATCCTTACACTGTGCAAAGCTCCATAGACCTTAATACATTTATCAGATTCACATCAGTCAGACCAGAACATAGGATCAGGACCCAAAGGTGACTGACCCATTTTTTGAGCATCTTTGATTTAAGGAAAATCAAAGTTGCCCTCATTTTCAACAGAAAGAGATAAGCATGTAATGTACAGTGTATTAATATCATATGTGCAGGAATCACATGTATATGAAATTGAACAATACATGGGATTTACCATTCAAGTATCAGTTGTCTGTAGATGGCATATACCATAAAATCAATGTTTGCAAGACATCACTCTCACTGTATAAATAATGTATCAATATATATGGAAACAGTGAGTCAGTCTAATGAGTCTTGAAAGTGTTGGAAATGTTGCACAAATATATTAACAGTATTACTTTCAGAAAGAGTGACAGGTTCTGAGTATTAGTCACTGTGTATGTTCAGTAGATCTCACAGGATTTTTTTTCTGATAATGTCATTTTTGTCTATAAATTAATATATTTTATTTTATTTTCACTTTGTGAAAGAAAAAAAAAAAAAAAAGGAGAGAGAAGCCTTCAGAAGAAAATGGGATAATGGGTACAAGTTACTCCTGGGGACATTCTGATTGGACTCCAGAGGACAATTTTTCACCATGAGAACAATTAGACATTGGAATAATCTCCCAAAGGAAGTGTTGGAATCCACCTCACTGGACAGTTTTAAGACTCAGCTTGACAGGGTGCTTTGCCATTTCATTTAAACTATATATGCATACAGTTTACCTTAAAAGGTTGGACTAAATGATCCTTGAGTTCTTTTTGAATCTGGTATTCTATGATTCTATGATAATTAACCTGATGGAGGACAAAATGTGGTGACTTCAGGGAAGACGCGCATCAGGTTTTTTTACAGCACTCAACAATACTGTTCACTGAACAATACTGATCACTGGGTTATATTGAAACAGTACAGTGAAAAATATTTTTCGAATTGAAACTAATAAGGAAGTCATGCAGAAGCTGTGATATTATCTAAAAGAGTAGGTCACACTTACTCTTGTTAACAAGTCAGACACATGAGGACATGACTGAGCATGATTTTCATAGCTTGTCTCACTCAAAAGAAGCACAATGAAGTAACAACATTATTTCCAGGTATCATAAATGTACTTTCTAGCTTATATTCCAGATACAGAGGGAAAATGAAAAAAAGGGTTAATTTAAAAATAATGTGTATTTGTCACAATGCTATGCTAAAGAATTCTTCATGCTGTCCTGCCTTTGGACTTTTGTAGAAATATCACACTTTGAAGTTTAAAATAAAAGTACTCTGTAGTTCATCATCAATTTCTTCTTATTCTTTCCTTATTATATCTCCAGTAATATTGTTCCAAAATATGTATTTCTCTACCTTTGTGAAGGGAAAGATTTTTTAATTTTTATGTGATGCTAGGATCATTATTAAGGCTGTTTACATTACTGTAATTGTATGCTGGCACATATGAAACCTTTATAAATTCTTCAGGCAATGGCTGCTCATAGCTACCATGAATTACAAAATCAGAGTAGGAAAAAAATTTCACAGCAACACGAAGCAAAGTGTAAAAGTAGTAAATAATTGCCTTTTTGAGACTTACCCCATTCTGACCCTAAGAATAAAAGAATTAAGGAATTATTTACAGATTATATTCTTAAATTATTAACTGACACAAAACTAAGCAAAGATTATCCATTTTAGTCTAGTTGTACTGGCAATTAAACATATTAAGATAATATCTGCTGGCAGTAGCAATCAGACATGAAAATTGGTCTGTGATAAACTCTGTGGAGATACCTATTTCTAGAACTCTAGTGTTGTGACAGGAAGCTTGCTGGGTGCTCTAGATCATCTTTCTCCCACAATGTCAAAACATATGGGGAAAATGTTTTGCTCCATGACCTCATAGTTATCCAGAAGTGAGCTTTCTTTGCTGTCAAAAGATAATTCAGATTGAATTATCAATTGACTTTGGCCTGTTTCTCATTTATAAACTGTAAGACAGACTTGGGTTTATGGTTACTCTAATAAATAATTTTTACATTGAATAGATTAAATATTCTCAGCTAGGGTGTACCACTCCAGTCACAGCAGACATTATGTGCTTTAAAGTACACACGTATCACAGAAACACAGAATCACAGAATGTTGAGTCCATTGAGTCCAACCCCTCTGCCAGAGCAGGACCAAAACTAGGGCAGATCATGAAGAAATTCATCCAGACAGGTCTTGAAAGTCTCCAGAGAAGGAGACTCCACAGCCTCTCTGGGGAGTCTGTTCCAGCAGTCTATAACCCTTACAGTAAAGAAGTTCTTCATGTTGAGGTGAAACTTCCTGTGCTCAAGCTTGGATCCATTGTCCCTCATCCTGTCACAATGCACAAGTGAAAAGAAGTTGTCACTGCCTTCTTGACACCCAGCCCTTATGTATTTATAAATATTAACTACATCCCCTCTCAATCTTCTCCTCTCCAGACTAATAAGCCCGAGGGCTCTCAGCCTTTCCTTGTAAGGTAGGTATTCCAGTCCCTTAATCATCCTCTTAGCCCTATGTATACATCAACACAATGTGTTGATAATATTATTTGTGCCACATATATGCAACTTCTCATTTATTTTTAAAGAAAAAATTGCCTTCAAATTAAATTCCATATATATATTTAGTTATGCATACATGCAAACATGATGTAATGTTATACAACCATTGCTGAATAGTAGTTGGTAGTTGGTTTCACTGAATATTTTTCTTCAATATCCCCAGCTGTTGCTGAGACAGTGGTATGGGAAGGAATCAGACACTTGGCTCCCAGTGAGCTTTGATGCTTCCACTACCCAGCTTAGAAAAGTGCCAAAACATCTGAAAATGCTTCTGTGATAGTCCAAACCTGGTTCGCATTTGCTGGATGATTTCTCTGATTGTACCAGAGTAGTTTGCAAAAAAACTGGTATGCAGGAGAAATCCTACATGGCAAAACGAAGTTTGTATCTGTACCGCATACTTCATATGCACACGCCTTTATGTATACACACTCATCTACATGTATATAATCTCTCCACATATTTGTACGCATATCAGACTTCCAAGAAGTTACTGGACATGTCATCATCTCCCCACACAGCAACATACACAGTTCCCTGAGACTGCCCAGCAGAAACACTGACAGACAGTACTCAGTGTAACCTATGTCACCCATACACCTGCTTTGAATTTCCAAACTAGCTCAACTCTATCTAGTTATGAGAGCTCTTTATCTGCTCTATTTCATGGTATGAATGTACCAGCTGATTGAAATGGCACAGAAATCTTAAGACAGTTCTATTTAAATAAAGGTAAGTCTTCTCCCTTAGTCTTCTGTCAGTCTACCTAAGGACTTCCGAATTTTATACTTTTTGGTTTTCTATCTTTCTCTCTGCTACATTAATAAAATCAAAAAATATGCTAGGTGATTGGTCTTATAGTGTATAACTGGATAAAGAAGCATAGAGTCATGTACAACAGTTTAGCTTTTCTTAAGAATGATGCAATAATTAAAAGCTTGGAAGAAAATCAATATTTTGCTTCTTAATGCATCTTATTTATCTTATCCTGCTTTTACAGAAACTTAAGCTGTCAATTATCATTTAAGATGACTACCTCTAAAACAAAGGCCTCACACAATAGTTTTAAAAGACACCATATATTTATCCTTTAATTTCTTTTCAATCATTGAGGGCTTAAACATTCTTAAATCATACATTGGTGAAACAATTATAGTGCTTATTTTTTATAAATGTAGTTAAAATGACACTGAACTGTCAGAGTTCATATTTACCTATGAAAGGGAGAACATTTCGCCTGAACTAGTACTTATGGTGTTGCTTTCTCTTTTAGATGACAAAGAAAGGACTTCTATAATTTTGGCAATGTTTTTCACAAACTGCTTCACACAATGTTTCAGAGAAAATTATTATTTTTTTTAAATTATTCAGTCTGTATATCTCCCCCACTAGACCAGGTTGCTCAGATGGCACAAATGATTGTACTGTGAAGACTGCAATTTCTAGAACAGCATCTTCTTAAAAAAGATGTACTTTTTCCATTGTTTTTTTTTGTTTGTTTGATTGGTTGGTTTTTTTGTTTGATTGGAGTTTTTTTCCAACTAATGGATCAAGGTTTTATTTTGCATTGTACTACCTAGTGGGGTTGTCTTTTGAAAAATTAACTCCAGAAAGCACGTCATATTCCTTTTATAAAAGTAAATGGGCAGAAAACATTATATTACTGATCTAGCATAAGCAGAGAAATGGTCACTTTTCTTTCAATTCAAGCACCTTGTACTTCATTGTAATGTCCCACCTCTCCACCCTCCTCATCAAAAAAAACCTGTCATTCACACACACATAGCATTATTAGCAAGAAGACTCTGAAGAGACATTATTTTATAAATATCTAAATTGGAAACTGTCCATAACTTCCAATTAATGGCTTCAGCAGTCACAATCATTCTTACATTTGAAAAATCAAAGTACTATTTTATGTATATTTCATTTTTAGTATCTGCTGTACTGAAGTTAAATAATATTCAGTTTACTAAATGCTGCAGTTGCTTCCTATTGATTCTGCTTCAAGAGCACCTGGAGGTTACTCTGTACTAAGCATAATATACAAACTTGTTATAATCAAAACTGACTACAGTTCAGTGGAATTCAGTGGTCATTTGCAAGCAATGCGTTGTGGCGGATCCACAATGCGTAGGGTTTTTCCAGTGATTTCTCCTGTTTACAAATACTAGAGGTTTTTATGTTCTGCTATTTCATTTTAGTACAGCCATTAGCAAGAATATCACACCCAAGACTCTTTTTTATGAATAAAATTCTTCTTTCCTTAGATAAAACTGTTCAAAGGATGCAATGACCAGTGTTATATGAACAAGCAATAAATGTGAAATCTGTAACTGGAATAAAGAACTGCTGTTTAAAATGAAAAAGCATAAAAGAGTACTTTTAAACCTCCACTTATTGCTCTCTGCTGTCAGAATGAATTTATCCAGATATCTTTATGGTCTTCTACAATGATGGCACATACTTGAGAGCTGGAGGTGGAATCAGAAGTTGTTAAACTAAACTGTCATATATGGCTAAATACAGACTCTGTTCCCAAAGTGTACCACCAGCCTCAGCAAGGGCCAAGAAAGACTCTCCTGAAAGTGCTCTCATGCTTGAACACTGATGCCCCACTGAAACTGCCAGAGGGCTGACAAGGTCATTGCTTTCAGTCCAGTCTCAAAATGATAAGAGACAGTACTGTCTGTCTGTAGGAATGACAGCAACAAAGAAAAACTTAAAAGGTTATGTATGAACATTTTTCAGGCAGAGTCTTTGAGAGGTGTGTTGGCTAGACAGAGTATAAAAGGGAGACATATGGTGCCACTGGGAAACTTACTGTGTGAATTGTGTAAGAAATAATTATGTTTTACTGATAAACCCATTTGCCTCCCTCCCCTAAAACTGGATTATATTTTTAAATGGCATATCCACTTGAAAGTCATTGGAAGGAATGGCAAAAAAAAGGAAATAGATTAGTATCTTTCTCATTAACTTTTTTTTGGGTTCTTTTGTTGTTTCCTTGATCTTCCCTTTTTTCCCTAGTAATAAAAACCACTCCACTGCTCAGCTCTATAACACTGAATTTTGTAATATGCTAGATGGAATCAGGGAAAAAAGCTTTTGGTGCATCTACAGACTCATCCTAATCCATACACTAAACCTGCCCCCACACAATGTTAGAAAAAACTTGGAGACCATTACAGTAGAATAACGTGATAATCTTTATCATTTATTTGAATCATTTGTGTGGGAATAACAGTGTGTTTGAAGATATCTGCAGGAGTCAGACTTTGGACACCCTTGTGTAAAATAACTTAATGTCAAAACTGAACCTTCACTGGCTGTCAGAAAACATAAAGCAAATTATCACTGATCATAAAGGACATATTCTGGTCTCACGGTAGTGATCACCATAAAGAAGTCAGTAACTATTGAATTAACAGAAGAGTATCTGAGATACCAGTTTTCCCTCCACATGTTCAAAACAGGAAGTAAAAATAGTGTCTGTGCATGTCAAACAAAAAAAAATCAAAACCTGGTGTTTTATGAAAATAAAACATCTTCTCTGCAATGTCTTTCTTTAAAAAAAAGACAGTTTGTCAGAGCTCAGGACTGAAAGGGCATAATCTGGGACATGCCATGGGTACAGAACTACTGTGCCATCTCCTGTTGGCCATTTCTTTTCTAACTCCTCTTCCAAATAGTACTTCTTAGACAATACTAAATATAATGTATATCCCCTGCAAGCTGGCTTGCACAAATATATAGATACAAGTGTCCTCTTACATTTGAAAAGCCAGCTGTTCTACACATGTGAAAGGAAAGACTGTGTGTAGTGGATAGCTAGTTATCACAGCAGCTGCTTTTAGGCATCCATAGCATCATTAACAGGGGCCCTGTGAGTAAGTGCATGGACACATATGAAATAGATAAAGATGTAATTTGGCTGTGAAACAAGATGTAATCCAATAGGGTAACAGAGACTGGGGTACTGCTGCAATTGCACTCCATGCTGTAGAAATGAGACGAAGGTTGTAACATATTCTGGAGTAATGACCAAAGATGTTACCATTTAATCTAAAACTGTGTATCTCTTGTAGATTAGGTACACAGAACACCTCTTTACCCCACTCCCTGGAGGAAGTCTATACCAGGAACTTTGAAAAGGCATACCTGGACAGTATTTTTGTGGTGTGATGCTACAGTTTGTTGAAACACTCAGTCCTGTTTTCCTGCTGTAAAGTAGTTGCAGTGTTGTCAGCTCTCACAACTCTACTCTGATGTTTTGTGCATTTCTAAAGTCTTTAGTCCCTGTGTAAAAAAGAACTAGGATTTTTTTTCATGTGGCATCAGAGTGTGTATGCATGTAGGTGATCCTGATGATCCCTAATTTCAACAGTAAAGAAATCTGATTAAACTGTATGTATGAAAGGATATCAAAGTTTTTGAATGTTCAGATCTGAACTGGCTGCTGGTCACCCTTGTTTACCTAATCAGTCCAAGCTTTGTGGCTCTTAAACACAGGAAGTAGGACAGAAATACTATTTTGTACTGGCTTCCCATGGTAAGAAATCAAGAAATGTTATGGTGATACCTTTTGAAGTTGAATTACTACAGTGCCTAATCAGTCACACACAGGCAAGAATCTCTGAAGTTGCACCAATTGCAAAAGAAACATACATGAGTGGATGAATGAATGAATGAATGAATGAATGAATGAATGAATGAATGAAGCTTCCTGCAGTCTTTGGAGAATTTCTGCTAAAAGCCCATGTGTATTTAATAGCTGGACTTGCTGTTAAGCTTCATTACATTATGTTAAGCACATAATAAAAGCAGGGTATTGAATAGAACAACGAGAAATTTATGTTCTGACACAACTCATGTGCTTTGACACAACTTATGTTTCAAAATGATCACTCTTCAGCTCTGAAAATTGCTTTGTTTTCATCAAACGATGCAAAATGAGTGGAATTAAGACAAAAAAAAAATGACACTCCATTTAACTTTTTCTTAGAGGAATGAAAACCAGGATGATGATGATGATGATGATGATGATGATGATGATGATGATGTTGATGATTACTTTTCTTTTTTGGTAGTTGATATATTTCTATGTGTAAATGCATCTGGGACTGTTAGGTTTATCTGAAATGATTTATCGGAAATGCCTTATTTAACAGGTTATATCTTCATCTTTTGGATGCACATGCCCAAAGGACCTGGCTGGCTGCCTGTAGTCCAGCTGCTTCTCAGATCCTTTGAAGTCATCCATGGACCTTGCAGGCACAAGACCAAGTTCAGCTTCAAGCCTTTTTGACAAAGGTCAAAACATTGCAGTACCACAGCCACACTTGTGGCCATAAAGCTTTCAAGAGAGAACATCCCTTGACCTGTGCTCCCAGCTAAAAGAAACAAGGAACTCAGTTTCTCCATCAGCAGCAGACTCAACCTGAAGTTTCAGATGCAAGGACTATTTCTAAGGCTCTGCAAGCTTGGGCTCAGCACATTGCCCAGGTGGAGGGGTGCTCCCAGGGTATTCTACATCTGCAGCTATTGCTGGAAAGACTCACCACTCCCTGCTCTACAATGCCCCTGCAAAACCGCTCACTCTTCTCTGTTCTAACTGAAGGAAGGTAATAATAGTGTCCCTGGACTGAAATTTTTGTTGTTTTCAAGACCAGCAAAGCCTGTGCTGGCCTGTCCCTGTTTAACAAAGGAGAGCCTGTGATGGTGTCATTTCTACCTGGGCTAGACAGTATCCCACAACTTCTCCTTTATTAGAAGACTATAGTACAAGACAAAGAGGCTGGGGCACCTGCAACAAATACAAAGGCAAAGACTAAGACTTCCTTCACCTTTTAGATCTGGATATCTATAAAAGGCATGTACTCTATGGAGAGCAATATTCAGTTAGAAAGACCAGGAAACTTCACTCTTAACTCCTGTGTCCTGTGTTTCCTCCTGAGGGTGTTCTCCCCACTGCAGCTGAGTGTCCCTGAATTTATATGGTGCAAAGTCATAAACAACGTCATTAATCATGTACAGGCCATGGTTATCACTCTAGGACACATCAGTTGTACTGAGATAAAGAGCGTCTGCTTTATATTACTTCCAATCTTCAGGGAATGGTATGTCTTTTTTTCTTAGTAACAATTTTTTTCTTGGTTACATATTCTGTGCATCTGCATTAACCCAAAGCACATGACAATTTCATTCTCCTGCTATTTTCAATCAAACATTATTTCAGAACAAAACAAACCTGGTTTAACTTCTATCGAGGTAACTTCAAGTAGTCTAAGGGATGATGGCCAACTGCATTTTCATGAGGAAATGAGTATTAGGAAAGTAAATGATGCATTTTGGCTGCAGCCAGGATATTTTAGATGAGTTTGCCTGGAAGGAATCCAAGGAAGGAGAAAGTATAAGCTGACAGTTTTGTGATACTTAATGCAATTTCACTGAAGGATATTTTTTGGACATTACATGAAGCCTGAAAACCTCCCCCTTGCCAGCAGCTGTAGAGAAGAATTGACTGCAAACTGTTGTCCTTCTCTTTTCATTGTTATGTAACCATTAAAAAAGGTATTAAAAACCCCTAAGAGATGGTGTCATTCAAATGTGTTTGCCCAATTTTCTTCACAGTTGATTCTCTCTGTTAAAACACTTGCTCTTGAACCATTAATTACAACCATGTGATTTCTAAGGCAGACAAATTTTAAAAAGAATCACTCCCAGTGGCAAGAATAGAAGTAGAGATCATACATGTCAGTGTTTATTGTGTAGTAACACTCCTCTTTGTACTACATGCATTCCCCGACATTAAAAAGCAAAGTTATCATCAAATATATTAGTTATGAATTCAAACACAAATTAAAAAAGAAAAAGTTAACTCTAGGGTTTTTTTAAAATCAGGAACAGCTAATAAATGCTTAAAATAGGTATAAAAATTCATAGCACTGGCAAATATTAAAGTCATACAAGGTCAAAGAATTAAGTGAATTTTGAAAAATAACAATGCTATGTATAAATACTTCTCTTTTGCTCTCATTTCCTTTTCTTTTCAAAAAGATAATAAATACAGGGGATGTTTCATAAAATAGCTATTGGAAGTAATCTGGAAAAATTTCCCTCCACCATCTCTCAGCACTGGAGATAACCCTTCAGTGAACAATTAAAAACAAAAAACAAAGCCAAAAAAACCCCTTTGAATTATCTTTTGTTGCTAGTCATACTCTTCTTCTCGCAACAGTTATCTTGATGTAGGCAAATGAACCCATCAGCTTTATACTGAGGCATTAAATTTGTTGACACAGAGTCTTGCTTTCCCAAAGCCTAGTTCATCATATTTGTGATCACTAAGAATAACTAATTTACGGACATATCTGCATTAGGGTAGTTCTGCAAGTCATAGTAATGAAATGGCTACTGGATCAAGCCATCTGTTAGATAGCTGACAAGTGTGAAACTGGACATGTTTCTTCATTTTCTTCCTCTCATTTTATTAGACGTTATGTATGTGCATATATACACCTAGAATGAATAAATACTGAGAGAATTAAGGAAAAAAAAAGTGAAATAAAGTAAGATTTTCTCCCACTCTTTGTCCCAATATAGGATTCTCACACCTGTATGAATATCTGTAGGACTGGGCAGAAAAGGTTCCAAAGACACCATATTCTCAGATGTAAAATAGGATCTGACCTCTCCAAGCACAGCTGTGAGCTGCTGGTTTAATATGTCTGCAGTTAGGTGAAAGGTTATACACATAATCAACTGAAAACTAGGAGGTTTTAAGTAACAATTTGTCCGCCTTAGGGTTACTCTGAAGCACTCTTCACATCACCAGATGGAGAGTTCAAATGTCTAGATGACCTGTGAGATCAAATTGCCCTCGCTGCTGAATTCTAAAAGCTTAAATTATCTGTGTCATCAGTACTTCACTGTCCTTAATCGTTTATTTATTTCAGACTATTGCTATACTGGCTGCAAAATTATGATTAAACTTGCCTGTAAGTGCAGGCTCAATGAACACAACACAATCTTGGGCTATTAATGTGCAGTACAAAGTTTCACAGTTCTATATGAGGAATAGAATTTACTTTCTTTTTAACAACAAAATTAATTACTACAATTACAAAATATTATGTTAGTCTAAATTGTTAGTAAATCATAAAATTATCAGAATTTACAAACATTGGATTACCCTCTTCTGAGTACCAAAATCAAATTCACTATGGCAGCTCTGTAAAAGAAAGAGTCAGATCTTAATAATATTCCCCTCAAAGGCAAGACTACTACTGATACCAGTCTGCTAGGAAGTAGATAAAGCCTGAAGAACAATTGCCAACACTATCAAAGAATTACACTGACATTTAGTGTGACTGAGATGATCTAAACCTTCATTTGCTGTTACCCACATTTCTTTCAAAACTTTGTTAGTCACCCAGTTTCATGCTCTTGGGTCACAGGAGCATGACGGTAAAAGAAATCCCTTTCACCAGTTTGTTTTAAATGACATGGGAAGCAGGTTAAGTGTATGGTTTATTTTAAGATACGAATAAAAAGTTCACATTTTCCACCATTTTAGTAATATATAGAAAGGATTGTGTTTTAAATCTTATCTGGAGAGAAAAATGAGTGTGGACAAGCCATTCCTCAAAGAACTTGAACTTTGAAACACTTAACGAGAGGGCTTTTGTATGGAAGGTAATGGTGTGTCCATGCAGACAGCTTGAAAGTCCAATCATTTGTCAAAATACTTTGAACATATGATCACTTGTGTTTAACTGCTTTCTACTTTGTTTGCCTCAATGGTATTTTAGGAACTCTATAGTGTGGAGCCATCAAATGTCAAAAGGGCAAGGTCAGGTGTGCACAGCAAAATAAGAAAAAGATGAAACCTTATTGTACTTTTTACTACAGGAATACTCGACCCAGACTCTATCTAGTCTGTGCACGAAAGCAAGCTAATAGCTATATAGATTTCCTAATCATGCACGAGTATGTTATTATTCATATTAAGGATTTCTTGATGAGATCTCTTTCAAGTTTTGTTTTGTTTTGTTTTTTTCCTTTTGTATCCTCTTCTGTACTAGTGACTAGCTAACTAACTAACTAAAGATAAGTGTAGGAGGCTGCATGTTTGTTTTGTTCTGACATGACTTCGGAACTTAGCACAGTTAGGATTCTCATCTGCTTTCACCTTTTCGGTGACATGAGAGGAACATGAGATACAACTCTCATGGTAATATCAATTTTTATGCCTAAAGGACTATCAACATTATAAAGAATCAATATAGTTCAGGAGTCAGCCTCAAAACCCTTGATAACCTTAACAGTTATCTTATAGGAGTTGATAAATTTCCTGAAGAAATCTGACACATCTTTTCAGGCAGATATTAATACTCTGTCATACATCAGCCACTTTCCTTGACACTTTATTTGCCATCTCTGTGTTATTTATAAAATTTCAAAGATAATACCACAACAAATACAACTAATGGCTCTGAAGATATATTTATATCTTGGGAAGAATAAATTATAAGTGTCAGAGTAAACTGAAAATAATGGGACAGAAGTTGAGTGCCTGAACACAAATACGCAAATAGGTACAGTTGTATTAGAAGATTATCTACTCAAATATTGAAGCAAATAGCCCTCTTGCTGATGGCTAATGGCTTCCCTGGAATGATACTATACCAAGTTTGCATAAATATATAAAATCCTCTCAAAAAATCAATGGGTGAGATGAGGCCGAGCCAGCTGCAGTTACTTGGTTTAAAACAGGTAGGGACCTGAAGAAAGATAAAAGATTTACCTCTCAGGACTGCAGAAAGGATTAAGGCTTTTAGCTATATATGAGTTGCTGAGAAAGGATCTCCTAAATCCTATATGTCCTCAGGGACAGACAAAATACTTTTTTCCATCCTTCCCTTTCAGTCAATCAGATGCTGTTTTATTTGCTACCTGAGTTTAAAGTCCCTTCTGAAAGGGAATAGCCAGCGTTAGCCCATTTGTGACCAAGCCAGCTTTGCTTTCTCTCTTCACTACAGCTGAGGGTGAATGCATTGCTGTTATACTACTTCTCTTCCCCTGCCAACAAGGATGTGGCATTCTACTCATTCCAGAAGTGAATGCTCTTTTGGAAAAGATGATGCTGGTCAGTGCCCAAATGCAGGGGAGAGAACCACAAAATCATAGAATGGTTTGAGTTTGAATAGACCTTTAAAGATCAGCTAGTCCAACACCCTTGTCATGAGCAGGGACACCTTCAACTAGCTCAGGTTGCTCACAGCAACCTGAACTCTGCTGCTAAACTAAAGTAGAAGGGGTGGCTATATAGACTTGTTTTTCTTAGTAGCAGCCTTGTACTTAGTAGGACAGTAGGGACTGAGTAAATAACTCCAAAGATACTGGACATTCAGATAACAGCAACTTAATGAATGAGGCTGCCAAGGGACTAACACCAGCAAAGAGTCTGTAGCACTATCTTTACACTTCGCCTGAAAGGAAAGTCCTATAGAGTGTTAAATTCTCATTTCCTTGTACATTCTTGTTTGAAAAATGTCAGTGGGCTTATGAGACCAAAGTTAAACATGGAGTATCAATGAGTAAGAGGAAACAAAGAAACACAAAACAATAAAACAAAACACTAAACCCTTTAGCCTGAAGCAGTATCAAGTGAACTGTGATATATACTTACCCTGCAGGAAAATGGAAAGCCAGAAATTTTTCTCTTGCTTAATGACCTTGTCTGGTATCTTGCAACTTCGAAACCAAGGAAGGCAAATATATCAAGAAAATAACAAATTTGTCCAGCAAAACTGGATGGACTGTCAGACTCCAAACTGTTTTCTAGATCCATTTTTCTAGTCTGCATTAGCTTTGTTTAATACCTTCCTCATTGTAGCTGTGGACTCTGTTGCCAGGACCTTCAGAAGCTAAGGACTTCCCAAAATTTGTACATAAACAAGGAACGCAGTAATTTGGATATCAATATATTTAACAAGTTGTACCCTTTCCTATAGATTATTTTTGCAGAGGTATATTTAGTATTTTCATTTTGAAAGGAATATTAGTAGATGAATAGCATATTTAGAGATGGAATGTAAATAGCAGAGGTAAGAAAGCCTCTTCTCTGCCTCTTCTTGACCTTTCTCATTGATTCTTTAATCTCAAAAATATTTTCCTTTCACATTTTCAAACTTTATATATGGTAAATACTCTTCACACAACACTTGCCCTGTTCTGGCTTTTTCTCCCACAGCTCAGTCACTTGTTAAAAAAATGCTGTTATTCCTCTTATCAGCTGCAGCATTCCCTGACACTTTGCAAGCAGCAGTAGCTTTCTAACAAAATCTTTAAAGTAGCTTGTCTGTAAATGGCAAGGGAGCCTATCAGGAGGACAAGCTGAGACCTTTCATGTGAAATTGTGCTGCCTGAGCAGTTCTAGTGGTTAAACTTAAAGGAAGGTAACCCATCTCTGTTGTTCCCCTTAGTACTTGTCTGCCTTTCGTGGACGCACACAATTCCTCCATTGTTCATTTCACCAGAACATGCTTAGTGCTGCTCTATGCAATAATCATCATTGACATGGAAACACTAATAATCACCGCAGAGATGACAGCAAAATATCATTGCTGCAAATGGGCTTGCAATTTGCAGTTAATAACCCGCAGCTATCTAAAAAAGTGCTAACCCAGCAGATGAAGTGGAATACAGTAAAAACACTCTCACTTTATTCTATATATTTTGCTTCTCAATTTTTATATTAACAAAAAAGAGTAGTTGAAAGTATTTTAATATTTCCAATTTTACTCACATAAATTTTGCATTAGAATCTTTCTCTTGATTTTAGTTTATCAGTATTCCTGAGAATTATATTTTAAAATGCTGTCACTGTGAGAAGTACAGAAAGTCAATTTCTCAACTAATATAATGAACCTGTAATTCAGGTTTCCATCCATCTTTGACAAAGGAGAGGAAAGATCTCCTTTTGGTGGCAGTGATAATAACATAGGTGCTACATACAATGCACTTCTCCTGATGATCTGACAGACTTAAGAGGAAGACAACAAAAAATCTATTCTCTGTGGCTCTGAACAATCACACTAACCACTGTTGACCTAGTAGACTGGAAAAACAATTTGGATTTTTTTAATTATCTGTTAAAAAGGAATAGAACTCCTTTGTGTGTCCATCAACAAGGAAATTAAAAATCAGCAACTTCAGATGAGATTCATTTAATAATGGACTTCCAAATGTATTTCAAACTAAAGAAAAACAGGTATTTATAAACTAAAATTTGAACCAATGCCATGCTGGGTATTATTTTTGGTGGGAAAAAAAAAAAAAAAAAAAAAAAAAGAAGTAAATTTTGGGACCAGTAAGCATTCTGAGTGACCCCTGAAACACATTTCGCCTTTCAGTAGGGTTGCTTTCTTTTTTCATTGTGTTTTAATTTCTAATCTATAAAGAAGCTGTTATGAAATGAAAAATCAAGATGTTTAGATTCCCTGAATTTTCTCTGCCTTATGTGGGTAAAAGCTATGCGACAGGAAGAGTAAAATAATAGATGTCAACTCTAAAGGACTTTGGTTCAATCTAGAGCAATACCACTGTAACAAGAGAGCAAATACCTTTTTAAAACCCAGTTATAAAATTCAGGAACTGATATATCTAAAGTGCCTATAATGGAATGATTACACAAATTCATATTCCCTCTTGGATTTCACTTCAACAACCATTTGCACAAGAAGGAAATATATCCAACATGATGTAAACAGGCTTGGGTTAGGTTTTATCCTAGTTAAAAAATAATAATTAAAAAACTTTGCATGTGGAAAAACAAGGCTTCTAAATCGATGCCTTCTTGAATACTATAAAATCTCCTTTTTTTTCAAACTGCTTTCAATAGCAAAGCCTCAATAGGTTTCAGGGGAAAAAGGATCTGACTACTGCAGGTGAAACAAAGAGTATCTGAATCTTTTGCCTTTCAGGTTTGTCTTCCAATGCACATTCTGTGGTAACATATAGGTAACTCCACCACTTATTTCTCATTCTGCTTAGCCCATGTTGATTCCCAAAAGAGAAGAAATAAAGAAAATGAAAACATTCCCCAATGACATGACCAATCCTGTGTAGTCAGGAAGGCCTGAAATGAACTGCAGAGTCTAATAAGAAAATTAAGTCACACAGTATTAGACAGAAAAAAAGTGTATGATCTACATGGCTATATTACAGCAATTAAGAAGTAACAGAGGCTGGCAGAGGCTAATTTGCAAATTTTGTCTCCAAAATGTAATCTAGGTAAGACTCAGAATACCACAGAGGATGCTGTATGTGAAGCAGAAATCAGAACCCTCAACTCAAGGGCAAACTTGGAATACATTAAGAGATTGAAATGAATTTAAAATAAACAAAAGATTAAGTTTTTTTTCAGGCAATGAACAATTAGTCTACAAGGCTTTATCAGAATAGTTTTGATTTAAATTATTTATTAACACAAGACAGTTCTGTTATGTTTCCTTTACATTTCAGACATAAAGAGATTTTGAGAGCAAATTCTATAAATCCATTAAAAAAAATTACCCCCCCCCCCCCAAACTGATGAAAAGCTTCAAGCAATGTTTCTGTGATCAATGTGGCCATGGATTTCACTGGCTTTCAAGAAAAATTGTTATCATATTAGTTACTTTGGTGGTATAAAGCGAGATTTAGATACATTTGCTTCTGTATGAATATTGTGACATATACTGGACACAGTAGCTTTTACCCAGGAAAGCAATGCTTGCAAAAGGGAAAATTAGTCATTTTTGCACAGTGAAGAAACTGCTAGACATGCATTGAAACTGAGCGGACAGTTCATGCTGGTTTATTCTTTCTAAGGTAGAGTTACACTGGAAATACTGTTTTTCTATTCACCATCAAGTCATCAGACACACACACAAACACCTGTATTTAATTTTTCGTTCACGCTTATCCAATAAGAAATGATAAGTAGTCACATAAAACTAAAGAATAGCTTTTTTCATTCTGATTTAATGTTTCTAAAGCATCTGTTACGGTAGAACAGCTTATCTGCATATTCTACATAACAATAAGGGCTTTTAGGAAGGTGAAATAACATGACTCTTAGAATTTATATATCTGGCCACTGTCTATCTTTACCTATACTTTGCCTTTCCCCAAATTTACAACACTATTATTTCAAATAGTGCTTGCACTTACATACACATTTTTACACTGGTATGCTGGCTCACAGTGTTTATTATTGTGTCCAGCTCAATATAGAAACAGAATAGAAAAATGCTGGACTTATATTGGTCCTGAACAACTTTATGATTTTGTTACTATCTTAAATCTTACTGTATCCCCAAGTAATTGAAGAAAAATTAGTATTTGAGGAATAATATAAATTTAGAATCTCAGGAAATCCATGTTCAAGTCATGGGTCTACCATATTCTTACTGAAAAAGGAAAACACTTTAAAAATTCAAGCTATTACATATTCAGATAATCCAATAAAGACCATCTTACACCTGAATGTGGTCCCAGTTTTTATCCATTAAAACTCTGAGGTTTTAATTAACAATATTATTAAATTAACAATTTAACTGAACAATTGCAGAGGTTATTGGTTATATTTATAGGACTTATATTTTTATTGTTGTAATTTACATTTGCACACATCTTGAGTATCTTTTTCACCTATTCCTGTTTATGTTTTCCTTCCTTTATGTTTTAGCTATCATTAAGCAGAGCATAAAACTCTTACAATTTCATTCTGTAATTCTTTCTAGTTATGTAATTCTAATTACATGAAAATCATTTGTATTCTGGCTCTTACTGACTGTGTTTTGGAGCATACAATATGTGTAGGTAATTTTTGTTCTAACATGATTAGATGTATAATAACATTTTACTATAAATAATTTTCTATATACTCAATGAAAAGCATTTTGCATGTCTGAGCCTTCATAAATACATCTGGTAATCTCAGAGAAGTTATATGTAATATTTCTATTGACCACAAAAAATAACTGCCTGCTCTGTAAAGTAACAGAATATTCATGTCCCTTTTGATTTTGTTGTGGAGAGCCGTTTGGTTAAAATGTTTTAAGTTGTTATAGAAACTAGAGTTTTTCAAACATTTTTTGCTCAAAGCACAATATCTCCATGTTTCCTTTCAAAAAACAAAACAAAAACACAAAAAGCTCTAGTGTTGTAATACCAGCTGACTCTCCAGAGTCTAAATTCCCATCTGAGTTTTATCATGTACAAATTATTCTGCTATCCAATGGCCGAACTGTTCCTGTCAGATGAAGTACTGAGATATTCTTCAGCCATGATGGTCCAACTTGACCCTATTTCACCACAGAGAACCTTTCAGAACCTACTGCTGTACCTTATTCACTGCTAGTGACTTCCCTGTGCTTCCATCAATTTTCAGATGACTTCCGTATACTTACTTTTCTAGAGATAACTTTTCAACCCACAGAACAAAAGTGGAATCTACATTATCTAATTCCTTCTGCACTTATAAACCTTTCATGAGGCTTTAGGTAAGGAGGGTACAATCTGAGATAATACTTCCAATAAAAGCAGACTCTACAGAAACAGTATCAGAAAAATTGTGTTTCTAACTCCAAAAAGGCAGATGAAGTGACTAAGTAATCGTACTGGTTATCTCAAGATGTTTCTTTTAATATGCAGTGTCCTAGAGTCTTCTGGGGGATTCAGTAGAGTGTCTGCAGAAGAATATTCCAGCTGACACTAGTCTCTGGGGAGACTAGTAACCCCATTTTCAGGCTGTTAACAAAAAGACACTTAATGACTGTTCTGTGTCCAACAGCAAGAATTGTTGGGCAGTGGTTGTCAGTTGAGTATCTTGCAGAAGCCTGAACTGTTGTACAGTTGAAGTACAACAGCAAGACCATTGTATTCCTCTCCATGGCCATTTCCTGTCTCGTCCCCAACTCTCCTGACTGGACCTCCTCAGTTCTCAGCAGCTGCCTGACAGGAATGATGGTGTTCAGTTACTCCCAGACTAAAAAGGAAACAGATTACTCTTCCTGTGGACATATAACAGGACAAAATTGAAAGTGGCTTCTTTAGCGTACAGCAAAGTGAGACAAAACAATGCTAAATAGATGGAATATACATTTTTAATTAAGCAGACTACCTTCAGCTCCCTTGTCTCTGTGATGTTTCTGAACAAGTTTCTTCTTATTTCCTTTTATATATAAGATCAGTTATTTATAAATATGTTTAGTAATGAGAAGTAGCCCCTGGGAAGACTCAGGCATACAGTGTAGGGATGAATTCTTGTAGATTCTTTTAACTGAAGGTCTATATTTCTTAAAGCCCCAAGTCATTTGTGGGGACTAGTTTAACTTTCAACTTACCCTCTTCATCACATGGACAAACTTGAAGAATTTGGTCTCCAAATATGATTTAGGAAATATATATTATAGTCAAAGAGACCTTATATTCTGATGATATACTTAAAAATAAAAAAGATTGCAATAAAGTTACTTAGGAAAATTGCACTAGGGAAGATTTCAGTAAACTCTTTCTTGTATCCCAAGTTACAGGTTAAAATCCAGGTATCGTTACACTGAATTCACATTTAGAGGATAAACACACATGATCTGAATCATCAGTCTATTATCTGGCTTTTATACAGTTAGCAATTGCTTTGTTTCCCATGTCATAAACAAAGAAATAATGGAGCTCTTTGTCCAGGTGCAATGGTAGACTCTGCTGAGAGACACTGCTTTCTGCTTTCTACGTTTTGCCTAACTCACTGTTTGGTGTCATCTCCAAACTTCTGATAGATTGTTGTACCTTTTATTTAAACTTTTCATGTTGCTATTTTGCCATTTTTTAAATGTAAACACTCATCTCAGGGACATAAGTGTTACTATCTTTTTGCTATAGACTGTGAGGCCTGGTTGTCCTCCAGCACATGATCTTTAAAAGAGTCACATTTCTTAGTCATGCCACTGCTGTTGATGAAAAGAAGACCAAAGCATTTTCTTTGGTTTACATTATGTTCCTTTGAGTGCTATTGGACTGGTCCTCTATACTGCTTAGTTTTCTTTCAGCTCTTTTAACACAGTCCAAGAGATGATGAAGGTTTTCAGAGTGGCTAAAGCTGTCTGGCTACACTACCATATGTTCCCCTTTCTCACTTGGTTTCTCTGTTCTTAATCCAGATGGCTGCAGAATATATTCTGCATTTTAATGCAGTTTAATATTTTGCTGCATCATTATGTGGTTTTCAGATGGCAAGCCAAAATTATTTATCTGTTATCATGGCTTCAGAGCTTCTGCTCCTCTTTTGTACTTGGTTGCTACATTGCTTTGTTATTCTTATTATCTCTTTATTCTAACTATAATTTTATGTCTTCTGTAGATGCATAAGACAGAACCTTGTTTTTATCATCTATTCTGTTTTCTAAGCTACTGTCAGTGCATTAGAAGTAATTAAATACTTTGGTACCTCTTCCATCTATATTGTCTTTATCTGTTGTTGGTTTTAGGATTATGTACAGTCTCTCATGAAAGCAATGCTTATACTGTATCGTGTTGAACATCTATCTCATGTTCTTGATAGGGAGTGCCACCTGTGTAGTAAGCTGGGACATGATCTCAGTCATTATATTGTGACTTGAGGGGCAAGGCATTATTTCCAACTGACAGCTCTGGAAGCTGAATAATAGGCATTTTAGTCATCTGGATGTTTTCAGTGGCTTTGTCATGATGCCTTCTGAAGCTCGTGATCAAACCTCATCTTAGGCACAAAGCAGATCTGCCTTGATGAGATGATTTCATTCCAAAGAGCACTGCTAGCAGCATTTTTTCAGTACACTCGCACTCTCTAACTGAGTCTTTCACAGACTTTTTATCAAATGCACCAGATTGCTGCTTTTCTGTTACTAGAGCTGCCTGGATAAATCAAGTAGAATGTTCTCAATTGTAAGTAATAGGTAGCAGCTTCCTTTCCAGGTGCTATTCTGCACCTTTGGATCTATTCTTAGAAAGAATAGCTAGTTCACAAGAATGTGATTTCATAGAAAGCTCTAAAGACGAAGTAGTTTCTTGATCCACTGAAACAAAACAAAGCTGTTAGGATTTTTTTTGTGTGTGAAGAAATAAGGGGATATAGTAGCCTCCAAATAACCAACACGACCAAGATTAGGATACTAGTATGATACTAATATGATCTAACCATATTATAGACCTAGTTTTTCAGGTTTTTTCTGTTAGGGCTCTTCCCTTTCAAGAACATAATTAAACATCCACTTCACCAGTGAAGTGTTCATTTAACATCCAAACCACTTCAGCACTAAGAAGTCAGAGGATCTGGAGACCCAAATTCCAATATACTTATAATTCTTATTTCTTGAACCTACATCACATGTTTCTTTGGGTGGGACTCCATACTTCTTTTGTTGACTGCAATTGTGAACACTTACTTTGTCTCTGGTTTAGGATGACTGGCACTGTTTTCCTAGAAGCATTTCTGCAGGGGTGGGCTATTTTTCTCAGCTATTTCTCCAGCAAGCTTAAATAATGTATGCCAGAGACATATATGTGGTTTTGTGCACTATCAGAGATGGGATATTGGGCTACAAGGAACTATATTCTGACCCATTACAACAACATACATATTCTTAAGGAGTATAGAATGTCTTTGATATCAAACCATGAAACTATTTTCCTTTTCTTTGCAAAACTGATCTACAGAAAATGCCTGAAAAATTGAAACCACTCGAAAAAAGAAAGTTCCTTTGAAGTGTGCAGATAGAATGAATATGTAGTCAAATAAAAGGGCATGGGTTAGCAATCTCAAGTGTAGCAGATTTTTCACCTGTTAAGCAAATCACATTGGTGCAACCTCACCTCAAGAGCTTCGTGCCGTTCTGTGACACACAATTTAAGAAGGATGAGAAAGTACTTGAATGCATCCAGAGGAGGGCAACACAGATGGTGAAAGGGCTGGAAGGCATGTCCTGTGGTGGGCAGCTGAGGACACTGGCTTTGTCTGGTGTGGAGAAAAGGATGCTGAGGGACAATCTCAGTGCTCCCTACATCTTCCTGAGGAGGGAAGTGGAGATGGAGTAGCTCATCTCTTCTCCCTGGGATCCTGTGATAGGACATGTGGGATGGTTCAAAGTCTGCTAGGACATGTGGGATGGTTCAAAGATCTGCTAGGGGAGGGTCAGACTGGACATTAGAAAGCATTTGTTCACTGAGAGGGTGGAAAAACCTTGGAACAGGCTTCCTAGAGAGGTGTTCAATGTCCCCTGCCTGTCATGCCCTTAATAACATGCTATATGCTTTAACTCTTGGTCAGCCCTGAAGGGGTCAGGCTGGAGGATCATTGTAGGTCCTTACAACTGAAATACTCTATTTTAATATGGTGTCACTTATGACAATGCTATTAACATAGCCCATAAGAATGGCATCAGAGCATGAAATAAAATAAAATTATTTCAGAAAACATCTCACTTTCTATCCTGCATAAATGCACTTCAAAGATTTCCTTCATAAAAAGTCCTAGACACAACATTCTTTGAAGTTTGTGATATCAAGCACTTTCCTGATGCTTATATCTTATCCAGAGCAGCTGCTTCTGGCCCGGCCCAGGCAGCCACAAAACGTCAGGTCTTGGCAGATCTTGGTGGGTATCAGCGGTATCAGCAGGTCTCAGCCGGTCTTGGCAGGTCTCAGCAGGTCTCTCTCAGTGCATCTTGGTGGTTTGTGGTGCTCAGGGGTTTCTGGAGGTTTACTTTTTGTGGGGAAAGGCCCAGGGAGCAGAGAGACCCGCCATTCAAATAGTCAGTGATGAAAGTAAATCAGGAAGTCCATGGGCAATGAGGAGATGTCAGGGCTTTAGGACAGCTGTTGAGGGATCGGGAGCGTGAGTAGTGTTCTCCTCTGTCCCACCAGTTGAAGGGGTTGGTCAGGGTTAGATAGAAAGAGTCACCAGATTAATTCCTGGCTTCGAGCCTGGTGTTATCAGCAGGACTTTGGGTTCTTTGACAACGAGTTGGTCTGTAAGACATCAGTCCAGCTGGCAATGGTTGGGGCAAACTTGTCACAAAGCAGGAAAAGGATGCCAGTACAAGAATTAGAAGGGCTTATTGAAAGAGAGGTGGGGATGAGCTGGGCTTGCTAGAGTGGAGCCTGGGAGTGGCATGACAGTGCTTCTGGGATAGTGTACTGGTAAGGTCTTTCAGTCTGCTGTCTCAGTGGAGCTGGGGAATGGTGATCCAAGTAGCAGCAAAAACAAAAGGCTCACTGATAGGTTAGTAACCATGGAAGCATCTGAGAAGAGTCAGGCAGGAACACTCAAAATGGTTGTAGGACCATCAGCCCAGCTGAAGTTCATCTATACCAATGCATGCAGCATGGTCAATAAACAGGAGGAGCTGGAGGCCATTGTGCAGTGAGAAAACTATGATGTAGCTACCATCATGGAAACCTGGTGGGATGACTCAGACATGGAGTGCTGCAAGAAATGGCTACCAACTCTTCAGAAGGGATAGGTGAGGAAGAAGAGGTGGTGGGGTGGCCCTCTATATTAGGGAGATATATGAATGCCTACAAATTAATGAAAGTGATGATAAGGTTGAGTCCCTATGGGTAACAATCAGAGGGAAGGCTAACATGGCTGATATCATGGTGGGAGTCTGTTATAGACCAACCAACCAGGATGAAGAGGTTTCATGTCACTACCCCTTGTTCTGATGGTGGACTTCAGCTTCCCAGATGTCTGCTGGAAATATAGTACAGCAGAGAGTACTGTCCCAGAGGTTCCTGGAGTGTGTAGAAGTTAAATTTCTGATGCAGTTGGTGAGGGAGCCAATGAAGGAAGGTATCCTTTTGGACCTTCTGCTTGTGAACAGAACAGGACTTGTTGGGGAACTAATGGTTGAAGGCCATCCTGGACACAGTGGTCATGAAATGACAGTGTTTTCGATTCTTTGGCAAGAAAAGAGGGGGGTCAGTAAAACTGCTACCTTGGACTTACAGAGGGCAGACTTTGGCCTGTTCAGGAGACTGACATACTCATGTCCAGGAGGCTGGACATACTTCAAGAAGGAAGTCTTAAAGGCACAGGACCAGCCTTCCTAGTTTGTTGAAAGATGAGCCAGTGGGGAAAAGACTGGCCTGGATGAATAGAGAGCTTTGTCTGGAACTCAGGAGCAAAAGGAGAGCTTACAGCATTTGGAAGAGGAAAAAGGCCACTCACGAGGACTACAAAGATGTAGTGAGGTTATGCGTGGAGAAAATTAGGAGAGACAAAGCCCAACTGGAACTCAACCTGGCTGCTGCTGTTAAAAGCAATAAAAAAATGTCTCTATAAATACATTAACATCAAAAAGAGGACTAGGGAGAATCTCCACCCTTTACTGGATGCACGAGGAAACATGGTGACAAGGGAGAGGGAAAAGGCTGAGGTGCTTAATTCCTTTGCCTCAGTCTTTAGCAGTAGAACTAGTTGTTCCATAGACAACCAGCCACCTGGCAGAATGAGCCCTTCACAATCCAAGAGGAAGTAGTCAGTGACTGGCTACACCACTTAACCATACACAAGTCTATGGGGCTGGATGGGTTACACCCAAGAGTACTGAAGGTGTTGATGGATGTGCTCACCAAGTCTCTCTCCATCATCTAGCACGAGTCCTGGACAACTGGGGAGGTCCCAGTGGACTGGAGGGTAGCAAATGTGACTCCCATCTACAAGAAAGGTCGAAAGGAGGACAGGGAACTACAGACCTGTCAGCCTGACCTCAGAGCCTGGGAAGGTCATGCAGCAGATCACGCTGAGTTCCATTAATCACTATAAACAGGATAGCCAGAGGATAAGGCCTAGTCAGCATGGGTTTATGAAAGGCAGGACCTGCTTGATGAACTTGATCTCCTTCTATGACAAGATGGCCTACCTAGTGGATGAGGGAAAGGCTGTGGATGTTGACTACCTGGACCTCTGTAAAGCCTTTGACACTGTTCCCCCCAGCACCCTCATGAAAAAAACTGGCTGCTCATGGCTTGGATGGGCACATCCAAGCTGGGTGGCCAGGCACAAAGAGTGGTGGTGAATGAAGTTAAGTCATGGTCAAGACTTGGTTGGTCACAAGTGGTATTCCCCAGTGTTGGGACCACTTCTGTTTGACATCTTTATCAGTGATCTTGATGAGGAGATAGAATGTACCCTCAGTAAGTTTGGAGATGACACCAAGTTGGGTGGGAGTGTTGGTCTTCTTGAGGTTAGGGAGGCTTTGCAGAGGGACTTAGACAGACTGGATTGATGGGCCAAGGTCAAATCTATGAGTTTCAAAAAAAGCCAAGTGCTGGCTCCTGCACTTGAGCCACAACAACCCCCTGCAGTGCTATAGGCTTGGAAGAGTGGCTGGAAAGCTGCCTGTCAGAAAGGAACCTGGGGGTGCTGGTTGGAAAGCATCTGAATATGAGCCAGCAGAGTTCCCAAGTGGCCAAGAAGGCCGTTGATGTCCTGGCCTGTATTGGAAATAGTGTGGCCAGTGGGACCAGGGAGGTGATTGTTCCTCTGTACTTGGCACTGGTGAGGTGGCACCTTGAGTACTGCGTTTAGTTTTGGGCACCTGAATACAAGAAAGAGATCAAGGTGCTGGAGTAGGTCCAGAGAAGAGCAACTAAGCTGGTGAAGGACCTGGAGAAAAAGTCCTGTGAGGAGCAGCTGAGGGAACTGGGGCTATTTAGTCTCAAGAAAAGAAGGCTGAGGGGAGACCTTACTGCTCTCTGCAACTTCCTGAAAGGACATTTTAGAGGTGTAAGCTCTGGTCTCTTGTCACATGTAACTAGTGACAGAAGAAGAGAGAATCATAGAATCACAGAATGTTAGGGGTTGGAAGGGACCTAGAAAGATCATCTAGTCCAACCCCCCTGCCAGAGCAGAATTACCTAGACCGAGTCACACAGGAATGTGTGCAGGCGGGTTTTGAATGTTTCCAGAGAAGGAGACTCCACAACTCCTCTGGGCAGCCCGTTCCAGTGCTCTGTAACCCTCACAGTGAAATAGTTTTCCCTTGTGTTTACCCTAAATCTCTTGTGCTCCAACTTAACTCCATTGCCTCTTATCCTAACATTGGATGACATTGAGAAGAGTCTGGCTCCATCCTCCTTACACTCGCCCTTAACATATTTATAGATATTAATGAGGTCCCCCCTCAGTCTCCTCTTTTCCAGGCTAAAGAGACCCAGATCTCTCAGCCTCTCCTCATAAGGGAGATGCTCTACTCCCTTAATAATCTTGGTGGCCCTGTGCTGGACTCTCTCCAGTAGCTCTATGTCTTTCTTGAACTGGGGTGCCCAGAACTGGGCACAGTACTCCAGGTGGGGCCTCACCAGTGCAGAGTAGAGGGGGAGGAGAGCCTCCCTTGACCTGCTGGCCATGGTCTTCTTAATGTATCCCAGGATGCCATTGGCCTTCTTGGCTGCGAGGGTGCATTGTTGGCTCCTGGTCATTCACCAATGTGGACTGTCCACCAATGGCTTCCAGCTGCACCAGTGGAGGTTTAAACTGGACATTGAGAAAATTTTTTTCACTGAAAGCATTGTCAGGCATTGCAGAGGTTGCCTGGGGAGGTGCTTGAGTCACCATCGCTCACCATGCTTGGATGCATTTAAAAGCCTATAGATGTGTTGCTTGGATATATGGCTTTGTGGTGGACTTCGTAGGGTTAATTGTTGGACTCCATGATCTTAAAGGTCTTTTCCAACCTTAACGCTTCCATGATATTTGGGCCACATTGTTTGTAGCGGCCTGCAGCACAAGGAATCCTAGAAATAAAATAATCATTCTGTCCAGGCTTGAGCCACTACCAGTTGCTTGACAAATAAATTAAAAAAAAAAGACAGGCAATGATTTGATGCAATAATGTTCTTTCACATAAAATATGGAACCCTGTTCTTTGCTTGCAGCAAAAGTAGTAAAAAAATAGCCCTAGGTAGATGTGGTTTTGTTCACAGATTCTTACATATTTCAGCAAGACTTTACTGTAAACTTGGTCTACACTTCTCCATATAGTTACAATCTCACACCCTGTCTGGTGCTTTTCTTTCTTTTTCCTATCTGAAGAAACAGAAAATAATATCAGTTAGAAATTAAAATCTGCCACTACAGCTGTCTTACTGTGACTTTCCCTCAATGTAAGTCATTCTTACAGTAATCCGTTTTTTGGACTTGTTCAGCACAGGAATACTGATCTAGATGGAGCTTTGTCCAAGACAGCAGAGCTGCTGTGCCTGACAGCACTCTCTGAGAACAGATTTGCTCAGCTCCTCTCAGCAACTGCAGAGCAAGCTTAAAATCACTCTTGATTTCCTGAACAGCTCTTCAGAGGATATGACACTTTTACGAGTTCTTTAGATAGAGAGAGTAATTCCCATTTCTCAGCTTTGGAATATGACTGACTTTCTATGAGTGACTTGATAGAAAGGTTTAGGTAAGAAAAGGAAACTATTGCCAGCGAGACAGAAAAGGAGACAGCCATTAGTAAGGCATAATCAAAGTCAATAATGTAAAGGATCCAGTACTGTCAGGCTTAGTAATAACATCGTCTTGAATGTCAGATAACAGCGGGTAGTATTTCAACAACCCCTTCCTTTGAATACTTTAAGCCATTTCTACACATTTTATTGTGGCGCCATCCAATATTACCATTTGCCTTCTACAGATTGTGCACTCATACAGTGTGCTCCTCCCTTCAAGATGCAAAGCAAGTTGCTGAGGACAGTGTTTATTTCCCGGACTGGCTTCCAGTGACAATCATTGACTCTGGGACCTTCCATCTAAAAGAACAAATCTCTACTGGCACATTTAACTGCAGCTGCCACAGTGTCTGTCATCTGTCCTGTAAATCAGTTACATTCCTGGAGCTACGAGAAAAGAAGGAAAAGATAATCCTTTGTGCCTCTTTCACACTGAGTTAATTTTGAAGGTAACAATCAGAAAACAGGTAATGTGCACCTCCTCCAAGGTCACACAGGAATTTGATGGGAAAAAAAATACAGCAAGTGTGTTGGGTTTTTTTCCATTATCAAAGTGGTTTTGGTAACCAGTGGGCATTACTTATTTGTTTGTTGTGTTACTAATCAGTGACATACTTGGGTTTCTGGAGTCAGCCTTCAGTGTAGAGATGAGTCATGATGCTGCCTATAGCTTCATACTGGTGGCAAAATAAGTCATTTCCTGTTGATCTAGTATTTCCATTCTTCCTCCTGAATCAGTTCCTGGTGATAAAATTGACTCTACAAGTGTAGAGTCACAGAAACAGAAGATCACTCTGCAAGGTACCTCTGGGATTTTCTGGGCCAATCCCATGCACAGACCAGGTCAGATGGATTGTTGTATCAACTTGCTCTTTCATGGCACTCCCATGCAAAAAAGGAAACATGGTTTGACATGAATCCCCTGGGGCTCATTTCTCTGTATTTCCCTCAGATGCAATGCTACCCTGCAAAATACGAGCACTTCTAGCCTAGGGTGCAGGGAGAAACCAAGACAAGGTGACTGGAACAGGAGACTGGAAGCTGGATGGAGTTCCACACAGAAAGATTCCAGCAACTGGAATCCAAAGGAAGACAAAGGTAAAAGCAAAAATCAACAAAAAACCATATCTACCTTTCTACCTACACAGTGCTTTAATATGCCTCTTTTTGACCTGTGTATGTCATGGGTATGTTCCAGATTGTTGACCAAGCTATGACTGAAGCAGGACACCTAACTTTATGTGTTCATTGGGAACAACCAGTCTTGCCCTTATTCAACTCTAGTTGTAAGTAAAATTAAGTTTTGCCCCAGTCTGTAAATGATGCTTCATCCTATCACTGATACAAAGAATCTAGCAGGGAGTATTCCCCAATCTGCTTTTACTCTGAGCTGAGATAAAAAAAAAAAGCTTCTGATCTCAAGGGAGTTTCTTGTAAACCAAAAGTAATAACAAATATATGAAGACTGTGTTGTCTTCTTATACCCTCCTTAGATCAGTGGAACATGACACAAGAAGGATGCAGGCCCTGAGATTATGAAATATTTTTTTTCTTTTCCATGATGTCACATTTTGTAGTAATCAAATTATTTGTGATAAATTAAAGTTTATCTGGACAAAATGTTTTATAATTGAAGTTTATTCTCATGTTTAATGAATTACGTACTGTGTTTAGTGTACCTTTTAACTAAATCAATTTTCCATCAGTAGCTTAATAAACTTATTAGATAAACAAGGAAAAACACCCCAGATGTTTTTATTGTGAATATACTGTACATTTATTCTTTGAAGATAGAAGATAAACCAATGTTGCTTTCTTTTAGTTTTTTTTTTTGTCATTGCCTTTCAGATACATGTCAGCTTTATATTTATGTTTACTGCACTTCCAATAGATCTCAAGAAGTAATAATGCACTTTGTCTCTTCATGGTATGGTGAGAACGTAAGAACTAAACAAAGAAAATCCTGTTCCTTAAAGAATATTGGGCTGTATAATAACATTGCTGAATAATTCAATACTGTTAACAGCCTTTATATAACAAACAGTTATGAAATCAAAAGTTCCCTGCTAGCTATTTCCTCTTTTTCCAATTTCAAATCAAAGGCAATTCAGCCATGAAAACCAGCAGATGTAAATGCCAGTGTTCTGATGGCGTTGAGTATCTGTCTGGAGGGAGCTAGTAATGGTGAGCAATGTTGCAGCAGCAGGAACAGGAGTTACCAGTTGTAATGCACTAGCCACAGTCCTTTAATGAACCAGGTATATCTGTGTAATGATAGTGGAAACAAATAATTTCCCTTTGTTCATAAGCAACATTGGTAACTCTCTCCTTGCAATTCCAAGTTGTATACAAATAACACTATGCCAGCCTTGAAACTTCACTTGGGTTCACTAACCTTCAACACAATTGAGTAAACTTGGAGCTGACCCCTAGCTAAATCTTAAGAAACTCATACAGTCGCTGATGGCCTCAGATCAAAGTCATGAGGAAACAGAGCTCTTTCTGGGTTCATTTAAATCTAAAACTCAAGAGGATGAAATTTACATGAAATTAAATAGACAAAATATTTTAATTAACTCCTGTGGGAACTGCAGCAGAACTTCACACAGCTCTGTAAGAAGACACAGAATATGAATAAGGAATGTCCAAGCTACCAAGATCAGGAAACAATGTGAATTACCCATTTCCATCAAGAATATTCAGTTTACATAGTTCAGGTCTATTTATATTGTGCCTGAGAACCTGAAGTTATTTATATACAAACCTGATTTTGACAGTAGTATTTACATGTCCTGTAAGTAACCTTATTGTATGCAACAGATGTGATTAAGATAATATGGCCCACGTCTCCTTAATTTGATGAACAAAGCCAACTCACATTCACAAAATCCTCTATTAATGGCTAAGATGGCTAGTACTCTTACTATTCTACATCAAGCTCTTAAATTAAATTTTTCACTGTTTTATGGGTATCAAGGACTGTATTCATAATCCAGAAGCACAGGAAAATGTGAATCATCTGTCACCAGTGAATTGGGGGCCCCCTATATTTGCCACGTCCAAGGTAATAAAAATATGCAAAGATTTCACAGGACTTTAAGCATAGACAACAGGCAGGACAGTGGGTATGAAGGTTCAGCATAGCTCTTACATGTTTTCACTGGGTGAGATGGTAATGGTAGATGATGCTCCATTTATATCTGGGAAGAAGCAGTGGGAGTTCATTAAGTAGACTACTCAACGGTGAAGCACATTGCTGCTTTTCAAACTGCCTGACTTATATGCACTCACAGATTCCCAAAGAGTGAATTGACAGAGACAAATAGCACAGCAAAGGACAATCTTGCAGTCCTGGAGTTTCAGGACTCTGGTGGTCATTTGCTTCAGATACAGCCCAAGGTCACATAGTAAATTAGCAATTTCCTAAAATATTTTGATTCTACCTTGTCCTTTTTGTCTTCAAAGTAGGGTGCTTCCAGGTGATTCATTAGACAAGAAAAAAGACCCTGCTAAACTCAAAAGGGTTACAGTCTTTGGAGGTTTGTTTTCTTTTGTTTTCCCCCAAAATACATGAATTTTAGAAGGTGCAGTCTTGATGTTAGTAAGTATTCTTGCATTCTAATAGCATTCACACTCTAATTCCCAAAGGAGGAACTCTCCAACCATTTCATTTGTATCTCCTGTCTTTCTGGGCCATTTGAATTGCTCTCCTAAATGCTACATTAAGAAGGAAAATGAAAAGTTTTCATAATACATTCTAACAATGCAACTCAGAAAATGACTGGCAGCAACTTACAATAAAATAACAGTGCATTCTTTGTTAAAACCAAGGGTCTGCTTGGGAGAAGAAAGAAAATGGGAAAAACCTCAGATTATAAGTTAACCTCACAATAAATACAGGGGCTGAGGTATCAAAACCTGTTCCGTTTGTGAAAGGAAGTATACTGCAAGTTCTTTACCTTGACCAAAAATCGTAAGTATTTATAAGTTTTTAAAATTAAGCTTTATAATGAAGCTTTTAGAAGTTTTTTAAACGAAGCTTTGAGTGATTTTATAGGCTTTGCTTTGCATGCTTTTGAATAAAATGTATGTTCTGCATGTCAAATAAATACCAGAAAACAGAGGTGCACTGCTTGCAGCTATGAAAAGTTCAAACAATATTTGATAAGTAAAAAATGGATACGAAAGAGATTTTGTGAAGTAAAACTGAACAAGTTCTCTGTATTTCTGTATCATGTTTTCTTAAAACGGGAGAACCATAAGTGAAATAGATCACACTGGGTTAGCATAGATAAAGTCTCTGCTGTGTGCTTGTTCTGTGTCATGCACAACAGAGCTGAGGTGTCTTGGTGTTACTACAGGCTAAACTCAACAAAATGGCATATGTCAGATCAGGCTTTAAAAGAAGTGTACAGGCTCAACAAGACACACTTTACTTTTATATAGCTTATTTGTAATACAGCAAGGCCTTTACAAGCTATCATTTAGCATCACCTCTGGTAGGAAGTAAAATTTTGCAACTCACATCTTGGTAATACTGTCATATTTCAAGTAAGTTATCGTAAGAATTTAATATCCAGTGCTTTCTAAAACATCTCAGACCTGGCGTGGTCATTGAAGCTGAAGAATTACCTATTTACAGCTTTTCATATTCTGCTAGTTATGGCATCACCACATAAACAAAAACATACTGTTATATGAGCATACTTCACTCAGTCTAACCGTCTAAATGTCTATCCATCAGAACAAACCATCAGACAACTGAATAACATTAAAATAAAAGAAATAATTAAACTGTGTGGCAGAAATCCAACAAAATCTGACTATCAGTGCATTTCTAGAAAGTATGAATCTCTGGTGAAACATATAATGTCATGAGATATTGTTTCTGCCTTTGTTGAACTACTCTGTAATAAAAATAATATTTCATATATGTAGTAATAAGTGTCTACACACCAGGTTTTTGGATGAATAGTTTTTTTCAAAGTAAGTCGTGGAAGTGCTATAGGTTTCTTTACAATACTAGAGGTTAATAAGGACAACTTTATTATTTTTACTTCTGTGGAAGTAAATGTTTGGGGTTTTTTTCCCTCTGACTCTGTTGCCTGCTAGCCCAAGAAATCACAAAATGAAATTCCACCCCACACCCCCCGCCAATTTCACTAACTGTTGCCTTTCCTCAAACATTCCTATAAGCATCTTGTCTGGGAATTGATTCCAGAGGCTAAGGGAACTCCCTACCAGTCAAGAAATATAAGTCCATTGAACATGGTTCAAAGATGTCTGACACCATTTTGTACAGCTGCCTCACAAAATTTTAATTTTGCTTATCAGTGTACACATTTCCTTCCTCTTCTCATTTGGTTTGCATTAATGTATGAACCCTGACTATACAATGAAGGAAAGGGAAAGCAAGAATGAGATAATTCCTTTGTTAAGAACTAAACCATGTTCAGTTAAAAATACGGTAGAACGTCAAATTGATTGATGGCTCCAGTTTACACTGTTGGAATTTTTAGCAGAAAGCCTTCCTAAAGTTAGCCAGCTGTGTACCTTTCTCAGCCTGTATGTAAATAGTATTCTTTATTCACACAATTGTTATAAATGATGGATTACATCATCTATATATGTGCCTCCCCTTAGGAAGCTATAGAGACACAGCAAATTTGACTTTGTTTAATATAAGAAGTTATTTATAGTGTGCAAAATCTAATTAAAATATTTATAAAAAATATATTTATTATATATAACAAAATCAAGATCCATGAAGCAGCTTCATAAGAAACAATACTATTATCATCAATGACATATTGCCTTAAATTGTTAGTAACTAGCATGTTATGCAATTGTTACTGAAATTGTTAGGACTTGGGGGTTGTCAGTGCTTTCTTCCAGCAGCCTGATACATAATCTTAGAAAACTTGTTTCCTTTCACTTCATTAAAAAAAAGTTTAATTTTTTTATCTAAACAATTATGGTCTGGAAAATTCCTTTTTGCTAGCAAGAAAAGAAAAAGAAAAATGTTCTGAAAGCAAAAATCAATTCTACCATCCTCTTAGTGACAGCCAGAACTATTTGATGGCCAAACATCACTGAATACAGATAATATGTTACAGACCTGAATACACTAATAAAAGCAGATATAGGATCCTTAAAGTTTTCAGACTGAAATTATGTCTGAAGGGTAAGCCCCACTGCCTTAAGCTACACTTCATTTATTAGCAAGGCAGTCTAAAATGATGCTTTCCAATGTGACAAGCAATGGCTGAGTTCCTCCTTCCTCTCAGCCCCTTAGGGAAGCAGCCACCTTGGCTGCCATACACTGTTACTGGAATTGCACAACAGTGCTGCAAGGCAATCACTTGTGCTTGCATGCAGAGACATGAAATCCTGAGGCCATAACATCCTTCTATGCCTGTTCCATGGCTCTGGTAACCTGCTCCTTCTTCTAGAACTGCTCAGCTTTTGAACAGAGGTATTGTGGACCCAATCAGGCTGCTGCAATAGCTAAAAAAGAAGACATCTCCAAGCCACACATTCAGTTCTCCCTGCCTGGAAGAACATACACTGATTGTTGACATAACAACAGAATGAAAGCATTTTTCTAGATATTATTTTTTTAACTATTATCTATTTATTTTCACTTAAATGAATGACCTGTTGAACCATTCTTCTCTGACATTTTGAGAAAACTTAAAAACTTTTTTTTGGACAGTTCTATTGCTAAACTTGTTACAGTTTTATGGAACCGTAAAAAAATATCAATAAGACATCACCAAGATGTGTTGGGCAATGGAATAGGCTGCCCAGATTGGTGGCGGAGTCACCATCCCTGGAGGTGTTTAAAAAACGAGTAGATGTAGAACTTGAGGCTATGGTCTAGTGGTTAGGGAGATGTTGGGAAGAAGGTTGGACTTGATCCTAGAGGTCCTTTCCAACCATAATAATTCTATGATTCTATGATTCTAAGATGGTTTTACAGTGGGGCACTTAGTGCATAATTAATTTAGTTAATACCAGTCACGAAAGAATGAATGCTTGTTATTAGGAAGAGAATTTATCTTCAAAATCAGTATTTTAAAGATCTTCCTCAATCTCTGTCTTTACTAATGCTCCCTCTATCTGCACAGAACTTAATGACAAGAAAAAAAACCCCACAAAATCCAAAGCAAAACAAAAAACAAACCAAACAAAAGCAAGCAACCAAAAATCCCAAAACAAACAAACCCCCCAAACAAACAAACAAAACACCAAAAAACAACAAAAACAAGGTTCAGATATTATCTGCATAATAGATGTCCTGTTTGTAGATCATCATTTCATGAGCATACAGAACAGTATCATGAGCATACATAAAGGTATCATACAGTGGTAACATAATCCAAACTACAGTTGTGGCAATTGTATTATGGTATTTCTGAAGTAGAAAAAGGAACAGAGAAAAAAAAAAAAAAACAAAAGAAAACGTCTTAAAATTTTTATAAAAGGATAAATACATGTATGTAATTATTTTTACAAAAGCTTAATCTTTGGTTACCTGTCTCTGACCTCTGAAACTTATGAACTGGATTCTGATTTACAAATTAGTCTTCACATGAGCATTACTAGAAGCACAATACCTCACTTCATGAAGGAATGATTTATGCTTCTGTTTTGAACTCCAAGAATATTAATGTATCTAGTTTATGAATTAATGAACATACAAACAGCCAAAACCATGTCCTTTCCCTGTGCCCTTACACTGACTGTAATACAGTGAAATTAAATTGCAAACTGAAACAACAAAGGAAGGCAAGTCAGCTACATCTCTTATTGACTTAAACATGTCCTAGCTGTGCACCTAGAGAACAAAGCACAGAAAAGGGTAGTTCGTGACTGGATAGTGAAATAGACTACAAAATATTTACCATCTACCAAAGATGCTAATGTTTGTCTTAGGAGTCTGAAAGAAACAAGTGCCCGTATATAGGCAAAAGGGAGAAAATCATATTGCTCCATTATTTTAAAGTAAAGTTCAATGTAGATGTAGAAACTCTTTTTAAGGAGAGGCATTGGCAGGGTTTGTACAAAATTCATGTCAGTGCTGACCATCTTGTCTCTGCTGTTAACAATTTCAGGGAAAACTGGATGATAAGCTTGAGTGACTGGCTTTCCAGAAGAGGTAATAAAACCTTAAATCCTTGACAAGTTGGCATCAGCAAAGATCTTTTCTTTTTTGTCCCCCATATTGAGTTCAAACTTTTCACACTTAAAATATACTGGCATTATATGACAAGGCTAGTCAGATGCAGAGAAGCTGCAGGTCTAAGAAGCCATCCTGAAGATTTATGCAAAATGAGGCATTACTGAAGGATAAAGGCCAAAGAAGAAACACCTTCTGCTATTACCTGGGAGAAGAATGGAAACAAAAGCACTACAAAGTGATGGGCAAGGGGTAGATGCTTTAAACTGAGAGACTGTACATTTAGATTAGACATTAGAAACAAGTTCTTAACTGTGAGGGTGGTGAGGCACTGGAACAGTCTGCTCAGAGAAGCTGTGGATGCCCCATCCCTGAAACTGTTCAAGGTCAGTTTGGATGGGGCTTTAAGCAACCTGGTCTAGTGAAAGGTGTTGCTGCCCATGTCATGAGGATTAGAACTAGATGATCTTTGAAGTCCCTTCCAACCCAAACCATTCTATAAGATCTATGAAAGACAATTGTTGCTCTTTGTACCCTTTCCAGAACTGTGCAGAACTGTCTTCTGCAGTTCAGCAAAAGCTCCTTCATTAGCCAGAAATTAAAAATGATACTTAATTAAAGGCTCGACTTGAAATATTTTCAAATTTTCTTAAATATTTGAAAGCTCTCTTTTAAATCCTTTTGTTTACCAATGAAGATATACCATAAGATACTATTGCAGAAGAAACACTTTGAGAGTTGTGACAAAGGTGGAGAAATTGGAGGAATAGCTGGAAAATAAACAAACAAGCAAATGAAAGCATTCATAATTTAAAGTAATTAATGACAATAAATTACTGAAGAAAAAGTAAGTCTCAAATATAAAATACTTCCCCCCCCCCCCCCAACCCTCAGTAGGTTTTGCATTTGGAACACTATCAATTTAATTTCTTTTAATAAATGTAATGACCATAACTTATTCAGGACTATAAGGTCTAAAACTCTGAAGGCCACTATTATCCTCACAGACAGACAGACTCATAAAAGCTCTACACCTGCCTAGTCCAGCATGTCCTTTAAACTGTGGAAATGTAGAAAGCCTTTCCTCCTGAGCAGACTCAATTTCAAATGAAAATAAAGCTTACTTGTACGGAATGTAGTCACACAGACAGATGAATTTTACTAAGCAAAAATTAAGATATTTTTGTGTTTGTTTTTCACATTATTGCTGTGTACACTTAAAATCTGAGAATGATCTCAAAAAGCAGGATAAATTATTTGAAAACATAAAAAATATTCAAAAGTACAATGTGCTTAATTTAAAAGACCTCAGTAAAACAATATTTTCAAAGGCAAAATTATCTAAGTATTACTTTTCCTCAGGTATTAATTCAAAATTTATTGCTCTGCTAAATATTTCTACTTGAGAAATCACAAAAGTTTCCTTCTGATTCCAGTAATTTTTTCTTATTGAGTATATTAAAAGCTTTCAGTTTAAATCGCAATGATAATTTGAGAATGAAGATAAAAATCCCAGCATTTTAAGAAGAAATATGCCATTAGAACATTGTGTAAGATAAACATGGTACTGTACTTGAATTAAGACAATAGTGTACTAAAGAGAGAGCATACAGTGATGTCAGCATAATTATGTATGTGAGTTTTCCTTTGAAGTACTCAGCTTTTTTTTTTATGCAACAACCTCCAGAGTAAGACAGCATTTTGAAAATGAAACCCTGATCTAATTGAAAAGGAAAAAAATCCCTCCTCTGACAGATGAAATCAGGCTTTAACTAGGTTGATTTTTCTCTTCAGCAAGGCTCATAGCACTCTCTATGGACAGTTGGAACCAGCTTTCACATTTGGCTGGCACTGGTTTGCCTACAGATACAGTGCCAACTTTCCATGTCTGACTCTCAGGTGAACTAGATAGGAGCACAGGTGGAAAGGTAATGTCATCCCTCTAACCAGGCACCAACATAGTAGAAGCAGAAGTATGTCAGAGTCCTTCTGTGGACTTCAACTTGGCTCACATTCGCTTTGAAGTTAAGGGAAAGCATTCATAGCTGAAGATGAAAAAAACCAGTTCATTGGAGCCTGCAACACCCAGTGTTGCCCTTGTGACTTTCAAAGAAATCCCAGTTGTGACTTTCAAAGAAATCCCAGTTATGTGCACTGGTTCACACAACCCTGGAGTGACAGGGTTGGAATTGTTATTATTTATCTAACTGAAGGGAAAGAAGTGAAAGACGGAAGGGGGCAGCCCTCAGAGCATCCCTCTGCCTGACAGACACTCTGACTGCTCTCTGAGATTGCCTACTTGATGAAGAAAATATGAACTTTAGGCAAAAGCTGGAATTCAAACAGCGGGTGAACATCCCAGAATCTGGTCAGTTCATAACAGAAGAATAAAGCTTTCCTGACTACCAAAACCTGTGTTTAGAGGAAAGAAGTCTGTCCTTTTTATTTAGTGAACTAGTATCCTCAATCCACTGTCACCATAAATCTTATAACATTCAATTACTATTGTACTTGAACTGAGTGAGCTATTTAGTGACCCAGAAAATGTGTCATTCTCCACAGGATGCGATTCTGTTAACCATTATCCATCTACCTGCTGCTACTCGGAAGATATACATTTTGCTGACTACAGCAACAGTAACTTTTAGTCTATTTTATTTCTGCACATTGAATAAATGAATTCCTGTAATTCACATGCTCAGCAGAGCTGAGGAGCTCTATAGTATGGTTAAATGATGCTGCAATATTATCACATTACATAATTTACAACTTACAAAGTGTAAGCTCCTCACACCTAGACTATGGAGTAGTCTTCACAGCAGAACACTCGAAAAAATGTGAAGGAAATCTGAGTAGTCAAGACCAGAATCTTAATTCGAATGAATCAGGTTCATTAATTAGAATTTTTCCACTCAATGTTCAGAAGCCTTTTTTCTCCTGGGAGATACGCTTTTCCTTTCTCTTCAGGTTCATCTATCTGTCATCTTGATCAATTTTTCCAAATTTGACTTTTTCTAGAACCCCACTGGCTCTTCTTTTATACTACAGCTTAATTCTTTATTTTCTCTATATCCTGTCTTCTGCCGGTGACACTGTGCATCTTAAATGCTTTTTTAAACCCTCCACACAGCTGTACTAAAAGTATTTTTTCCACAGGGTTATCCAAGCATAAGAGACAAAATCTCACTCACCTGAGCGGGTTGGTTTGGGTTTTTTTTGCAGTTCTGCATCATGTTACTCTTGCATTGCATGTATGCATAATTATAATGTATACTACAAGTCTGGCTGCTGTTTCAGACATCATAGGTTCCTTGAAAAATTGTGAATAAAACTACAAATGCCACAGTTCTGATTTTATAATAAGCATCCCTGCTTCCCAGGGGTGCTACTGTCTAATTATGAAGACCTACGTGATGCTAAGGGGTGGCTCACAAAAAAAGAGAGAAAGGAAGGTGAAATAAAAAGGACACTCTGTAAACAACGCACACAAGTAGCTAGGAAGATAAATCTGGATGTGATCAATTGTGACATTTTGAGAAGAAAAGAGAAAAGCCCATCATGAATAATAAATTCTCCTTAAAAGTAAGAGTTGTTTCCAAATGAAAGTGTGCAAACAAAACAAAAAACATTCATGCTATACTTTATTTATACTCTATTTATGTGTTTGAAAAAGTATGAAAACAAGAATTAGGCAGTGGATAGCATAAGCATTGTTTTAGAAATAGCTGACCATGCCTATAACATTATTGGCTCAGGTATTTGCAATCATGTTAGTACTACTCAGGCACTCTATTGCTGACAGAATCTAGTCATCTGAATTGCCTTAATTTATCATTATATAAGAACACATTCAGTACAAACACCGTAGTTATTGAAAATATGCCATCAAATATTTGAAAACTGCTGTGAGTTATAGAGAAACATAGAGGCATAAGGTGCTTACAGACTTCTAAAGTGTGGGTCCTCATTTTCCTTCAGTACATCCAGTTGTAAGCACACTAGGGTTCTTGCATGAATACGAACAAATTTGGCATATTTTGTTTAAGGGTTTTTTTTACTTTTTTTTTACCTTTTTTTTTTCTTTAAAGATTTAAGTAGCTGTAGTAGTATTCATTCTATGAATATTGTAAATATCCATTTTTCAGTAGGAACAACATAGCTGTGACTTTTTTTCCCTCTCTCCTCATAACAATTGCTAAATAATTATTGATTTGCTAACATAGTGTAGGCGATCCCAATATTTCATTGGGATTTAATTAAAAAATTAAAATAGGTGTATTTTTGTCTCATGGATACCACATGAAGACACTCTGCTTTGATTGCTGTTACTGCATATAATAAGCTTCTCCCAAATTTCAGTATCTGGTACATTCATAGACAGAACAAAAGACAATTTCAGAACATGTTATATGAAAAACATAAATCATGAACATCTTTACCTGAAAATGTCCAAAGGAATAAACACAGCAATTTCCATCAAGTTCCTCATCAAAACTATTTTGAAATACTTGTCCCATGAACTTCTCTATAGAGCAAATAGAATTTCCAAAAGAAGCCTATGGGCTATCATAATTTCTTGTCAATTAGTGTAACTCCAATGGTATCTTGATTTCTGTTAACTTAGGATATGGCTTTTCATTTTATTAGAAGGACAAATTTTTGAAAGAACTTATTCCAAAAAGATTCCAATCCTATGCTCACGTTTGCACAGGCAGAAACAGCCACCTGTGGGGAATAAAAATGTTTTTGCACGTTTATTCTGCACGCAGTCTGCGGTGATGGCCCTTGGAATGGTATCAGTATGCTTCAGAGACAGAACACCAGACTCAGCACAGGGGGTCTACATAAACAAATTAAAAGAATTCAAGAGCAATCTTGAGGAAATCTTGATGACCTCTTGGGAAGTTTGGAAGACTATTGTTTTTCTTAGCCTGCTATTTATATATAAAGAAAGGAGAATTTTCCTTCTCTACCTCCATATTTATCAATAAAATACTCTATTGAGGTGATGCATATTTTATTCCATCTTGCCTCCTCATCCTTCATGCTTTTGCCTTTAAGAATGTGATGGTAGTAGAATACCCTCTTATGAATATTGTTAATATTTACAGTGACAGAAACCACTCTGGAATAACCATCTGCAGAAAAATACTTCTTTCTACCTTTGAGGGTACCCAAAGTTCCTTTTCTGTACTCCACGACAGCATACACTGCACTCCATAACATCTCAACTTGAGTACTTTCTCAAGACATGTCAAATTACATTAAAGTTCTATTGACCTATAGCTGTTCTTATTCACACATCTGGGCGATCTGTTCTTCCTTGCACACGCAAAACCTTTTCAATGGGTTTGAGACAGGTGTATCCCAGGGAGCTGGCAGGGCTCCTCATCATCAAACACTTGACCATAGCTTTTCAATATCCTGTAATTCCTGGACTTTCAGACCTAGGGTCTCACCTGCATCAACATGCCCTGGATGGAAGAAAGGCCTTCTGTGCACAGAAGTAAAGTAAGGCAGAAAGTAATGGTCTGCATGATTAAATGAAGAGCAAGTCCAAGAATGATCTACTAGTCTAAGGATGATTTCATTTACAGTGAAACAGTAAACAAGGATGATAGAAACCTCTGAAACTTTCTATTCAAAAATAAGACTTAAAATTCATGTCAAAAGCTTCTATAAAATTTCTAGTGGTACTGATAAAATATACCAGAAATCACAGCCATATTAAAAACAGAGATCATAGAATCATAGAATGTTAGGGATTAGCAGGGACCTCTAGAGATCATTGACTGCAACCCCACTGCCAAAGCAGGATAACCTAGGGCATGTCACACAGTAACACATCCAGATGGGTTTTGAAAGTCTCTAGAGGAGACTCTACAACCTGTCTGGGCAGCCTGTTCCAGTGCTCCATCACCCTCACAGTAAAGGAGTTTGTCCTCATGTTGAGGTGGAACCTTCTATGCTCAAGTTTATATACATTGTTCCTTGTCCTATTGTCCTATATACAGAAAAGAGGTTGCCCCCTTCCATTTGACACCCACTCTTTAGATATTTATAGACATTAATAAGGTCCTCTCTCAGTCTTCTCTCAAGACTAAACAGACCCAGTTCCCCCAGTCTTTATTCATAGGGGAGATTATGTAAATGAATTCAGGGTGTTCAACTGTGATCACCTATATAATTATTAAAAATCTGTTTATCAGCAGCCTGCTGTTATATAACAAGCTTTTTATGTTCCT
>JANVCC010010406.1:935753-993172 GCA_025345505.1 Todiramphus chloris collaris
TTTTTTTTTTTTTTTTTTTTTCCCAGTCAGGAACTGAAAAAACACTTTTTGGCATGCAAATACTTCTTTAACATCAAAACAAACCAACCCACTCAGTTCACTTTTGGATAGTCACATACCCTATCTTGATAAAGACTCCTTTTACCTTTTATTATTACTGTAGCTCATGTCACCCTTGTATTGACAGTAATAGTATACAAAGTTATTCCTTTTTCTTGCTCATATACTTTCTGATTAATGAAATGCAGCACAGTATTTTACTATGATGAGCTCTCATTGCAAAATTCCATACCAAAGATCAGGCTGCTATGCTGAAAATGCAAACCAGAAAGATTTAAGGATGCACAGTAGGATGCAGTAGGATTCCTGCATCATGCCCTGATGAAGGAAAGTCAAGGAAAGACTGAATCCATTATTTCAAGAAAGATGCACAATCTAAAATGGTGCATTGCTTGTGACAGAAAATGGAAGCATATTGGCCTTGTTACTCAAATGAGACAACAGATCTAGTTTTTCTTAAGGTGTCTTTATCTTCTGTAAAACATAGGAAGTGGCTCCAGACTAGCCATATAACAAAATGTTACAAAATCACAGATTTACTGAGGCTGGAAAATACCGCTGAGATCATCGAGTCCCATCTATGACCAATATTTGCAACATTTCCACAGATAACGAGCTCCTTTTTATTTGTAGCTTTACTTTTTTTCCCAGGAGATTGTTTCTCTTAAGATGTTGTTCAGCTCTGACCACCATTCTTACTTTTCAAAACCAAGGAATACTGAGGTTAAATTTATCATTACAAAACAGCAATTCTAGTCCCCTTTAAATGTAAACAACACTTGATACTTGGGGTAGGCCAGGGTAGAAACTGGAGTACCTTCACCTAATGACCCACAGGTCTTGCTAAATGAAGGTCTTGTTTGCTGTACATCAGTTTTAAACACCTGTTCATTACATAGTCAGCCGTCCTGACTACAAAGCTTATTTCTGAACTTCATCTGTAAAATAAAGTCTGATATTCAGTAAACTTAAGAACTTCCAAATAGTTCCTAAAACCTATTTACTGTCCAATTATAACTCAGCACATGAGTTATGACTCCAGTTATAAGTCAGAGAAAAGTATGCAGACCATCACATACTGAAAAGCTGAAGATAACACCACAAAAGCCTGAAATAGATTATTGTAATTTATTCTGGCAGTTTTAAGAATCAGCAGGTCTTGCAGCTCTAGTAGCAAGCAAAGATTTCTCAAAGTGGTTTTATGTGTGTGCATTTTAAATGTAGAAGAAACCTGAATTTTATAAAAAGAGTGGTCAAAACTTACTGAAAATCAGATTCTTTCAGGATGTACAGAGCGACCTATTAGTTTTGAAGGTACTAGACTGAATTGTGAAAGATAAATCAAGCATATAGATTAAAATAAATGGTTTAAACCTGAGGGAATCTACTCTTTTTATTTACATACCATGTTGTGCAGATATATATATATGTATCTCCTTTTCAACACAATTATTCAATTTTCCTTTTCAGACTGAAGAAGAGCAGCGTCTGGTCTGAAAACATAGCAGTTATAGTAGCCTTTACTTATTTTCAGGCAGGCATATCTGATAACGCCGAGAGATCTGAGAAACCTTAGTTAATTATACTACCAAACCGCTGGGTAAGTGCTTTGTAAAATTTAGATTCATAAAGAATAGAAAGAAATACAATCATCCGGGGTTTTTTTTGGGTTGTTTTTTTTTTTTTTATTTTCAAGACATGCATTTTTCCCCCAATATACAATTGCTAACCCATCAAATTCAGGGAAGTTACTCAAGAGATATAGATGTTTAAGCACAAAAAATATGAGTCCATATAGAAGACAGTGAAAATAATAACTATTTCTAGACAAGTCTTGCACTTATATGAAGTTTGGCGGTATCTGAGTATATAAAAAATATCTGACACTCTGGTAGGCTGAAAACAAGGGTAACAGCATAAATTCGGTTCTTACAGTACTGTTGTCCACCTGGAAAGAAAACGAAGTTAATCTGGCTACCTAAACATACTATCAGCAACTGCCCATGTCACAGTGTGGAAAATCTTCATGTTGCTTGTATTTATTTGAATGAATATAGGCTGTTGACTGCAGATACACAAAATAAAAGCACAGTACTTTAGAACCATCACTGCGTTCTTCCAGGATGGCTCTTCATAGAAGAAAAAAAGGAGAACAGTTCAGCAGCCAGAGTCTTAAGAAACAGAGGATTTCTCGTCAAAAGAGCATTTACTCATCAGTAAAGGGAGAATATGAAATGCTTAGAAGAAATTCCTGTACCCCAATGCCAGGTGTAAATTCATATTTGCCCAGGAAGAAAAATTCTGACATTAGATGACATCCCTGATATATAAAACCAACTGGGCTATTAGATCAGAAGACATCACCTCTAATCAAATTTTATTTTATTTTTAGTATCTCAAGCACAAAAATATAAAATTTTGCTCATGTGGAAAGTTTCAACTTATGGAATACTGAGATCATTTCCCTTTAGAAAAGAAATAAATATGCATGGACATATGTGGTGACACTCCAAAATAACCCTTTCCTTTTATCATTTTTTATTTTATGACATAGAAATAGCCATTTACACCTATAGAGGCTCAGTGCCCTTATATTAGAACTTAGTATTATTTATATTAGTAATGAAAGAAACATTCTTGAGATGCATAAAACCTACTCAGGGGCTTGGGATGTTTTGTTACTGCCATAATATGAATTCGAATATACAGAGAAAAATTTCACATCATCAGCTTATGTAAATCCACAAATGTGATTCACTCTGCATTCCAAATTCACAACAAGAATGTTAAGAAAACAAGTTAAATAGGTGGCAATAAATCTTTTCAGAAGGAGGAAGACATAAGACAATTTACTTCACAATAATTCCCCAAACCTCTTTAAAAATAGAATGATCACAACTCTGAATCTACTCTTTTGGCCGATTAAAAACATCTCATTACCCCACACAGGATCATCATCATAAAGATGTATTGGTCTGTTCTCATTGGCAGTGTCTTATGGGTAAGTCCAAAATGAATATTGTTGTTTTGCTATTGAAATGTCAATGCCAAAAATTATACATAATTCACTAGAATCAATGGAACCTTCAGATTTATCTACACACAGAACCAAAGGAAGCCCGTACATCAAAACTTGATATTTTAAATAAAAAGTCACAATAGTAGGTTGGTCTTTTGGTTTTATTTTTGTTTTTTTAAATAATGTTTTTTGTCAACTGTGTTTTAAAACATTGCATTATTTTTCCTGACTCTTATCTTGCAGAAGATACCAAGTTATGATTCATGATGAAGAAAGATCAGCTCATGCTTGCTGCTATGTCATGTATAGATGCTTTGGAAATTTTACTTATTGTTTTCAGTGTTACTTCTTTAGCTGCAGTTGAGCCAAATATATCTCAATTCTTCAAGTGTTTAAGAATATGCTTAAATATTCATTAAACACAATGCAACATAATCATGAGAATTGTGTTTAAACTCTTGTGAAATTACATCTTTAGCAATCAGCAGTCTGATTGCTAGTAGCTTCCTTGGTTCTGCTGGATTTGCAAACTCAAGATAGATGAGACATATGTAAGACAACATAAAGTCTGGGAATCTGTACCAGCGCCTCTTTGAAATGAAGTATGACCCACACTTTTGTGGCAAGTCTGATTGTTCAATGCCTAACCATTTGTGTGGAAAATCACTTTGTATGGGCTCTTCCTCACAACTGGAGTTTTTCTACTCTTTCTAGTTGGTGCAAGAGCCAGTAAAAGTGGCCAGCATTTTTCAGTATTTACCAATGGCTTCCATCCTCAGAAGGTGCCTAGAAGGAATGCTGCTACTTTTCTTTTTAAAGTCATCACCCACATCACATAACAGGGTTTCACTCACAGCAAGGGCTGATTCACCTTTTTTCCTCTCCCTACTGAAGAAATATAATACATTAAAATGAACAGCCTTGGGGTTCAGCTTGTTAAATAAATGCTGAAGAGTAGAAAATTCAATACCCAGTTTTTGGTGCTGGGAGGGCTGCAGATTTTATTTTTCAAAAGGTCCAATTTTCCACCTTGAATATACAGCTCATAGTGACACTTCTGTTTAGAGGGAGTGAATCTTTTGCTCAGGACTCCATTTAAAAGAAGTAATTTGGAACAGCCTTTGCATAACTTCTGGTTCAATATTTTATATTATATAATAAAAAAGCTTTTGAAAACTTTTTTTTTTTCAGCATGTGTGAAAGAGATAGTTTCAATAGCAGAAAGATTCAGAGAGGAATGTTCTTTCCTACAGACAACTAAGACAACTTCAAAGATAAAATTCAAAGGTGGAACAAAGTCTCAAAGGAAAGAGATATATTAAGCCTAGACCCTTAACCAAAGCTGAGGAAGGTATTCAGGGACATATACGTCTTGGCAGAACCAGAAGTCTTCCATAGTAACAAAAACAATTATCAAAACAAGCTAGTTTCCCTGAGATAGTTTAAAACTCTGGAAAACTTAATTTTCCTAATATTTAACAGGACTACCCCTCAAGGATAATCACTATTAAGAACTATGTTTAAGAACCTCTCATTTTAAAAACTGCACAGCAATAAATATTGTCAAACATAGCCAGGTACATCACAAGAATCACCTTCAGTCTCCCTTCTAATAAAATCACCAATAAAACCAAAATCACCAATAAAACCAAAATCACCAGTAAACACAGATTACAGAGAATACATTCTCACAATAATAAATACATTCACATTCAGATGTAAATCTTCAGACTCAGCTTAACTATTCTTTCACTCAAGTTGATAGAAATGTAGGAGCAATAACCCAGAAACTCACAAACAACCTAGATCTCAGAATCCTTTTCCTTTCCTCCTGAGAGGCAGGTGTGCTTGTTAATGAATCCAAAGCAACTGAGGCATTTATTTCAAGTTCTAAGAGTATTCCAACACAACTCTCCACTAAAAGTGCAGATGAAATATTAAGCAATGGTATTTTCTTCATAACCTAGATGTATTACAAGGCAATTTTTGTCATTGGAAACTATGACAGTACAAAATTGCATTCAATTAAAACAGAACATTACCTTGCAAACCAGGCTCCACGGATACAAGCAGGAAAGACAGAGAGTTTGCTGCCAAGCTTTCCAGCTCCACTGCTCACTTACTAGAAAACAAGAAGAGGAAAATGTGTTTAGACTTGTTGGTTATATTGAGCTTTTGAAATGGAGACGTTTTTAGTGAAATTCCTTGAGATGTTTCGAGATCATATTTAGGCCCTATCCAAAAAAGAACAGAAAGGATTGTTAGAGCCATAAATGCCTCTGCTGAAGCAAATAAGTCTAGAGATAAGTGAAAGCTCCTAATAGCAGTAAGTAATAGGGTGCACTTAGTGGCACTCAAAGGGAGCAGGCAACCATGTTGCCTGCAGTAGCATAGAAAGCCATTTATTAAAGGATCTGAAGGTGAAACAGACAAAGCATTAAACCCAGAATGGAGACACAGAAAACAATAATGTTTTCAGCAGTTGAATTGACTACTTGTCTCTGCTGGTGATAGAATTTGGCACCTCCACAGATTTCTCCATCTATGTCTCCACCTCTTCAGTAAGAAAGGAGGTTTTAAGAACTGTACCCTCTTGCCATATTAAACTAAATCTGAACTTTCAACTTATTTTAATGAGACATACAAAACAACCCAACTGCCTTCAACAGTGAAGCCAGAGGAGTTAAGAAAATTTCTGACTTGTATGTTTGTCAGGACAAGAATAACCCATGATAGAGTGAAAGAGTCACAGATTACACAATAACCCAGAACTACACTGATACCAAAGACTAGTAATGATTGTGCTATTTCAAAATTAACCTGAAAGAATGCCATGAACTCTTTTAATTAACATGTCCCCCAAAGTTTTTCAGAAAGACAAACAAAAAGAACAAAATTATTTGGCTTATTGTCCTACAGAAATTATTTTTCCAAGATATTCCACAATGCCTGAAAAAGAAGCCTCTGCAGTAGATAAAGCACATCATGATGTAACAGATATTATTCCAAAACCTGAAAAATAGCATATAGAAAAGAAATAAAAATATTACTTAAAAAATTATATTCTTAGGATATTATATAAACACAACACTGCAGTTATGAAAAATATCAAGCATTGTAAGTAAATACAATTTTGATGGTGAAATACAATGTTTTATCTAATTCTTATTCAATGAACTTGTTATGTGGTATTCAAATATGTGAGTTAATTCAATCATTTTATATTATACTATGTGCTTGATCATGGACAAGGTAAAAGGGACCAACAGCTGAACTGCAGAGGGAATCTGTAACATAAGGAATTTATGTAATTTGCAGGAGTCTTGGAAGGCATCAAAGAGCTGCCAGCACTCCAGGCAGGACCATCTACACTAAACAAAGCTGTTTCCCTAGAGAGGTTAGGTTGCTCATTCACCAAAGCCGTAATTTTTATGTGAGATTTGTTTCAGTTCTCTATTATTTCCTTACCATATCATTTTCAGACAGTTTGCTTTGTGGAAACAAAAACTTTATATACTATTCATTTATTTTTCTTGTAATGCAGAGTCACAATGGGACCTAGCTGAAATTATTCTCTCCTCAAATGGTTATATTGAAGGACTGGAGTGATTAAGCAAATTGTCTAGAAATACATTTCTTGGGCTTCCGGGGCCCCTTTATGCAATTTGCTTGGCTTTCTGTTGTTCTGTATAAGCTGTTACTGTGACAAAAAATAACCCCAAGAAGTAACACCCCAACACCCCCGCCCCCTGTTGCTTAGGTGATAAGATTAACAGGTGTGGGCAGAAAGTTTGCCTCAGAATTTTTATGAACAATTGTCATGGAATAAAAACTGCAATTCTGCAATGTTTTGCTGAAATTTGAACACTTCTCCACACATTCAGAAACGTAAATAGTTTCTTCTTGATGGAAACTCACATTCATGCCTAAATCCAATTGTACAGCTCTTATCTTTATATGTACCAGAGATAGAAATTAAGAGGAATATTTTAAAAGTCAAATGTTATATTCTATTTATAGCAAGGTTTATTATTTGAAGAATTGGAAATAACCAGCCATACAAGAAAGCAGGAGGAAAAAGCCACTAGGAGAAAATAATATTGCATCATCTGAAAGCACAGGAATGACAAAACAAAATATCTAGTAACAGGCAGAATTAATTTCTAGACAGTTTATTTAACTTATAGGGTATTTTCTTCATTCTTGCTCTCTAACTAGATTGCAAATGCCTTATCTAGATGAACTCATAAGAAGTGTCAAAACACACAGCAAATGTGTGTGTAACTCTGGTTCAGATGGTAACTCCGAAGGTAGAAAGGCTGGTCAAGGAGGACACAAGCTGAGACAGGAAAAATAATAGAGGGGTGGGGAAGGTGCTTTTAGTTTTGGTTTTGCTTCTTACCAACCTACTATATTTTTAATTGTTAATAAATGTCTGCTATGCCCTTGATAATAATTGGTAAGTGATCTGGTCCTTATCTTGACCCACAAGCTTTTTCATCTTATTTTCTCCCCCTGTCCTGTTGAGGAGGCACAGTGAGAGAGAAACTGGGTGGGAGTCTGGCAGCCAGTGAAGGTCAACCTGCCACAGTTTCTCTACGCACTCCTGGCAATTCTTCATTAAGAAAGATAAAAAGAAGTATCTTCTTCTAATGAGCTCTACTGTCACTGGGATAAAGCCAACATTATAAGGTTATGTCAAAAAAGAGTAATACTTCAGCTCTCTTCTGTCATGAATATTCCAACAGGGTAATTTTGCTTTGGTAAGAGCACATATTTGGTCATTCAGTGTGCATGCTGTTATACTTGTTAGGTCAGCTCAAGAAGGTGGGCGGTAATCAACTTGTTCTACCACTGCAATATCTTATGTCATTATTATTGAACCTTTTTTTTGGTACCAATTACAAGATATTTTCCTACACAAGAAAATAGTGATATTTTCATAACAGCAATCTTTCCCTCAAAAGCAGTACTTCTTTCACACCATACTGGAAAAATATATTCCACTCTAAATATTCTACTGTAATGTTGCAGGTTTCTACACTGTATTGAGTTCCTAAATTTATTATACCTTATTTAGTTAAATAAAGAGCAGTTGCTTTCACTGCTGTGTAGGTTAAAGTAATAGGTTCAAAGCTAACTTATTCAGTGATTTTAATGGAGAAGTGGGGAAGCTTTATTTGAACTCATGGCAATATTTTTTTTTTCTTTTTTTTAACTTCCTAAGGGAATTGTAAATATTTTCTAATCTCATCTTTTGTTCCCTTGAATTCTTTTCAGATTTCACACAGAATGAAATTTGAATGAAAAAAACCCACCATACAAATAAGCAAATCCACCATGTCTCTAAAAAATTGTTTAATTCCTTTCATGCTGAAAGAAAAAGGAAGTATTTTTATTGTAGCCATTTACCTTCACCTTTGGTTGCACACATAGCAGACAAAATTATGTGTGTGAGCCTTTGGAGGATGAGAGAATTTAACTCAACTGTGCTTTATATTCTAACTAGCCTTCAAAGGATATTCAAATAACCAGATTTCTGTCCTCCCCAAAATGCAGCAGTAAAATGGAGTACTGACATCGAAGTCTTCTCCATTGGAGAACCTCAAGAATCAAACTCACGAATGTTGGTAACACCTCCATCTCATTATTTCTGAGTGCAAAATTGAAGTCGTAGTAGAGGACTGGAGGGATATGGTTATGACATTCCCAGTGGGAATTCAACACAATTCATCACAAAAGTCTACTAGAGAAACTAAGTTTCTCTGGGACAAAGAAGAGGTCCTTATAGAGATAAGTGATTACCTAAAAGGTGAGAAACAGAGAAACTAATCAGTCTCCTCATCAGCAGTATATGACTAGAGCATCATCTTACAAAGAGGTGTCCTTCGCCCCAAGCCACTCTTTAGGTGGTACCAAGCCGATGCCAGAAAACCACACAAGCTTGCTAGCCAGGTGTGGAAGTGGTAGAGAAAATTCAGTGTTATCATGTGTAAAGTGATACATTTGGGAAAAAAAAAAAGCACTTCATTAGATAAAAAGTAGTGTGTTCTGATATCATCACCATCCCTCATGAGACTTGGGAGTCTAAGAAAGCAGGTCTGTGAGGACATCAGCTTAGCAGTCGAGAAAGCAAACACGAATCACAAGAATTACTGTGAATGGAAGAGAGAAAAAAAATGTAAAGCACTGAGAGACATAAATGGAAAATACTCAAAGAAAAATGAGAGGGAGGGACTACTGCAATTTTCTACAAAATCTTTAGTGGCACAAGTAATGGCCACTACAAAAACCAGTGGGAACTGTACAGTATCCAGCAGAATAAAAATCCAAAATAAACAAAAAGATGCATTTCATTCACAGATTGTGCAGGGAAAACACAGAACTTTTCTCCCCAGATGCTGATCATCATCAAATTTTTGGAGGAAAAAATCATCTGCAGGAACTCCCCTTTGGTAATTCTGGAATATTTTATCTAAATTTGTCTATTGCAACAGTGTAAGTGCAATCTCATTCAGGATGTTTCTTTAAGATAGAGGACAACCTTCACAAAAATAATGCTGAGAGTATCACAATATCAAAACATAAAATCATAAAGAATAGAAGTCACCAAAATATACTACACAGAGAAAGCCTGAAGTTATTACAGAGATTTCAGTTGGATTTTCTGAGCCACATGACAGAGTACAGAGTTGTGAAATGAATTAAGATAGTTTTGCCCTAAAAGCACACAATAAACATGAACATCATGGAAATAACTTATGTGACCTACATATTCTAGAATACTGAAAACACTAAAGGCCACAAAACTAAAATGTTTAGATGTAACAGAGATAAAAATCTGAATGCATTAACTGTCAAATAATAAATATTTCAGATTTTTAAAAGATTTCAAAATTCTATTAATAATAGCAAAGATCTTCCAGTTCCATATCTTGACACTAAATTAACTGGCTTTATATGTAATTTCTGTGAGTGTGTCAAGCATAAAATAATTAAATTCTTTAGACAAAAGAATTTTGTAAGGCTAGTGGTCATATTTTTCGCAAGATTAAATCACCTAATTTTTTCTACAGATTTCTAAGGAGATGTTACCTAAGTTCCACCGTCATAGTTCAAAACATTATCTTAAAATGGGTGTTTCTTGTCAATCATTAATGAATTGAACAAATAAACATTTCCATATAAGCCTAAATCAGACTATGGTGGTTGTTGATTTTTTTTAACAGATGTGTTAGATTGCTTACAATACATATTAAGCTTAGAGTCAGTTTTTAAAAATCTCAATAAAGTATCTATTAGAAGAGTAAACCTTATTGGATGCATATATCCCACTTGCTCTGAAAGCATCTCTCAGAGACTTGTTATTGAATGAATTAATTAAAAAAATTTGCTGTACACTGAGATCTGCAAACATGGCCTTTGAGAGTTTTATGAATACGTAGTAAAGCTTTCAAATCTTTACTGTTTTAGCAGAGTTGCTAAATTGTGGTGGACCACTGTAATCCACAGGCAACTATTTCTGCTCCTGAGTTCGTTCCACTCCCCCCAGCTAAGAGGAGTTTTAGAATGACAGTGGAAATGTATATTCATGAGAGTTGTCATTGTACTGAAATGAAATGTCCACTGTTTCTTATTCAGAGTTATGTGGCATACTGTGCTCTGTACACATGTAATTGCATTTTAGCATTTCAGATTCTGCACAAGAAAATACTAGAAATAGAAAAAAACAATGTTAAACTCAACATAACTGGAAGTACTGGGTTTTAACTACAGAAAAAGCTTTCTAATTCTAAGGATAGTTTAGCACTAAAATGTAATGATCATGGTAACTGTGCAACCTCTAGTACTTTTGTCTTTATGAAACTTGATAAACATCTGTCAGAAATGACATACATACATATATAGGCAGCACTGGAAGAGGGGAGTGGGATATATGCACTCACCTAAAATATACATCTCTCTTCACTTTATTTTACTTATCACAAGTGATCAAAATTGAACCGAAGCAGTAGTATGAGGTTTAAAACCAGGATAAAAATTAAAAAACCCAAACTGTTCAAAATTCCCTTTTTAAATGTCCTTAAGAATTATACAATCTTCAGTTATTACAAATTATATTTTAAACATTATTACATTTTTGAAAAACTTTTGGAAAACTAATCAGTTTCAGATTTCTGATGTCACAGCACATATTATCTCCTTTGTCTTTAACAAAGTCCATACAAATTTATTGATGATTTTCTTGAAAGTCAGAATAATGGATAATGAGGTATTCTTCAATAAACGACTTAAATTCTGTCATTCTCTTCATTTTTAGCCATTGCATAACCTTCAATTATCATGACTGCTGACTGTTGAATGTTTAACAATACTATAGACAAAAGTGATATGAAAAAGCTTATGGTCTGTATAAAATGATTCCTTCTTATTTCTTATGCCTCTCAAAAATTTACTCATTTTTCAATAAAATTTGCAACAACTGGTTACTCTTTATCAAAATGTTACAAGCAAAATGCAAAATGAAAATTACCAAGAAATGAAATAAAAAATATTGCAATCCAGGACAAATATCAAAGTGTCATCCAATGAAATCATAATCATCTGTCTCCTCTCCATGTTTGTTCTCTCTGCCACCTGCAGGATTCCTCCAAAAAGACTGCACAGTTTGTAGTTTCATCCCTCTACATACTGCACAAGTGCTATCCACATCTACAGCTGTCTACCAAAATCAAATTACACATTTCTGGAAAAGCAGAAGGCAGAGTTATTTATTCCTTGACTCTGATTACATATCACCTGTAGGTTTCATTTAATCTCTGCCATTCCAATACATAACGGTAACTGATACCAACATATATATTCTACTCAAATCTTTCACCCATTCTATCCCACCTCCTTGCATGGTGGTGTTACAGATCAGCAGAATTACAGCTACTATGAACTGGCTAATGACAGACAAATGTTCTGAGTATTTCTTGGAATGAACCGCACCATCAACTCACTTCTGATAATCTGTGACATCACCAGATAGTTCAGATAGGTTCTCTTAGAGTTGTGAAACACCTCATGGTGCACCAGAGTTCTGGGAACAAGTCTGGATTTTTTTTTTTTTTTTTTCATTTCATAGGCATTTAGGAATAACTGGTTATAATAGCTGAAATTATTATGTCAGTTTCTTCTTATGAGAAATGATCTCTTTTTATCATAGATATTGTGAAGGTACACAATATTTTATGAGCCAAAGTCTTGACAAAACCACATTACATAACAATTCAAAATTGCCATTCAGTGTAAAACAGAGTTTGAAACATAGCTTAAACATGTCTCACTGAACTGGACAAAGACAACACAGACATCTAGAATGCCCAATACTCACTTGCACCAGTTAACATTCAATCATTACTATTAATTGTAGGTTTCATTTGTATAAAGTCTAACAGCTTTATTTTGCTGCCTGATAGTTCAAAGAAATCACTCTTTGATGGTGAAAAAAAAAGTTCATGATATTATATGATGTAATATTAAACTGTTAGAACAGTCCACTTTACAATCTCTTCTCATCAGCTCAGCAAATAGCACTTGTCATCTGATAAAGTGAAAGAATAAGACCTTTATTCATGAATGTTTCCCATTTCAGTCAGGTATGTGCTGAGACAAGAAGACATGAGAAGTTACAAGAACAGGGATTACAAAAACATTCATTCATCTGAGCATGAAACCCAACTGTACTCTTGCATTTTCTACAAGTGCCAATAATCTTTGTTCTTCAGGTGACTTCCTCCCCTGTAGTTTGCTTGCATCTATTATTTACATTACCAATATTGTTTTCCATGATATAATGCTAATTTCTTGCAGAAGAATGAATATTTAGTTTTGTGCCATTTAAAAAAAAAAAAGGATAACTTACTCTCAGAACTTGGTTCTCTTACTCTCAGAACTCTTAGTGCATGACCAAAAAAACTGTATGTGTGACTCAACAACACCTAAAAAAGTACACCTAGTACATAGCTGCAACAATCAGCGTGAGACAGCAAATCCCACAGTTAAACTACTGTTTGTTGGCTTTTGTGGGTAAGCATGTTTAATCATTTATTTGTTACTCCTGCATCTCTTCTAGGTCAGAGAAAGGTAAGAGATAATGATATTTGGTTTAGTCAAGGATACACAGAGCAACTTCAGTAACAGTGGAATGACTTGATGATATCACAAAGTGCTGCTAAAATCCATAGTGATTGTCAAAGAAGGAAGAACCACTGAAGGAATTAGGTTTTTTTCTCTGTCTTACTCTGAAAAAGATATGAGCTGCCTCTAAGATTTTCTCTTTCCACACACAGTATTTTTCCTTATTCATAGTCATATACAGAAACAAGTGCCTGAATAAAAAGAAGTTACACCTACAAAATAAGGCAACACTCCAGCATCCATACACAAGAGGTACTTCATTTTATAGCTGTAATTTACTGGTAATGTAATTGATATCTTCTAGCAATATAAGTGAATATAGAACTGTCACTATAATTAAATCAAGTTTATATGCATGTTCTTATACTAAAGCAAAATACTGTTTGACCTTGTACTTGTAAACTGATGGATGAGTCAAGTGCAGACCCAATTCATTTTAGAGGACTTTGTTTATAAAACACACCACATTCATCTTCAGATTGGGAAACTGAGCTCCTACCCTTAAGGTCTGCAGTAATCCTGACAGAATTGTAGTCTGAAAAAGAGTACCAATATATTTATGCTTTCCTTACCCTTTGGCAACATTACTTTCAGGGTAAGAGCTCTAGCAGCAAATATTTTGTTATATAGTCAGAGCTTAGTGCAGCTACTGAAGCAAATCAAAACACTCTAAACTCCAGATGCTTCATTTCATGAATTCACCCCAAAGCGAACAGATTACCATCTGGGCATATGAAACAGAAAGATAAAATATACACTTAAAGTAGTCTGTGTTTGTGAGTACAGTGTGTATAGTTTGAGCGAACATGCTATGAATTAGAAATGTTTTCTACCTGCATGGTGTTTGAGATATTATTGAGATGCTGAGCTGATAGTTTGGATGAAATGTAATAGGTTTTAATTCAGATGATAAATACTCCAAGAACATAAAAATATTCGACCCAACAGCATTGATAACATCTGAACTAGTGATTTACTTTTCCAATAACTGTTTTTCATTTCAGATATTCAGAAAAAAATATTGAAGCTATTTAAAGCCTTATTTCAGGGAATGAACTGTAACTGCCCAAACACTTCCCTGAGTGGCTCTTACAAACCCTCTTATCTTCATACATGTTAAGAGCTCACACTATAAATATATACAAAGCAGATCATAAACTCTTCCCCCAGGATTTTTAATTATATAAACTTCAGACTTTTGTGGGGTTTTGAATACTAATGTGAAATTTTGCACCCAAGGAAGACATTGGAAAAGAACTTCCACCACTTCCACCTTTTAATTTCTTTGGACACATATTTTATTGGGGCCAATAGCCTGAAATGTGTGGAATGATGTACATTGAAGCCTTTAATGTAATTCTGAACCATGGATGTGCCTGCTGTCTGAAACACAGGGAAAAGGCAGCAGAAAATATTGTCTGAGTAGTGAACTGAGTTAAAGAAACAAGATAGCCAGCTGTTTCTGGACTCAGAAAGTCACAGCAAAGCAGATCTGGATGAAAATATTCTTGACCGTCTTGACAGAAAAAAAGTCATGGGAATTATGATATAAGGGTAGAAAGGCTACAGGCAGAGTCACTTTTGAGTCGACTGACTTATTACTACAGATACAGCGGACTTCAACTAATTCCTATGGACTTTCTACCATTTACCAGAGCTCCAGGTTCTGTATTAGGAGAGGCACTTTCCATTTAAGAGTTACTATTAATATCCCTATTGCATTTACAATAAATACAGTTACCACAAATTCCCTCGATAATATTGTATGAACGTACCTCACATTCCTGCAAGAGACTGTCATGGGCTCAGGTTAATTTTGCTCATTTCTGCAGTGCATACTGTGGATTCCTTGAGTTTACATCCATTACCTTTAGTAAAAACCATCATGAACACATGGCTAATTCTACTATACTCAGATACTAAACAAGTGTGTTAGAATTTCTGTTTTATTCTATGCTAATCTGAGACCTCCTCCTACAATCTTTATTGATACTAACACAATTTTTATTAGGGATTATCTACTTTTTAACTTTTTAATCCCTTATTTTCAGCAAATTCTCAGCAATTACAGTCTTTGTTATAATTTCTCAATGTCCCTTTGACTTACAAATGAAATAGACTCACAGAACAGATCTGGAAAAGACTATAGTTTTCAAGCCCAGATGATATAGAATTACTACACCAAATCCAAATTTAGTCTCCCTAACCTGGGAAAGACAAACGTATTAAAGACTACGAAATTGAGCTCACAGTCTGAGAGACATATTTGTAGACTTTTAATGACACTGACTGATATAGAAAAAGGTTTGAATGGTATAGATCTTGTGATACTGTAGAGATGATACCCTCTATTATTTTTGAGTAGGTTGTTGTAATATTAGGTTGGATGGGCTGCAACTGTAGCTAAGCTGCCTGTTTTCTTCCAATCTTTGTGGATGACAAGAAAAATGCAGAAGATAAGCAGGACCTATTGAAAAGTGCTTAAGAAACACATGAGAGTTTTATACAAAGTTGTCAGCAACTAAGAGGTTACTAATCTTTAGTAAAACCGAAGAAATTTTTTGGTTTTAACCTCAAACATGGCTTCTCCAAATTAAAGAGTTCCAAAAAAATCTATCAGGAAATTTAATGACTCCTTTGTTCCTTCAACATTTCTAATCAAGACAAAAAGAACTTTTATGAAAAAGTTATGTTTCCTTTCAGGCCATCAATATAATCTGTCAGTGTTAAATTAAAATTAAATATTTTTTTCTTTAAACACTGTACTGTGTTCTTAGTGTTGTATTGATCCTCTTTCCTGTTCTTTTCAATAGGCATTGACTCTCCTCCATTAGGTAATCAGAGCTATTTAACACCTATAATGGAAAAAAAAATTATACAAAGGCAAGTGTAATACAAAGAGTAGCCTGTTCACTTCTGAATGCAATCAAATCAGAATGGGATTTCCATCTCTTATAAGGCATTGCACTCATGGTGGGAAATACAAACTAACACTTATGCAACTAAGAAGAAATACTCATCTTAATTCCGTGAATGAAAGCATTCTGACTTAAAATGAGCAACTAAGTATTTAATTTAAATTTTAGAATGGAAAACTTAGGATAATAATTTCCTGAAAAAAAAAAGTCAATCTTTTCAAGTACTTTTTAAATACAAACTTGTAAACTTGTTAATTACATTCTTGTGTTCTGCATGTTGTGAATTAAAAGCAAGAGCTCCATCTGTGAAGAATGTGAGCATGCTGGGCCCCTACTCTATAACATTTCACTGTTAAAAAGACATTTGCATAGATTTTATTATAAAAATGGAAATTTCTCAGATATATTAGCAACCAATAAAGTATTAAGTTGAAATACTGCATTCATTTACATTTTTTTGGTATCTTCTACTTAACAAAGCACTTTTATCTCACTCAAAGTTTGATTTAGTGAAAAGGACAGAAAATCCTCAGTGAAATAAATAAAGCTGACTTGTCTCTAAACGTGTAGAAAAAATGTTTGACTTTATCTCCCTTTTTATACACAAAAGACAATATATTTTCTAAAAGACTTTTGTGGACACTGGTTAGTTTTCTGCTTTTATTATTATCACTTAAGAGATACAACAAAGCTGAGTTTTCTCTTAAGAAAGATAAAAAAGATATAAACATCCACATTTATTAAGAGTTGAAAGTTAATAAGGTCCTGGGAGAATGAATGTTAGTAACTGTGAACTTGACAACCAGAGTAAGTAACTTCTGAAATATGTCTTCTACTTATCTGTGCTCTAGGGCTTCAAACCATTTCCTTTCTGTCAATCAGAAGGGATTTAATGTAGAGAATTCAAAAGTTTCAAATGTACTGAAAGAGACAGGACCTTCCCCTCCCTTTCCGCAAGTATAGGTGTAGCATTACTGCTATGGCTGAACAGCATCAGCTATTGAGATGAGAATTTTTGAAGGAAAGTATCTGTATATCATAAACACATTTTGTCTATGTTTACTCTAAACAGTGTATGTTCAGCTGAGAGCATCAACCTCATTCTCACACAAGCTTCTACACTGAGCCACAGGTTTAAAATGCTCAAGATATGCTTGCACAATTAATTTTAAAGTCAATAAGAAACTGTGAGTAGACTTGTAGAAAGAAACTATTCTGATTCACTGAATAAACTTAAATTAGGAACATAAAATATGTATTAATCACATGCTATCATTAAGAAATTACATGGAATTCCAACAATGCCAACATCCACAGTGTAAATTTATTACTTTGTAATGGCCTAAGGGAGTAGTTACAGACCACTGTGTAACCTAAAATTAAGAAATATTCCTCTCTAAGTTATACGATTCCTTGATCTCTACATATCACTTTCTTCATGCCATTTAGCTTTGCTAATATTATTTTCAAATCATGTGAATATTTGCTTACATTGACTTAAATCTTTAGTACCTTTTTTTTTTCTTTCTTCCTGGAATAATGTCAGAATTGTAAAGAGTTTGCGTTATTAGGCTAAGAATAAGGCATTTTAACATAAGATACAGCAGATGGTATTCCAAGCTAATGTTCACTTTGAATTTAGCCATTTGATTTCTTTCCTATAAAATCAGCTAAAAGAGGTGATCTTTAAGAGGACTCATGCGTTAGACAAATAACGACTGGAGGCGGGAATGGGAATGGGTATGTAAACATGCTATTCATTTTAAGTCAGTCTAGATATTACGGACTTGTAAGAACTGACTGAAAAAGGGAAAGATGCATTGTCTAAAGAAGAGCTTGGTGGTTGCTGTCAGGATACAGAAAAGTAGTGATTCCCTTAAAAAATATTATATTACTTGCATTGTTATAATAAAACATGCAGCTGTAATCCTAGATGAGATTATGTATTGCAGTTTTGCAAATCTAACATACTTTCTGCCTCTTTTGCTTGCAAAAGGTCAATAAGGTGTCTTGGATACCTGGAACATTTTGGGAGGAACAGGGACACTATTCTCCACCTCCTTCACATCTGAAACCTTAAGGAAAAAATCTGAATCCATGCAAAGATGATACAGAAGACTGACCACACTAGATGTCCATGATCAGCTTGATTCACAAGAAAAAAATTAAGTAAAGAACTGTTAACTGGTATTCTTTTAATAAAAAAGTAGGTTTAGTATTTTTTGTATATATTTTTTTTGTTTGGTTTTTTAGTGTCCTTTAAAAAAAAACCAAAAAACAAAAACCAAACAACCCTGGGTTCAAGAGACTTTCAGTTATGCAGTTATGTTTCTGAGACCAATGCATAACAATTTTACTAAGAACAGTATTCTATTAGTAACATTTATGTACAAGTTTCTCTTCATCATATAGAGGTTGAAAATGCAGGATGGTACAACCATGTGCTGTGTATGCTGCACTCTTTATCACTGCACAATGGCAAAATCAGAAAGCACATATCCATCAGAGAAGAAACTAAGCCATCTGCTTAACATTTGTGTAAGTAAAAATAGTGGGTTTATGCAGCTGCTGTCTTTTCTGTCACTATGTCTGAAAAGCTAATACTACTGTCAGTATACCTCAGACATCTGTGTTTAAAAAAAATAATTATTATTTTCATAAAATGTCACTGTGCAGTGTTTTCCCTGTGACAAATACATGTGGTTTTATCAACCTGTAATGATTTAGGTAACCCACAGGCATTCTCTTTGTGGTATGACTTCGCTTGGTAGCAAGGCTACAACCTGAGACTGGCTTCCTAGCATTGCCGAGAAGAATCAGAAATGAACTGAGACTTAGTGATTGACAGAAGTTTGCTCTTAAGGGTATCTTTCCATTGCTAATAATGTGTAACGAACAGCGCTGTGGCTGTTATATTACTGATTCATATCAACTGTGATATGAAGCATAACACTTAAGTAAGGAATGACTAACTTTTCAGTCAAGGTTATATTTTTCAGTCACAATATAACTAGACAGCAGCTTACTTAGCAACACATGAATGACAAGACTTTTAGGCACTGAAAAATACAAACCCCTTTTTAAAGCATATTCTTTAAATATAGAAAAAGTTTAAAATACAATAGAAGAGACATTTACTGACTTTTGCCAAATCTTAATTATAGAGTTCCATTATTTTACATAATTAATTTACAGTTGAATAGTGTTTCTAACAGGACATGCAAATCAGAAGTACAATGCTGTGCAGAATTTCAATCACGCTTGAAAGCCCACAATATGCCAAAATAAAGAAACCCTGCTGAAAACATTTTAATGTGAAGCAAAAAACGTTTTAAAAACAAGAGTTCAAATTCTATGTGCTTGCATAAAAGAATTCAGACTTAATTTCTTTTTACAATTTTTAAAAAAGCTGTTTTGTTACATATTAGACAATAGAACATTGTCTAATATTCTCTACAAAACACGTGGATCTACATATTATGATTGCTATGTACTTCACAGATTTTCTATCAGAACTGCAGTATTTATTGCAGTGAACAAATAAATGCATTCAAAACATGCTGGAGTTAACCTGTAGAGAGAATTTACTTGTGTATTCAAAAATGCATGGGTATTCAAAAATGGTATTCAAAAATGCATGAGCAATGTAAGCTATTTCGTTGTGTATAAAGAGTAGGGAGATGTACAGTAACTGAGTTTTTATTCACAGTTCCCTTCCAGGAATCAGTGTCATTTGCACCTTCCAGGGACTGTTTTGCTTCTGAAGATTTAAGAATAAAATCCAAAAGCTGAAAAAAGCTTTAAGAAGTTATGGAGGCCAAAATGGAGAGCAATACTCAACCCACCCATCCACTTCCAGTTTCCTCCCCAGTTATTCTATCTGCTTCAAGGAGAGAGAGTATAAGAACTCTGTTAATATCCTACAGAGCAAAGGGATTAAAATGAAGAAGACCAACAAGCAGTCCTGATTCATGGTTATTTTGTGCTATTCCATTAGAAAGGAATCTCTGTTAAAAAGATATTTATATTAAGTAGTACGTGGGAAAAGCATGAAACTGCATACACAGAAGTAAACTAACTCTCTAAGTGTGCCTAGGCCGAGCACTAACAATAACCCAACATTCCCCATCATTAGAATACAAAGTCTGGAATGGAAGAAGTTAAGCATGTGTTGAAGTTTTCTGCCAAGTGTAAAATCAGAAAACCTATTTAATAGTGTGATAATAGTTCAAAGACCATGTTTTCTTTTCATTATTATATATATTATTTCAAGCAGTCTGATGAGAAAAAACATCTGTTAGCAGACCTGTAGCAAAAACCTATGGTGTCTCTGAAAGAGACTGAAAAGCATAGTGAGAAATGAAGAAGAATAAAGACTGACAAAAGCCCTGGCATTTGTGTCACTAGACAAATGCAAAACATGGGTAAAAGGAGCAGTCAGGGGGACGCTTGTGAGTAAGTGCAAGGAGCAAACAATAAAAAGTGTTCATACTGCCACATTGGCTGAAGTTAAATAAGGTCTTAATGTCCAGACAGATTTAATAATCTCAGGCCATGAGTACTGCAAGAGATTGAATTAATTAGCTGCGCTACCAGATTCCTCTCTACGGGAAAGCATCACAGAATCATAGAACAGTTTGGGTTGTAAGGGACCTTTAAAAATCACCTAGTTCAACCTTCCTGCCTTAGGCAAGGACACGTTTCACTAGGTCAGGTTGCTCAAAGCCCTGTCCAGCCTGACTTCAGACACTTACAATGATGAGGAACACACAACCCCTCTGTGCAACCTGTTCCAATGTCTCCCCATACTCATCGCAAAAAATTTCTTCTTTATGGCCGATCTACATACACCTTCTTCCAGTTTAAAAACATTTCCCCTTGCACTGTCACTACAAGGCCTTAGTATAAAAATTTTCTCCATCTTTTTATAAGCCCCCTTTAAGTATTAAAAAGAGGCAGTTACATCTCCTTGGAGCCTTCTCTTCTCCAAGCTGAACAACCCCAACTCTCTCAGCTTTTCTTCACAGGACAGGTGTTCCAACTGCTGGTCATCATTTTCATGGTCTTCCTCTGGACCTGCTCTAACAGGTCCATGTCTTTCTTGTGCTATGGACACCATTGCTGGGAGCAGAATTCCAGGTGAGGTCTCACAGGAGCAGAGTAGAAGGGGAGAATCATATCCTTCGCCCTGCTGGCCACACTGCTCTTAATGCAGCCAAGGACAATATTTAGCCTTCTGGGCTGCAGGTGAACATTGCTGCCTCATGTCCAGTCTTTCATATGGGTAAAATTTTCATTTAAGTATCCCTTCTCCACAGGGTCTCTCTCAATCCATTCATCCCCCGGTGTGAACTGATACTGGGGATTACCCGGACCCATGAGTAGGAACTTGGCCTTGGTGAACTTCATGAGATTCATGCTGGTCCACTTCAGGGTCCCTCGGATCACCATCCCTTCCCTCCAGCGAATGACTACACGACTCAGACTGGTTTCATTGGCAACCTTGCTGAAAGTTCACTCAATGCCACTATGTCATTGAGGAAGATGTTAATAGTACTGGTCTCAGTACAGATCCTTGAGTGACATCACTTATTACTGGTTTCTACTCAGACATTGAGACACTGACTGTAACTCTTTGGACATTCCCATCCAGCCAATTCCTTTTCCAGCTACCAGTCCATCCATTAAACCCATATCTCTCCAATTTAGCAGTAAGAATGCTGTGGGGATATATATCAAAAGCCTTACGGAAATCTAAGTAGATGACATCTGTTGCTCTTCCCTTATACACTCAGTCATTCCATCACAGAAAGCCACTAGATTAGTCAGGCACGATATGCTCTTGGTGAAGCCATATTGGCTTCCTGTGTTCGATATCACCTCCCTGTGTTCTATATGCTTCAGCGTAATTTCCAGGAAGAACTACTCCATAATCTTAGCTGGTACAGAAGTGAGGCTGACTGGTTGATCATGAAATTACTATTTGTATAGTTATGCTTGGAGATTCAGTTCTTTCTATCTTTTGCATCAATCTGTGTTTCAGGGTTTAGTTACTTTTGGTGTGTTTTGGGTTTGTTTGGTTTTTTCCCTCTCTCTTCTCTGTTTTGTTTTTTTTTTTTTTTTTTTCCTCATTGAAATCATTCATGGGAGGTCTCCAGAGCAGGCTCAACTGTGGGGTCAGACCAAGTTGATCAGGATATACACCGGTGAAAAATTTATGCAAAAGCATTTAATTTTTTTATTCCATATATATCTATCCCTACATCCCACATTTTTAGTACTATTCAAAATCTTCCAAAATCTCTATTTGAATTCTCAGGAACTCTACCTTGCTGCACACATTCTGATTTTACAAGGTATTTTAGAAAGATTAGGGTGGCAAAGTGGAATGGAATAAAAATCAGCTCTTAATAGAAAAAGGGTATCAAATAATTTTAAAGGTCTGGCTGCAGACTTTAACACAAATGATGTTATACAGATTACTTTTGATAAAACTGTGACCTGAAATGTGATTTGTGATGTCCAGGCTAGTCTGCCAAAATTCTAACATCAATAATTTATTCTAGCTTTCAAGCAATCCTGTTGCACAGTTCCTAAGATAACTACCAAAAAGCAAAATTTATTTTACTTCTCGTTTGAATTGTATCCTAATTGTTTAGATCTCATTTTTGGCTCATTTAAATTAGTGATGAAGTTCACACTAACCTTAATGCTGTAGGATTAGAGCCTTAGTCTCTGAACAATGCCTTACTTTCTTTGCTGTAACTCACTGAAGATAGAATAGTGCTCTTTGATGTGCAGAGATTTTGCTTTATGTGTTTTGTGAGGTAAATGCTTTATGCATTTACCATGGACTATAAATAATGAGAAGGTGGTTATTTCAAGTAAGAAAAGATGTTTACAAGAAAAAGAAAATAAAGCGTTCCTTTATGTTCCCTGTGGAACACAAAACAGATCTCCTTACTTTTCAAAACAACACAAACAAAAAGGTCACAGAGAGAAAGGAGGAACAATGCACAGAAGAACCACCAACACAACAGAAGTATTGAGACTCACTTAGATTTCAGTTTTCTCCTCAGAAAGAATTATCTACAAGCACTGTAAAGGCAACATGCTGTCAGTCTTAAATATTTATTACAGCATCTGAAAAATGTGCGTTTGGTGACCACTGCCTCCAGCTAATACACCAAGACTGGCCTGACAGATACATAAATCACAACATAACCTAATTCTTTTGCAGGAGGATATATAATCTCAGCTCACCCCGGGATGAAATGTGCACATGCCAGAGAAGCATAGAAAATTTTGTCTGACATTTGACATAGAGAATGCACACAGCTGCTAAGAGGACATTATGCTGTTCAGGTCTGGTTGACACATTACTAGGCCAAAACACAGGTACTGTCTCCTGTCATGACATAAATTTAAATTGTTATTTACCTCTTGCCATGTAAAGTCACTTTGTAAGAATCTCTCCACTGGAAGATGTATGGCTTTGGTGCAATTTGTTGCCCCCAAGAATGTATCAGACAACCCTCATTGTTGATTAGCAGATGATCACCAGTTTGCAGTTACTTGCATGGGGAAAGTTCAGTTTCAACTCCTTCCCTCTTCTTCCTCTCCCGCTCCCCAGTGCTTCTGGCTGTGTACCCCTACCACCGACATTCCTCCAATTGCTGTGCTCTGTTAAAAATGTTGGTGAATAAACTCAGCTGGGCAGTCCAGATGGGTTAGTATTCTAGAAGATAAGCAAATTGTATCAGTTTATGGAGAAGTCTGATGAGAAGAAAAGCCAGAAAAAGCTGGCAATACAAAGACATTAGAAAATAAGCACTCACAGTAGGTAGCTTTGGAAAGATAGGAGTAGGATAGAGGAAGCTTGGGAAGAAAATTGGCCCCTTCTGCAACTCTGGTTTACTAAACTGCTTAGCCCCACTTCATGGAATTGCACCATTATGATTTAACATACCATCATGCTACACATCTAGCATACGCATAATTTTTCATTGAAGTACTCTAGAGCACTTAGATATATACTGAGGGCAAAAGGATAAAAGGGAAGGCAGACAAGAAGATGACTGTGCCACAATTTACAGCAGCTTGTACAAAGGAAGAACTTGGCTAACTCATCTAACACGGTAATGACAACTCTTAGTATTAGCTGTTACAGCACTAGCAGACATTACACAAATGAATCTTCATGCTTCTCCAGAGATGAAATAAGTAAATCATTCCACAAGGAGAGACAGGGAGCAACAACAAAAAATATTCTATTATTATTATTATTCAGTCCTTTTCTGTAACCAAGTTCCATTGTTTTCATACTATTTGTATTCACTTTCTGCAGACTTCTGTTGGCACACAGGAATGATTATCAACAGGAACGACTTCCTTTTTCAGCAAATACAGCAGAAGGGAAGTTCTCAATTCATAATTCACATGGGGAACATGATTCAAGGAGCTGCTGGATTCATCCAGCCAAGTAACAGAAATATATCATATTGCCTATGGGGCCATAAAAACATGTTCGAGTACTGGATACCTGGAGGAATACTTACAGCAAAGAGTGTGGGAGCAATTTATTGCCTGAAATAAGCTACTGCATTCATGAAGCAATTGACAACAAACAGCACACTGTTAGAGATGGAAATAATTCTAGCTATTTTTTCAGTTGCTAACAGAACTGTATTTCAACTACCCTGTAGACCTTATTCAGCTTATAAATCAAAGAATTCATGACCTTGCACAAACTTCAGATATCTTCTTCTTGCTGTTCCAAGGCTGAGCCTTTATCCTCTTCTTATGGTCAGGAACACACCATCACTCTTATTTCATACTATGATTGTTAAACTTTTTCAGGTCATAAATGGCTTATAAACAGGTTTTGACTGTAACTGTGACTGTGCATGAACGTAGGTGAAAGTTCCTGCAGTCAGTGAGACAGTGTGAGGCTGAGCTCAAAGGTGTGAAATCACAAAAGTGCATTCTTTCACATTTCTATCACATGGTGCGACTCCTTCGGCTGGAAGTTGATGCCAGCATTTTGAATATAATTTGCACTGCCACTAATTGACACTAAGGGACTTTCCTGACTTTACAGAAGACATTACAAGTAAAATCTTAAATGGAAGTTAGAAATCTTTCCTCCCAATCCTTTAGTACAACTGTAATGTTAAAGTCAAAAAGAAAATTAAAGTTTGACTGTTTCTGTAGAACTTTTACTCAGAAGGTATTTCACACTCTGTTAGTGTCAAAAAACACTAAAACTGCACAGATTTTGATACAGCCATTTTGATATAGCTGTTATCTAAAGATCTAGGGAGAATAGATAGCTATCTGACTGAAATCTGAAATGTTAGAGATTTTCTGAAATGGCTTATCTAAAACAAAAGTATGCAGAACCTGACAAATGTCTAGGGACAGCTAGGCCACTGGAATGCTTTCTATTGACCTTTTTTTGAGTAAGGCAAGGGATTTAGCTAACAAATTGTCTGACATCCTAAGAAATTGGAAATTTTTAGAGGCGATAATTGTCACTGGATTTCTGGAAATGCCATTTTTAAATTAACACCCTAAACCTCATATTTCTCAAAGTCTTTAGGTTTAAAGATTTAGTAGTAACACTTTAGTGCCCAGCTTGGGTGTAAACTGAGAATTAACTCTCTTCATGAGAGATAATTAATAATCTTCCTATATAGGGAGGGAAGCTCTGCACATGGCTATATAAATATATATTTGGAAAAAATGATGATATCATGGCAATGAGCACAGTTTAAATTAGGACAACGCATATGACCTTAAACCAGTGTATGTCTCTTCTTAATAAGAACTTACACATACAAATATTGTATTTCAGCAGAAAATAATAAGGAAAAAGAAAGTATAAACTATGAAAACAAACTTACAGACAAGAGATTATAAATACAAACATCTACAGAACCTGTTGGAAATTCACGCAGCAATGATAGGTTGAGAGCTTCAAGATTATAATCACAATAATATGACAGAACCAGAAGGTTATCAGGAAATAATTGTCAGCCTTATCAGCTATAAACTGCTTACAGTTTTTCATTCTCTACTGAGTTTACACCTCTTCTAAAGTCTAAATAATGCTGCTGTACTTAGGGTGGCATCAGAAGCCAGAAGCAAGACTGCAGGTGGGGAACAACATATTTCAGCAGTCTCCCAGTAGGACGAAGGAAACAATAGAAAACCAAAGTGTCTCCCTGGTGTTAATAAGGTAGAATGTGTAATTTTTGTGGAAAGATCAAATCACACTGAGAAAAGCTTTTAAACAGAATCAATAGGGAAGACAGATGACAATTCAAAGCACAGTAAAGAAGTGATGGATGGAGTGAAAAGGAAAGGGTGTTGGGCAATGGGAGCAAAAGAGATCTCAGGAACAGTATTGCAGGGTAGCAGGGTTCCCACCCCAGGGTAGGCACACAACTGCACAGAGATGGGGAAACAAAGCTACCATGACTAACACGAAGTTGGACAGCACTCACAACTGGGATAAGCAGTGGACAGGAAAAAACCCTTCAATACATGTGCACAGAGAAGAGGACAAGGAGGTGGTTCTCACTGTGATGGAACAATGCAGACATAAAGGGCTCCTCTGTGGAGGAAGTAAGACTCGCTAAACAAGGAATGCCTTTTGTCTCAGTGTTCATTAACAAGGTCTCTCTCTGTGCATGAGCATGGGATTCAAGAACAAGGAGAATGACCAGAGGAGTATGAGTCAGGGAATAATTTTGAGCTCTCAAGAAGCTTATGGGCTGCAATCAGCTGTGCTGAAAAAGCTGGCTAATGTGCTTGCAAGGCCGCTCTCCAGCAAGAAAGTTCTGGGACATCAGGGGAGATCCCTGGCAAAAGGGAGAATGAAAATGATGCAGCTATCTTCAGTAAAAGCCAAAAGGATCACTCTGGTAACTGCAAGCCTTTTCCCTGGGAAAATCATAGAATGGGTCCTCTTGGAGCACATTTCTGAACCTGAGGGAAAAGAAGATGATGGGCAACTGTCGGTGTGGTTTGATAAGAGTGAATCATTACTAAATCAGCTCGTTACCTGTTGTTATAAAATATCAGGATTTGTGGACAAGTGGAGAAGAGGGGAAGTCATTTACCTTGATCTTAGCAAGGCTTTCAATACTGCTTCCATAATGTCCTTGTATACAAGCTGGACATTTGGATCTGGGTGTGTCCCTGTGGGTAAAAACCTGGTTGGACAGTTGGGCACAGAACTGGTGGCCACTGGGTCATGTCTGCCTGGAGGCTTCTGTCTTGCGGTGACCTGCAGGGTCTGTCTTGGGGCCTCTCCTGTTTAGCATCTCTATCTGTGATCAAGTGCACACTGCCAGGTTTGCAGGTAACACCAAACTGGGGCCAGTGGAGAATTCTGTATGCATGAGGGCAGGGATGCTATCCAGCTTGTGGGAAGAAGTGGCCAACTGGGTCATCATGCAATTAAGGCAGAAGCAAAGATCAGTTCTGTCCTAGGCAGGCAGAGGCTTTCAGCGGTCATGGAATAAAGTCCTGAGCAACAGCTCAGCCTGCTCTGGGCAGAGGGCTGGACTAGAGACCTCCTGAATCGTCTTGCAGTGCTATGATCCATAACGTATAGTAGTAGTTTTGAATACATACTATTCATGCCTGATGATTTACGTTGCATCAGTCTTGGGCCAAATATCAAACTGTCTCTGGCAATGTGGCATAAAGCACGTAGGATAGCAAAGCAACTGGATGAAGGAATCCGGAAGCTAACTTTTTTAAAAAGACAAATAAATATAATCGGAACTAGAGGAGCAACACTGCAGTGTCACAAGCAGCTGCTGCTCAAGATAGAATAGGATATGAAGGGCAGTAAAAGCTGATGTCCCTAATTCAGCACTAGACTAATTTAGGTTTCCCTTTGAAGAGCAGCAACCAGAAGGTGAGCTGATGCTTGATAAATTGTTGTATTTGACTAATCCAGTCAAAACAAATTTTTAAGAAGCTGAGAAAGATTTAAGTTCATTTTCTCACCTTATGCTTCTCTTCTGGATTTTCACAATACACAAACTTAAACTCTTACTTCAGAAGAATAAAGTAAAATTCTTTCCAGATTACAGATTGTCTGTTATTAAAACAGAAGACAAAGCTGGCAATATTGGGATACTATTTCTTCCAAGGCAATGAGTCAGGTGAGGGGGAGTTACCAGGCTACCTGCCATTTAAGAGAAGACTGGGGGGTCATGAATTGAACTGTGTTCCTCAGCATGATCACATTTACAAAGCTGATTAGTAAATTTCTGTGAGCAATGGCAGTAACATAGATCATTACTCCAGCCAATTGCTGCAGCCCTGTACACACAAATCCCTGACACAAAGCCAAAACAATGTGTTCAGTACTAACGAAATAAAATGACAAAAGTATAAATTACACCCTTTTCCAGTGCCACCTGTTATAATTTTTCAATAAAGTCTGTCATTGTGCATGCCATATCTAAAAGACTTGCCTATAATCCCCAGGCCAGGATTTACTGGGACAAATATAAAGTATTTGGTTTTGCACTGTTATACTTTATCTCAGAAGTGAATTCTCAAGGTCGTAAAACACAGAATTTGTCTGTTTTACTGGAATTTACACACTGTTTTCTAGTATGAACTTGGAACGCAATGTTCTTTTTTAGGGCTGTATTATTAGGGATTCTTTTATACTCTTAAAACCGATCATGATCTAGGTTCCTGGACTGTGTGGAAGATAACATCTTGATGCAGTTGGTAAGGAAGTCAACCAGGGAAGGTGCCCTCCTTGACCTACTACTCGTGAACAGAGAAGGACTTGTTGGAGAAGTCACTGTTGGAGGTCAACTGTGGAATAGCAATCATGAAATGATCTTGGGGAAGTTAGGAGGGGGGTCGGTGAAACCTCCACCTTGGACTTTTGGAGGGCTGACTTTGGTCTGTTCAGGACGCTGGTTTGGAGAGTCCCTTGGAAAACAGTTCTCAAAAGCAAAGGGACCCAAGAAGGTTGGGCTTACTTTAAGAAAGAAGTTATGAAGGCTCAGGAGCAGGCTGTTCTTATGTGCCAGAAAATGAGCTGGAGGGGAAGAAGATGGGGCTGGTTGAGCAGGGAGCTTTTGCAGGAACTCAGAAATAAAAAAAAAAAAGAGTGTATCAATTTTGGAAAAAGGGTCAAGTGAATCAAGAAGTGTTTAAGGATATTGTAAGGTCATGTAGGAAGAGAATTAGAGATGCAAAAGATCAGTTAGAACTTAATCTGGCCATCTCTGCTAAGGATAATAAAAAATGCTTTTATAAATACATTAATAACAAAATGAGATTCAGGGAAAAACTCCACTCCTTATTGGATGAGAGGGGGAACATAGTAATGGAAGATAAGGAGAAGGCTGAGGTGCTTAACACTCTCTTTGCCTCCTTCTTTAACAAAAAAACTAGATATCCTCAGGACAACTGGGCTCCTGAGTTGGTAGGTGGGGATGGGGAGCAGAATGCCCCTCCTGTTATCCAGAAGGCAGTAGTTAGTGACCTGCTGTGCCACTTAGATCCCAACAAGTCCATGTGTCTGGATGGGATTCATCCTAGGGTGCTGAGGGAGCTGGTGGAAGAACTGGCTAAGCTTCTCTCCATCATTTATCACTGGCTAACTGGTGAGGTCCTAGATGACTGGAGGTTGGCCAATGTGAGTCCCATCTACAAGAAGGGCTGGAAGAAGGATCTGGGGAACTATAGGCCTTTCAGCCTGACCTTGGTGCCTGGCAAGGTTATGAAGCTGTTCATCCTGAGTGCCATCATGCAACATATAGAAGACAACCAGGGGGTCAGGCCTATCCAGTATGGGTTTAGGAAAGGAAGGCCCTGTCTGACCAATCTCATCTCCTTCTATGACTCATCCTAGGGTGCTGGTGGAAGAACTGGCTAAACTGCTCCCCATCATTTATCACCAGTCCTTGCTAACTGGGGAGGTCCCAGGTGACTGGAGGTTGGCCCGTGTGAGTCCCATCCACAAGAAGGGCTGGAAGGAGGACCCAGGAAACAGGCCTATCAGCCTGACCTCGGTGCCTGGCAAGGTCATGGAGCAGTTCATCCTGAGTGCAACATATAGAAGACAACATGAGGATCAGGCCTAGCCACCATGGGTTTAGGAAAAGAAGGTCCTGTCTGACCAATATAATCTGTGACTGGGTGACCCACCTGGTGGATGAGGGGAAGGCTGTGGATGTGGTTTATCTCAACTTCAGCAAAGTCTTTCACACAGTCTCCCACAGCACCCTCCTGGAAAAGCTGTCAGTCCGCAGCTTGGATGGGTGCACCCTTCACTGGGTTGGCCAGGCCCAGAGAGTGGTTTTGAAAGGTGCTGCATCCAGTTGTCATCCAGTGACCAGTGGTGTCCCCCAGGGATCAGTACTGGGCCCAGTCCTATTCAACATCTTTAGTGATGACCTGGATGTGGGGATTGAGTCTACTCTCAGTAAATTTTCGGATGACACTAAACTTGGAGAAAGTGTCAATCTGCCAGAGGGTAGGAAGATGCTGCAGAGGGACCTGGACAGCCTGGGTAGATGGGCTGAGAACAACGGTATGAAGTTCAACAGGACCAAGTGCAGGGTCCTGCACTGTGTCCACAATAACCCCATGCAGCGCTACAGACTGGGGGAGGAGTGGCTGGAGAGCGGCCCAGTGGAGAGAGACCTGGGAGTGCTGGTTGGCAACTGGTTCAACATGAGCCAGCAGTGTGCTCAGGTGGCCCGGAAGGCCAATGGCCTCCTGGCTTGTATCAGGAATAGTGTGGCCAGCAGGACTAGGGATGTGATTCTCCCCCTGTGCTCAGCACTGGTGAGGCCTCACCTCGAGTGCTGTGCACAGCTCTGGGCCCCTCACTTCAAGAAGGACATTGAGGTGCTGGAGCGGGTCCAGAGGAGAGCAAGGAGGCTGGGGAAGGGACTAGAAGAAAAGTCTTATGAGGAGAGGCTGAGGGAGCTGGGGTTGTTTAGCCTGGAGGAGACTCAGGGGTACCTTGTCACTCTCTACAGCTCCCTGAAGGGAGGTTGTAGCCAGGTGGGGTTCGGGCTCTTCTCCCAGGCAACCAGTGACAGGATGAGAGGGCATGGCCTGAAGCTGCACCAGGGGAGGTTTGGGTTGGATATCAGGAAGCACTTCCTGACAGAAAGGGTGATCAGGCATTGGAATGGGCTGCCCAGGGAGGTGGTGGAGTCACCGTCCCTGAATGTGTTTAAAGAAAGACTGGATGTGTCACTTAGTGCCATGGTCTAGCCAATATGGCGGTGTTGGGTCATAGGCTGGACTCAGAGGTCTTTTCCAGCCTCAGTAATTGTGTGATTGATTCTATGATTCTTTGATTCTATAACATTAACCAAACATCCCCTGCATGAGAATACTGCCTATAGATTGTCAAGGCCCTCTTAAGAGAGATGTAGCTTTTGTCCAAAATCTTCAGGTTCAGTTTAGAAAGGCAAGATGACATTGATTCAGAGACTCAAAGAAAATACAATTCTAAGTCTAACTTATATATAATTAGCTATTTGAAACCTTCAGAATAATCTAATGGAAAAATTTCTGAAACAGAAGACACTTGAAACTTTCAAGTAGGAATAAGATCAGATGCAAAAGAGCCCTAAAGAACAAGATGCTTTCAGCAAATAACAGGGTGCATCCACCCACTATTTACATCATCCTAGTTCCATTTTCCATAAAAAATATAATCCAGCACATTACCTATCTCATTTACTACTACTATTTTATGGTTTTACCTTTCATGTTTTATAGCAAACCAAGTTACAGTTAATCTGCTGTCTACCAAGAACAATAATATTATCAGTTCTGGACCATTAAATGATAAATATATAAATCAGTTTGGAAAATAATCAAAGCAATAATCTTGATGTTCCAAATGCAGCAAGATTACTAAGTATTTGCTTATCTATGTCTATGTACCTATAAGCAAGGTATAAGCATGTGTTTTACTGGACCATAACATGAAATTTACAGGAAAACAATCTGAGGATCTTGCTCCTCTAAAAAATGACATGTGGGAATGGGGAAAGGAACCCAGGTGGGAAAATAAATATAAACATTTGGAAGCATTAAAACATCTTAATTCCAATACAGAGATGTTCAGGAGCTTGAATGAGACAGTCCTACACCTAGGGCATCAGCAAACAGAAACACAGTGACAAGCAGAAGGCAACATCTTTCAATTCTGTATCATAGAAACAGAAGGAAACAGTACACAGTGAAAAAGATTGTCATATTTTCCAAACATAGAAGCAAAGAACAGATAGACCAAATAAAATTAAAAGGTATATTTGAAGACAGAAAGATTGCAATGGTAACAAATGAGTTTTAAAACCTGAGTGACTGTACTATAGCTAGTAATAACCAATTAAAGTTCTTGCCACAGATTGCTCATTGATAAACACATGAGGGAAAAACAGTAATATTCAATGTAGGATCAGGAATTCTGAGATCTTGAAGCTCCTTAAGTAAAAATGATATATTGCCCATGGCAAGGAAAACCTGAACTTGAAACCCAAATTCAAAAGCAAACTTAAAGGATAATCTTTCAGAAATATTTTCACACCAAATTAAGGACACATCACAACACAGCAGTCAGACATTTTGTTCTTTCCAGCCTTCTCTAATTCGATGTTATTATAGTTCTTCTTCTTTCAGGTAGCACTACTGCGTTGAAATAGCCTGACTGTAATGAGTAAGATCTATAGATCCTTTGACATGCTGTGGAAATGCATTAATATATTGAGCTACTAAGCTTCTGTAAATACACTGAAGGTGCATAATCATATACTAAGAAGTTACAAAATAGCTTTGCCTACATTGTCGAAAAAGAAATAAAACCTCCTGCTCTCTAACAGGCTCTACACAGTTAACACTGGTTTGGGCTGATAGATTGAGTGCAGGATTGCAGTTTGAAATGTGTCTCAAAGGACATACAAAGAGAGGTGAAAGAATGACAGAAGTGCAGAAGATCTTCATGTCTACACAGCTCCATTCAGTGGAGGGTCAGCCAAGACTAGACAGTTCAAAGACAAATTTGTAACAAATTATAAACATTTTCCAGCATAAGCCTATAACTTTACATAATATTCCAGACTCTTCCTGGTTTTTGTTGTTGCATTTGCAAAAGCAAACAAACAAAAAAATTAAACTGCCCCCCACCTCCCAGGAAAAACACAGAAATACAACAAAATGGTATAAAATCTCATACAAACGAAATCAAAACTTTTAATTCTATTCCTGGTCCAGTGTCTGGTTCAGTACAGAATAATTAAATAAATAAATAAATCTAAATAAGTATCTTCACTGTTTCCCTTCTAAGTTGCTAAAATGAGATACTAATGTTGTATTTGTCTTAACTCTCAGAGATATCTGAAGACTAATCAACAGCTGAAAATTACACTGAATCTCCAAGCAAGACCAAGAAAAAGGACAAACGGAGTATAATTATTGATGATACTAGGATTACACTTTCTATATTTACAGTAGAAAGCTAAAGGGTATAAGTTTAATGTTCTGTTCTATAAGTATTTTTACCTATTACTGCACTTTTTCCTTCAGTCACAACAGAGGACAAAGCTGAAAGATCCAAATCACAGTGGTTATGAAGTCAAGATAACCTGTGGTTTAGAATGTATATACATATATATATGTATATACACACACTTAAGTTCACAAAGCTTCTGCTGGAAGCTCTAGCAGTTTCACTAATGTGTAACACAGTTCATCTCTTTTATGTAACCAGGGCACATAAATATCTGTGTTTCCTTTTTGACCTTCCTCATCTGCAGAGCTTTTGCAAATAATAAGCTTTCACCAGTGTTTGTGGAGCACTTAGTATTTCTATGCTAAAATGTCAGTTACCTATATTACGAAAGCTGTGCTGAAGATCCATGAATATGTACAGATGGCTAACCAACACTTAAGTAATCCATGAACTGAAAAGATGTTCCACAGTCAGTCTTGTACTGATAGAGTACATAGACAGTGAATGTTCAAAATTCAGAAAACTCTATTACTGATCAAAAATTAATTTCACAATGACATTCCTTTAAAAAGGTCACATTTGCCTCTTTATTTTAACAAATGCTAACTTTGAACAATAACACTCAGCTTCAAGAAAGAGTCTGTGGAGACCTTGTCCAAAACAGAGATATAAAATATGGTGTTGACCATAATTATTATTTTGTGATAGCATACATGAATCAGTGGCCAAAAGGAAACATGCCACTAATATCACTGCAGTCTTACTATCTGCAATTGCTAGTCTAACTTTTGTAAACTTGTAGAAAACTACATAAAATAGAACTGAAATAAATATATGTACACATAAATACATACACATGGAAACATGCACACAAATACATAAACACAAATACATACATGACGAACATATGTATATGTATCTGTGTATATATGTATGTACACACATAAATATATACATGGCAATGCACAGATATGATCCAACAAAGGGAACTTCATAAATATGCAGTTTATAGATATAAAAAAACTAAATTAAAATTGGAACGGTGCTGAGTGGCAAGTACAACCAGATGAAAACAGCAGGGGTTAGGGGTATTTTAAAGAATTTTGTATGCTTGTATCAAAGAACAGGAAAATGAATGATTTTTTTAATAGCAACCTTATATTGAAATGAGAAAACTCTATGATAAAACACAGCAGAATGTCATTTAAGGGACTGCTCAACCTAAAAACTGGAAACCACTCAAAAGGACAGATGCAGTTTGATGAGATATACATGGCTACAGAAGGTGTTAAATCCAGGTGCAAATCCTACACCTCTGAAATGTCTGTCTACTCTTACAAGATTATGGCAGCATATAAACCAGGAAACTGATTGATACGGACCATCACAATCACCTAAATTAATCTAATGTAATCTAATCCAGTTATTACCTATCAAAAGGTAGGTGGTTTTACCAAGCAATTTCTACCACACATGCATGAGCTGCTGACTGAAGTGGGATGTGTTTTCTAGAAAGGCTGTCAGACACCCAGCACTTGTCACATCCAATCATGCAGCACTAAGCAGTTCAGCAGTGACTGTAAAATTATAAATGAAACCTCACTGTAAGAGCTCTGCTTCCCAGTGTTCTTGGTATTTCAGAGTTGTTCTTTGCATTAACTGGAAACTTTAAAAGAAACACCCGTATAACTCATCACAAGACAGAAGACAGACACAGGATATTCATTATTTCTACCCCTTTCAAACATAAGAGATAAAACGGACATGAAGACAAAAATCTGTGAACTTTGGGAAAACTTGTAAGCATACAGAAAGTATTTTGAAACAGCATTTTTTGCTGCCTGCACTGGACATTCTGGCAACTTTTGTTTTTTCAACACAAAGCCTATACCTATTTTAGCAAGCAATGCAGTATAATGGGAACAGGTCTGTGGGGGCAAAACAGTTGGGTCTGATGACATCCAGACTGCTTGCAGGGTCCGAAAGCCCATTAATGTCAGGACATGTTAGGTGCACACAAAAACTTGATGTTTTAGATTCATTTCAGTTGACATTAATCTAGATTGTGTGTTCACATTTCCACACTATGTGAACCAAAGTGTATGACTGATAGGAAGAGTCCCATCAGAGATGACTCCCTAGGTGCTAATGAATACAGTCTTCAAAACAGCTGGTGATTGGTGGCACCTGGGCTCTGCAATACAAAGAGTTAAGACATTTTTAAAACTTTGAGCTTCTGTGGAGATTTTAGCAAAAAATAGGTGTTCACACCTGGGCCTCAAAGGGAAATTGGAAACGACAAAAAAACCCCAGTATATTCATTTTGTCTGTTTATTTCCCTGTTACCTAATTCTGACTAGTTTATGCAGATAGGATCTGTCAGTCCTTAAAAATGTATGTGAATCAAGACCCTGAATCTCTCCCTCTTTCCCTAACAATTTTCCTCTTCTTTGACAGCATGTCCCCAAGCTGCTGCTTGGCATCTTAGTAATGCTAGACTTGCTGTGCATGTCAGGTTGTGCTAAGTACCAAGGGAGCCCTTCTCTCAGTCTGCAGCCAGGGCAGGCAGGCCTGATCTGATGTGACTGATGCACGCACAGAGGCAACTGCTGTGTGAAGATTAATTCTTTCAGTTCCTGGATGTTGCAGGAAGCTTCAGCGCAACTGTCACATTTGACTAGTAATTTGACTACTAAAGTATGAAGTACCATGGTTAATCTGTCACACTTCCTCCTTTGGATTTTCTTTCTAAAAATGACCAAGTAAACTTCATATGCCCGCCTAAAGGCAGTGTAACTAGGACACCAGGATGAGTGTTAAGACCAATCAGAAGGACAAACAAATGTGCAGTATCTTCTAGACTAGGGTTGTTTGCATGCTACAGAACTGCCACAAATCTATTTCTACCTTGACTATATGTGTCAGTAGGAAGGAAGTTCCTAGTTTAGCCCAGTGAACAAACCTACCATTCACATAAAAAAAACCCAAAATCAAAAAGCCCAAACATGATTTGCTTTATTTTATAAGAAATGAGTGCAGGTAAGAAATAACTTGGAATCTGAAAGAATCCATGTTATTCTTTGCACAAGCAACCCTGTCCCATGTCTGATTTAGTACAAATCACATTCTTTGGAAAATACTGTTAATTTGAGGGTTATTTTTCTCTTGGACTTACACTCAGTGCTGAAATCCAAAACAGAGACTTAGGCCTCTGCAAAAATAACCTGCATCTAGTGCTATAGGCCCATATGAATGGGTGGTGTTAAAATGTAAACAGTATTTACTTCCTAGCACTGACTCACTTGTAGACAATTTATTTTTGTGGATCAGCACAATTCCTGACAACTATTTAGGTCCAATGTGAACAAATTTTAAGGCAGCCATAGCTTATTAGACAATCTGGTACTCCAGTGTCCTAAAATTACTTCAACTGTCCTTTGGCAGAGTGGCTATGCATGATACATATGTAGGAGCAAACACTTCTGAAGAAGGTAACGTCTTCCTTTTGTCAAGAGATTCAAATTAAAATATAGTGACTTACACCAAGAGACACAGAAGTTCATGGCACAGATCTCTTCAATAGTTTTTCAGGAACAACTTCTGTATCTGCAAGGTTTTCTGTACACTGGTAGAAAGCAAGTGTATAATACAATAACAAACTGTGTGGGGAAAAAAACAAGACAGCTGCAAACATAAAGTGAGTATTTTCCAGAAGAAGGAAAAGTAATACCTTTCTTTTAAAAAAATTAGTAGTAAAGTATGTCTTATTCATTTTAACAGATCATTTAGCACTGATAGTACATACAGAAGTTAAGAGACTGAAAGTGGGTAAGATGATTTGGAAATGTTAGCTTAAGAGCTACAGCTACATGACAGAAAAACTTCCTGCAGTCATAGTAAAACAAAATTTAAGGCAAAATAAGCTCATACAGAATACTAATGGTTGAAAGAGGATAATCCTTCCAGTATTTTGTTTAGGTACTTCAAGGAGGAATATTAGCCCTATTCTGTTTAAAAATAAAATTTCTACGTATCTGAATTTTCTTTTTCTCTAGACACAACAGTTGTTCTGATTGATGTCCCATCTGAACTGTCACAGGTGTCATAGCTTACAGGCATCATTCACACGTACCAAGTTGCTAGCCTTTATCAGAAGTGACTGTGAAAAAGTTCACTGTGAAACAACATCCACAGCTTTGTCTCAAAAATTGCAGAAAATTGACACCTAATTCCCAGTAGGTCATAAAACACTTATTATGAAAGGAACTAAGGAAAACCCAAACCTCAGTACATTGGACAGTCTACCTGAGCTCAGCATCATGTCTGCCATCTTCAAGAGCCTGGCTATTATGTGCCTCAAACCTTTCCTGGTGATAAGATCTGGAAAGACCTGTCTGGAGGGGAGAAGTGTTGATTGCACCCAAAGTCTCTGTGCTCCCCCTTTGGCTCCTTGCAGACATGCTTTAACAAAAGGAAAAGTTCAGCGTGGGTGGGACTCTGTCTTCAGTGAAGTGCTCCTGCTGCCTGTGCCATGGGGGAGGTGGACGGCAGGCAACACACTAATTCTAGCTCATGGGGCTCATGCAAATCAACACCACTTCCTGTGGAAGTTGGGAATGCCACCCAGATACCTCAAGGGTATAAAGGGACAGAAAAATATTGATTGTTGTGCACCCACCACCGAAGAACTGAAGACCTTTTCTTTATCTTACTTTGTTGTCTTTCTCTTACTCTCTCCCTCTCTCTCTTTTACTCACTCTCCCACTCCCCCTATCTTTTCCTCTTTTCTAGTAACTCTTTCTTCTTGTCCTCGAAATTTAGTCACGTTGTAAAATAATCACTTACAAAAATAACACCTTTATCCGTGCTATTTGTTGATAGCTTCATTAGGGAGAACTAACAAAGTGCTAACAACTGTTCCTCGGAGTCACTGTCATGACTCTGCCACCCCAGCCACACTGCTGTGCCCTGCCTTTTTTGGGGGATCACAAAGATTCACCTCCCTCGTTGTCCACTAGTGGGACAAGACAACATTGGACAATAGTTTATATAGAGGAAATAAGAACAGAACAAGTACATAAACATAAGGTCATTTAAAGCCTCTCAGATTCCAGAAATCTGTAGTTTAAGGAAAGCTTGTATTTAAGGTTACAATTGCATCCTTTAATTTAAAAAAAAACAAACAAAACTGAATGGTCATCATTTTGCTAAACTGTGGAATCATCCCTTGGCAGCATCTGCTTTTTAGCTTTTTCATGATCCTTTGCCAATGACTTCCACAGCTTCAAAAAATGTCACAGCAATAAGTACCTTTCACTCATTCTAAATACCCTCTCCAACAATACCAGCTGATGATTTTTTGTTTCTGTGTTATGGCAAACAATAATAATCCCCTCCTCACCTTCACAATGTTCAGTTTTATAGTATGTCTATATCATATCCCATTTGCTTACTTTTTTTCCAAGCTGATGTATACCTATTTAATATCGTCATATAAAAGATGTTCTACATCCCTAAAGATTTGGACTGATGCACACTGCGTACAGTTAGTGATTAATAAGAAAATTCAATTTGCATTGAATCTGAGAAAATATTACAACAAAGAATTCTACCTAAACCTTTAAAACTGCATAAATACTATCTTAACACGTTTTCTACAGATAATATTCTCTAGTGAATTGCACAATAAAAATATTAGCATTGAACAAATTAAGGGAGTGACTTGCTTTTCTGCACCATTATCAGTATTGTTTCAGAGAACTGTTACTTTGCATTTATTTCTATTATGCCTTCAATCCTCATGTCCACAAGTTTCCTGAACTGACCGATAGTACTATGGGGGTTTTCTAAAGTAATGCTTTATTTGCATGTGAACTTCGAGCAACAGAAAAAAATGACATAATCCAAACTCCACCATCTAGGTTTGAAAGGTTTCTCCATTTACATTTCTATATTTGTGATACCGATGTACACAAAAGCGGAATCATAATTTTTTTACATTTACACCTAAGGACTACTGTAATTCTCACCCTCATTTTTAAGAGATCAATATGGCAAATCAAGTTTCCAATTAAATTACCTTTTTCCATTCCCTGGGTCGTTCCAGCATTACTCCAGTTGAGAATTTCCTCTTGAAGGGGAGAAAGAATTTTACACTGGGATGAATCAAAGAAAAGCACGGTCCTAAGAGACCTCAAAGTCATGCAGTCAATTCCACTACCCTAATGCTAATTAGTTCTACTTATATCTTACTTGCCTGACTAAGCTAGCTCACCCAGGAGATCCACTTAAGTACTTCCTTTTCCTTACAGTTACACTTAACTTTTTCAATATATTTTAAAAATTTCATTGCAGTTTGATTTCATTATGGGTTTTTTTTTTCTGATTGACTATGGATAAAGGGTATAGCACAGTGCAAAAGGCTTTTCTTCTTCTCAAAGACTGTTATACAGATTTGCCATAGCAGAATATTTCCTATGAATTAAACAAATTCTACTTTCTTCCTATTTTAATTTAGTTACTGGAAAGCTAAAATTTGGACTGTAGTATCTTTACAGTGAAGCACAGAGCCAGGATTCTTCTTGTTAATGAGTTATCCTGCAAGAATCAGTACTATGCAAAGTAAAAGGCAAAAACTCCACATGAATCAAAAGCTTGTATAGATGAGTGAGATGAGGATCAAAATTTATGAAAAAAAAGTGCTTATTTTTGACAGTCATTCATAGATAAAATCAATAGTGAGGATTTTTGTTTTGCTCTCTTTCATCTTCTATTGTACACTTAGTGAACTTTCAAGGAATGAAGGAATAGTCTGTCTTTATTTTTTCCTAAAATGTAGCTTTTGCATTAGAATTTTTGATGCTCATCCAGATTAAGCAGTTCTCTATATGCTTTTTTCTTTGTCTAGTTTATAATCACTGAAGGTGTGTCACAAAGGCAGAGATTCACTTTCAGTATTATATTAGTACGTTAAAGTTGACAATCTTCAAAACAATTTCTAGTAATATGCTTAAATAAAATTACTCTCATCACTTGACCGCTATACTTTTGGTTTTCTCCAGAATTTGATCTTGAAATGAGAAATCTTGCCTTTGCAAATGGAAAAAAATTTTCATTGTCCCTCAGATGCAGAAGACGTTTTTGTCACATTTTTAGACATTCAGTTGTTTTTACTGTACAGGGTGCACTGTTGTGGTTGAAGAAATTTGTCAGGCGGCTACACTTATTAAGCTGTATTTCAAATGCTAAAAGTTTATTGGTGACTGGGTCAAGAAATTCAGTAAGGTCACCAGAGGGAACACTGACCAGACAACCACTTCTACTGTCTTTTCCATACAACTATACTTATCAATACATGGCAATGATGAGGTACATTACTAACCTAACACAGGGTTTTCTTCAGAGGATTCAGATCTTTAATTCCCTTTTTTTTTTTTCCTCATATGGACCTTTGGATCTGTTTTGAGCTACAACCCATTCCCTGGAATAAACTACAGCTATTTCAAAAGATTAAAGTTCTGTGGCATGGCATGTTAGAAAATAAACTATGGTTATCAATCACAGAGTTTAAACTTCTATAATCAGTTTGGTTTAGGTTTTCTCACATAGTCTATAAAGAAATGATGTGTTGAATGAAAAAATCAATACGCAAAACAATAAAGAGATGATACTACTGCTTGCTGTTAAAAGGCCATAGAAATCACATGCTTCTGCTCACACCTGCAGAAAAAAAACCCCAAGGTACTGGGTTGAATAAACACGGAAACTGACTATACACAACACATGTGGTAATGTTGCTGCTTCAGACATATCCCTTGTCCAAAAAAAAGTCATTAATGACAAGGATTCTGAATAAAGCAATGGGAGCTTATGCCAGGTCCAAAGAACGTACATTGGAGAAAAGGCAAAGAAGGCTCATATATAGTTTTTTTTTAATTGAAAACACATCCTAAGTGGCCTGGAAAAAGCATAACATGATATATATCGTTTTTCATATAACGGAAGTAAAAAAGCTATATAGGGAATATCTAAGCATGTGAAAATCTTTCATCCAAGTATGCTGCACAACTTTTCAAATTAGCATATTTAATCCTCCATAGTACAATAGAAATATTTGTATATATATTTGCAAATGACAAAAGAAAACAGCTAGGCCCCTGGATCCCAAATTTAACGGGAAAAATTATTAATAATGGATTTAATCAAAAGGAAGTCACTTTTAGTTTGTTTCATGTATTCTTTTAAAAAATAAAAAATCAGATATAAGTGTCTCTGCATCAAACTGAGAGCATTTAGATCTGTTTATATGTAAAAAACTCAGCAGGTGTAAACTTCAAAAAATAGTAACAGCATGTCTCTACCAGTACTTTTTTTTTTCCGTTGAATCTATCCATCTAGTGCTACCTATGCATATGTTAATTAAATTGAAAAAAAAAGAAGTCTAAATCATGCTTTTCCTCTCTTCCACTTAATAAAATAAATTTCATTCAACTGTGTGCCTAATAATAGCCACATGTGTGACCAGAGATTCATGCAAGAAATTAATGAAAGCAAATAAATTAAGTGGAATTAGGTGGAAATTTGGGAGGATAAGCCAAGCATTCTTAGCAAATACAAACTGCCAAAACTAACAGACTGCATCTCGTACCTTAGTGAGCCATGACAGTAAACATTAGTCAAACAAAGGAGAAGAATAAGCCAACAGGAAGACAATCTCTCCTTGAATTCTGGGTGAAGAGTCTGGTAAGTCTATCCTAATTAACCGCAAATAACAATAGAGGGCAAGACTACTGTCTAATATTCAGGCCTGCACTAGGATATTGGGTGCACTAAAATACAGATGGACTTAAAATGCCTGGATAAATGAATATTATATGTAGAAACAGAGGGATAACTAATAAGTCTTACTGAAAGGTTGTAATCCATGCTATATCAGGTCAGACCCTGGTTAATACTGATCCTTCAGTATGCTCACAAAAGAAGCAGTACATCTGAATCCATTCTGAAGGCAGATCTTGTCAGGTAAAGGATTAACACATTTGCAAAGATAAGCCCTAACATTGACGTATGTATTGCTAAAGTACAATATTATATCTCTATCTTAGATCATAACAATATTAACTATTATCACAGACAAAGATTTGCTACAAAGAGGTATTATCGAATCAGTAAAGCTTCCATAGCATGTTTGTAACTAGATTCACAGATGTTGTTATAGATAAACAATTACCTTTAACGTGGAGTGAAAATTACCCAAATGGCAGTTAAAAGGAATTAGACCTTGACTGCAGAATACGATTCATCACTGTGCTATGCATGTTACACTGCTGTTACTCTAATTACTCCACTAGTTACTCTAGTAGTTACTCTAATTTTATGTCACTGTATTTCCACAGATTCCATCTGGAATACTGACCATAATAAAACTGGAAGAAACACACTGCCTAAACCCAAGAGATGATATGAAATAAATTAAAAAAAAAAATACAGCGTTAATGAGGATATATAATGCAAATATTGTTTCCATTTTGCTTGCTTCTTTTCCTCTATCCTTATAACATTTAATTGCCAAGGAATGACATCATCATGTGATAATCAAGTAAAGCACTGAACTTGGTATATGCTGGATCATGAGAATATGATTTAGCGTTCCCTGTATTGAAATCTCTTTTGTAATTTGGCTGTGTCAATAAAGATTAAAAATGAGTCAGATAGGAAGCCAAGACCAGGGTACATTGCTCAACATAACTCCATTCTTTCAGGTACCAGTAACATTACCATATAGCTTTTATGTCACTCACATCATCCAATTCAACAAAGTATATCACACAAGATATCTTAGTGACCTTGTTGAACAGGATTGATGTAAAGCTCTTCCCTACTGGACAAATATGTATATTCTGGTCATCCAGGAAAAAAAAATGGTAGTGGTTCTGGTGCAGTCTGATCTACATGCAAGCCATTCCAACTGTAGGCTATTGACTGATGGCATTATATCTCACCTCCCATCTTTTAACAGAATCACAGAATGGTAGGGGTTGGAAGGAACCTCGCGAGATCGTAAAGTCCAAACACCCTGCCAAAGCAGGTTCACCTAGAGTAGAATGGTTCTGGGCAGATTTTGAGTCTCTAGAGAAGGGCACGTCAAAATCCCGCTGGGCAGCCCATCTAGTGCTCCATTACCCTTGCAGTAAAAAAGTTTCTCTTTATATTTAGGTGGAACTTACTTTCTTCTAGTTTGAAGAGGGATGTTCCAGACCCCTAATCACCTTTGTACCCCTCTGTTGGACTCTCTCCAGTAGTTCCCTGTCTCTCTTGAACCGGGGAGCCCAGAACTGCACAAAATACTCCAGATGTGGCCTCCCTAGGTCAGAGTAGAGAAGGAGAAGCACCTCCATCAACTTGCTGGTCACATTCTTCTTAATGCACCCCAGCATACAAGTGGCCAGGATTCTTGGCCACAAGACCACACTGCTGGCTCATGGTTAACTTGTTGCCCACCAAGACTCCCAGGTCCTTCTTTGTGGAGCTGCTTTCCAGCAGGTCAACCCCTAACCTGTACTGGTGCATGGAGTTATTCCTCCCTAGGAGCAGGACTCTGCACTTGCCCTTGTTGAACTTCATTAGGCTCATTTCTGCCCAACTCTCCAGCCTGTCCAGGTCTCATGAAATGACACCACAGCCTTCTGGTGTGTCAGCCACTCCTCCGAGTTTTGTGTCTTGCTGAGGGTGCACTCCATCCCTGCATCCAGGTCATTGGTGAATATGTTGAACAAGACTGCACCTAGTGCTGACCCCTGGGGAAGTCCCTAGCAACAGGCCTCCAGGTAGACTCGTGTGTCACTGATCACAGCCTTCTGAGCTCTGTCATTCAGTCAGTTCTCAATCCACCTCAATGTCCACTCTTCTAACCTACAGTTCCTTAGCTTACCTATGAAGATGTTATAGGAGAGAGTGTCAAAAGCCTTGCTGAAGTCAAGGTACACAACATCCACCACTCTCCCCTCATCTACCCAGCTTGTTGCACCATCACACAGGGATATCAGATTAGTTAAAAAGCTCTTGTATGCTTTTTTAGTACATTTCCATAGATACATGTATTTTCAACAATGCTTAAACACATCATGAAATTCTTACACTGTCATACACAGTAACTCAGTGGAGGTTTTACTGGCTGTCACAGAGCTCACAGATACAGGCACTAGGGAGAATAAAATGGAGTGCAAGTGAGAAAGATAAAAATGTCACGGCCACTACTGGTTTCAAATGTAGAAGAATAAACATTTTATCTTGTTTATCTATATTATTCTTGGGTGTTTTTTTAATGGGTTTATTCAACTGAACGTTCAGTAGTTCAGTAGAACTATTAAAAATCAATAGTGAGACAGTAGAACAAAGACAGTTTTTTGTAAGTTTTATCAATTTCTGGTTCATATGGACCTCACAAACACCATGGCAAGAACAGTTTCTTTATCTCTTGAACAAAAAGGATACAGCATGATAAAAAGTGAAATAAATGCGTATGGTTAATACACACATTTCCTTGTATCAATGTTGATCTAACAGGAAGCTTCCTAAAAGAACTGTAACTATATATACACACAAACAAAGAAGTTAGCAAAGAGTTTGTGTAGGTGGCCATGAAATGAGAAAGTTCTTTAATAGCTCCTCTAGCATCTGGGAAACAGGAGAGAAATCAATGCATTTCTGTTCTTTCTGTGTAAGATGGGAGGAGGATATTGGATGATGACATAACTCATCCACTAAGTCAAAAAAATAGGATCAGGAGGCTCTCTGTCAGACCTTTATTACCACCACAGAGTCACTAACCCTTCTGTTTCATTTCAGTTCTCATATAGGTTGATATAAAAGGGAAAGAGAAGGGAGGGCAGTACTTACATTATTGATATACTGATGCATAATGTAGTTTTTAAGGCTGTATCCTGATATGTTTGCAATGAGATGGCTCTTCTGAAGACATCAATTTAAAAAGGACAATACTTTATGTTTTTATTTTAATAATTTGTAGTTGAGATCTATGCTAGCTGTATAGACAAGTTCCATTTCCTTTCATGCAATCCATTGCTTGCTAAAATAGAAATAAAAGCTGTCATGTTATTATGACCACTAAAACTATCTGTCCATAAAAATTCAGGGATTTTTTTACAAGCTATCACTAAATACACATTTCTCAAGTCAGAATCACTTTAATGGAAATGAACAACACTGAAAATATTTTCTTCAGAGCATGTAAGAGCATGACAGCTATTTTAGTCTGATGATTCATCATCACATTAAAGTATTCTCAGTGTGTTCCATGGGATACAGTTGAGGCAAATGGCAAAAATACATGAAAGAGTATAAAAGGGGAAGCCAGCAGAAAAAAAAAGCACAACCTAACAAAACTAACCCAACAAAACACAATTGAAAAGATAATATAAATTCCCTTGGGGCTGCAAGTCAGAGAAGGGATTGGAAACTGATTGACAGGAGTAAGACAGCTGCCAGTGCTTTGTGCACTTGTTTCAAGGACAAGAACATCAGCTCTGTCATCTGCAAACTACGCAATTTGCACCTCTTGGCCCTCTTGTTAACAATCTCTGAGCCTGCAGGTCAGGACATGGATATTTCTACCTGTTTCCATGTGCTTCCCTCATCTTTTCTGTTGTTGTTTGTTTTTAACATATATACACTTACTATTGTGTCTCTCATAAGTGGGCTGGAATTGGAGAAGCAGTGAGATGCACTAATTCAGCTACACTGTCTGCAAACCACTGCAAGTCACATGTTTTTGTGTTACCCAACGCAACCCTACTGCAACAACTGGGCTGGGCCAAACCTTAAAAAGAATTCTGCTTCTTGGTGGGTAGAATTCACCCATGTAGCTATAAAAGTAAAAAAAAAAAAACTGAATAAAACTAGTAACCCTAAGCATTAAGGGTGCCCCTTTATATATTAATACTGAAATACTGAAGTATATACCATCTGTGACTAAAACAATGTTATGTCAATACACAAGGAATTCTTATATGTCAATGGACTGAGGTACAAGGTGTATGTAGTATCTATGTAAATAATACAAAAGCTTAAAAAAGAAATTGCCTTATGATCTCACAAAATCAGTACAGCTTCCTCCTGGCAGGTATTACCTCTGTTTCTCACTGAGTCTTGTTGCATTGCCATATTCTATTCCACTGTCTTTTGGTCACATAGACAATGGTAGACAAAAATTTCTTTATTTTATTTTCAAAATCTTCAACACCAAAACTAGAAATCTGAGTAACCAAATGCTACTAGGTGAGAGTATTCTTCCTCTGGCACCTCATAGTGAAGAAAGATATCATGGTTTTCTTGGTTTTGTGCTAACATTCATATATTATTTAGGTGGCTGAAAGAGCAGGGCAACCTTTTCACAGTTCAGTCACAAATCTGGAATGAACTATTTACACCTAGCTTACTTCTAGAGAAAGGAGTATCAAAATGTCTCCAAAATGTACAGTGCCAAATTAGACTGACCTAATATGAGTATAAAGACCTTTAATCAGTAGCTCTATAGTAGTCAGAATTCATTTAGTTGGCATTTGATCTGATTCACAAGTTTGGGGCAAATACCTCAGGACTCATTAAAAACAGCATGTAGGTTTGAATAGTCTTTCTCTAGACATAACAACATGTCAATTTTGGCAGATAAAGGCTAGGATGTTTATGAATTTTTGATATTTAAATTTTTTCTCATTCCTTCTCATTGCACAGTATGATAAAACATTCAGCTTGTAGGTAGCTTCAAACCTGCAGTCTCCTTTCCAAATGAAAAATTAACCACAAGCAGATTACGGTAAATAACATGTCCAATTTCGATATTGCCAAGCAGGTAGCAGAACTATTAGCACAGTATTTTTGGGAGCCCGTATGTTTTTTTAGCTGCTGTCTAGGGGTGTCATTTCTATCCCTCCTTCCCTCCTGTTCCTACTCCCCGTCTCCCCTCCCTCTTTCTCCCCCTCTCTCCCTCCTTCTCTGTCTCTCACACACATGCACACACAGAGTCAATTGCTATTTATACAGCCAGAACAATCTTAGCATACACAGCACTGAGTAATTGGAGAAAGGTGTCAAAACAAAAAGTCCTTGTCCTGGAAATCTGACAAGACAATAGCACAGTATACTACAGACTCACAGTAAACAAGTACTGAATAGCAATTGGTCATTTTAGCCAAACTGCTTTATGCTCAGAATAACGCTATCCCATATGAAATACTGCTAAGCAATTAATACAGCAGTATTAATTGTTGTATTATATCAACAGTGGAAAAATACATCTGTAGTTTTTCTTCTAGTTATCTCTAGGATGATATTTATTCTTTCTCATTTCATAATCATCTTACAAAACAGATCATTTGCCTGCTTTACTCATTAAATTGGTCTCTCACTACATATTAAATCTGTATTTCTATTTTCACAGTATATTCTTAACTGTTTTGCTCAGTGGAAATCAACCGAAACAGGTAGTTAGGTACATTGTATGTGATTTACTGGACAGAAAGAAAAAACAAAAAAAACATGCAACTGAAGTTTTTCTGACATAAATGCATTGGTCTAATTGTTCACTGTCACTCACAGTGATGTCCTAGAGCCTTGTGATGCCACATAGATGAGCTCTGGCACTTCTCTCACCTCTCAAGTGAGCAAAATGGACACACAAACCTCAAATAAAGCACTTTGCCTCTCTTGTGAGATTAACATCCTGGCAGTTTAGCACGATGAATCAATTCACTGAGTAGTCAAATGAGCACCAAAATCACTACATGTGAAAAAACCAGCATGGAGCTTGGTGCCCGAAGGCAGATAATGGTGTACATGAAAGAGAAATGGAAGCCTTTGACAGCTGTGATTTGTTACACTGGCTCTGCCATCTTCTAAAGCCTCACCATTAATTAGGACAAGAAAAATTTCATGAAATAGAGAGGTGTATCCTTTCAACTTTCCACAGGTCATCTTATAATTTTATGTTATGTGTCATCCTGACAGAGAAAGTATTACATTCCTGGAAGACAAATGTGTGCCGTTCTGTTTAGTTCTTCAAAAAGAATGAAAAGTTGTTTCCAGATGTAAAAACAGAAGGTATTTCCCAAGTTAACGCGATAATGAAATCTGGGACACATAGAGAGAAAAAAGAAAACCCTTGAAAATTGGGTTGGTAAAAATGTTACCATCCCTCTCTGCCTTTTGTTTCCTTCACTGTCTGCCTACTCCCCAGGTTGTCTGTGTGCTGACACCTTGTTGACCGAAGTGATGGAAAATGCTGTGGGTAAGAGGACAGGGAGCAATCTCCTTTAATGGTCACAGTTCTGAGCAGCTCCAGTAAGTGAGGATCCAAGAATCCTGCTCCCAATGAAACTCATACAGTATATTCAACTGCTTTCTGTGGTGTTTTAATTGTTTTTTATTTGTCTGCTTATTGCCTTTCTATCTGAAGTTGTGATATGACTGCTATTATGGTATCTTTGTAGGTCAGAACCACAGAATCACAGAATGTCAGGGGTTGGAAGGGACCTTGAAAGATCATCTAGTCCAACCCCCCTGCCAGAGCAGGACCACCTAGAGCAGGTCACCCAGAAACATATCCAGGTGGGTTTTGAATGTCTCCAGAGGAGAATTCACAACCTCCCTGGTCAGCCTGTTCCAGTGCTACGTCACCCTCACCAAAAAGTTTCTTCTTACATTTACATGGAACCTTCTATGTTCCAGCTTGCACCCACTGCCCCTTGTCCTATCATTAGTTGAGACTGAGAAGAGCCTGGCTCCATCCTCCTGACACTCACCTTTTACATATTTATAAACATTAATGAGGTCACCCCTCCGTCTCCAAGCAAAAGAGACCCAGGTCCCTCAGCTTTTCCTCATAAGGCAGATGTTCCACTCCCTTAATTATCTTTGTGGCTCTGTGCTGGACTCTATCAAGCAGCTCCTGGTCCTTCTTGAACTGAGGGGCCCAGAACTGGACACATTATTCCAGATGTGGCCTCACCACGGCAGAGTAGAGGGAGAGGAGAACCTCTCTTGACCTACAAACCACATCCCTTCTAATACACCCCAGAATGCCATTGGCATTCTTGGCTATAAGGACGCATTGCTGGCTGATGGTCATCCTGCTGTCCACCAGGACTCCAGGGCCCTTTTGCTTACATTGCTTTCCAGCAGGTCCTGGTACCTGGGGTTCTTCTTACCCAGATGCAAGACTCTACACTTGCCCTTGTTATATTTCATTAAATTTCTCTTCCAGTTTTGTGTCATCAGCAAACTTGCTGACAGTGCACTCTGTTCCTTCAGCCAGGTCACTGATGAATATATTGAATAGTTCTGGTGCCAGTACTGACCCTTGAGGGACTCCACTAGATACAGGCCTCCAACTAGACTCTGTCCTTCTGACCACAACTCTCTGCCTTCTTTCTTTCAACCAGTTCACAATCCACCTTGCTACCCCACCATCCAGACCGCACTTCCTCAGTTTAGCTGTGAGGATGCTGTGGGACACTGTGTCAAATGCTTTACTGAAATCAAGATAAACCACAGCCACTGCTCCACCATCACCTATCCACCTGATTATGTCCTCATAAAAGGCTATCAGGCAGGTCAAACATGACTTCCTCTTGGTAAAACCATATTGACTACTCCTAATGAGCTTCTCATCCTTGATATTCTTACAAACAGCACTGAAGATGAGTTGTTCCATCGCCTTGCCAGCGATGGAGGTGAGGCTGACCGGTCTGTAGTTACCATGGTCATCCTTCTTACCCTTTTTGAAGACTGGAGTGACATTTGCTTTCCTCCAGTCCTCAGACACCTCTCCTGTTCCCCATGACATACCAAAGATGATGGAGAGTGGCCTAGTGATGACTATCACGAGCTCCCTCAGAACCTGTAAGTGCATCTCTTCAGGACCCATGGATTTATGAATGTCCAGATTGCTTAACTGGTCCCTAACCCAGTCCTCATAAACCAAGACAAACTTCTCCTTTATCCTGACTTCCTCTAGGGCCTCAGGGGTCTGGGGATCCTGATGACAGCCTCCAGTAGCATGGACAGTAACTCCGAATTCTTTGTATCCTCTGTCATCAGGGCACCCACCTCATCATTTTCAAGGCATCCCAGAAACTCCACATAAACCAAAGTTTCTTAACATTCCTTTTCATCTGGCCTAGAGCTGTAGTTCTCTAGACCTGCTTTTCAGAGGACTTCAAGTGTTCTGAGACACATGCTCCAGAAATATGCAAGCCTGGTTATGATGCTCATCTGTACCCACATACTGGAATTTCTAGGCTCCTACTGTAGAACCTTCTATCACCACCATCTGTGGAGAGCTTAGCCTGAAGTCTTCTGCCTCTGGGCTTTTTACACTGAAGCTATACATTCACAAATGCTGTCCTGATGACAGTATTTCCCACACTTGCATCATTCACGGAAGTTAAACTATCATTAGGGAACTGTGCATTGTAGCAGCACTCATGATATCTCTGCATCACTTTTGACCTATTATCTATCTCTAGCCATAAACAGTTGCAAATTTTTCTTCTTTTCCAGGCAATTTTTAAATACAGAAAAAGAAATGGCATGAATAGGAGCTAAATGAGTAAGATTGCTTTAGCTATGAAGAGAAAAAAAATCACACAAAGGAGAAAAACAGTAGACACAAGAAAGGCTTGTATTGCCATACCAATATAGGTATGTATAAGGTGTTTTTTACACTTAGAAGAGTTGTCTTTGAAATTAAAATAAAAATGCATTTAGGATAACAATAGCATTAGAGACATTCAGGAGTACCTATAATAAAGCTAGAACAAGATGCCGGACTGAAGTATTATTTCACAGATTACTTGTGGAAAAAATGTTAATGCATAGAGTAAAGGAGAACTTTAAAGTGAGATGATTGCAAGACTGTGCAACCTTGACAGTGTCCTTCTTTACTGAAAATTAAATTAAGCACATCTTCATGCTATTTGTCACCAAAAAAGGTAAGTAGTGATAATGGTTGATACAATCACATCTATTAAAAAATAATGCTCAGCTATCATACATCTGTGAGTGAATGCTTACAGCAACAGCAAATTGACCATATTACATGGGCTAAGCTATCTTTCTGACCATCAAGAGAAATTGTATTACCCCTGATTCAATACATATTAAGGAATACAGGAAAAACACCTTCAGGATTCAAATGCATAATAAATTTGCAAAATAAAAGTGTTGTAATAAAATAAATAGAAGTAGACAACGTTGCAAAAAACCCTAAAGATACTCATCATACCTTTGAGATCTGTGTGTATTATAAAGGAATAAGAAGCAATGAAGCAGACAAACTTGTTTTACAACTATACTTGGAAGCTGGTAAAAAATACTATTGCTAGGGTTGAAAGCAAATGATCCAACAGATAAAATACACCCTTTTCTGCACCAAGTAGCAAGTCGTTGCAGGTAGTAGCAAATAGAAAGACATGTTTATACTATTCAGAGATCTCTCTGATACACATACAATTTTTTTTTCATTTTCCTGTGGACACAGCTTAAAAATCCTTCAGAAATATCCTTCAGAAGCAGTGACAAGTGGTGTCTCAGGGGTCCATACTGGGACCTGTACTGTTCAATTTTTTTATCAATGACATAGTGAGATCGAGTGCACCATCAGCAAGGTTGCAGATGGTAACAAGCTGAGTGGTGCTGTCATTATGCCAGAGGGATGGGATGTCATCCAGAGAAACCTGGAAAAGGTGTAAAGGTAAGCCCAGGTGAACCTTATGAGGTTCAACAAGACCAAGTGCACACTCCTACATCTGGGCTGGAACAATCCTCATTATCAATACAGGGTGGGGGATGAGGTGATAGAAAGCAGCCCTGCCTATAAAGACTTGGGGGTGCTGGTAGACAAGAAGCTGGACATGAACAGACAGTGTGCACTTGCAGCCCAGAAGGCCAATCACATCCTGGGCTGCATCAAAAGAAGCTTAGCCAGCAGATCAAGAGAAGTGATTCTGCCACTTTACTCTGCTCTGGTGAGACCCACCTGGCGTACTGCATCCAGCTCTGGAGCCCTCAGTAGAGGAGGGACATAGATCTGATGGAGCAGGTTCAGTGGAGGGCTATGAAAATGAATAGAGGGCTGGAAAACCTTTCCTATAAAGACAGGCTGAGGGAGCTGGGGTTGTTCAGCCTGGAGAAGAGAAGGCTCTGGGTAGACCTAATAGAGACCTTCCAGTAGCTGAAGAGGGCTTACAAGAAGGGGGGAAAGGAACTGTTTACAAAGGCCTGTAGTGACAGGATGAGTGGTAATGGTTTTAAACTAGAGAAAAGTATATTTAGATTTGATGTTAGAAACAAGTTCTTTACCATGAGGGTGGTGGAACACTGGAACAGGTTGCCCAGGGAGGTAGTTGAGACCCTGTCCCCGGAGATACTCAAGGTGAGGCTTGAAGAGGTTTTGAGTATCCTGATCTATCTGAGGATGTCCCTGCTCACTGCAGGGGGGTCGGACTACATGACCTTTAGACCCTCCAGCCCAAACCATTCTATGATTCTATGATTAATGGCTCATTGACACTGAAATGGGGAAATTCCAGCTCCTCTCTTTACTTTCATTCCTCCCCACACTTTCGAAAGGTTTGGTGCATTTTTGCCAAACAGAAAGCTAATCTCTCTCACTGCAACACAGGAAAATACATGCTTCTTCTACAGGGATAGGAGGGAAGAAGAAAGAAACTTTACTGAGTTAGTGTTTAACATTTGCTTACTGTACTATTAGATGAGCATAACTGTTGGGATAAGGAGAAGGAGATAGACGGTGAAAAGCAGGGAGAGCACGGAAGGCTATTAGCCCCCTCTCTTCCAGTAGACTGGAAATCAGTCAAATCCAGAGATGCCTTGCTTGAAATAAAAAATAAGTAGTCAATAGCAGCTCACTCTGGGGAGGCCTCCATTACAATGCTGGAATTAATCTTGAACTTGGCAGTTAAGCAGTAGGTCTTAACCATTTTGACCCTAACTGATGTAAAAGCATCTGTTGGAGACTTTCTTCTATTCTCAGAGGAAGCTGTAATGAAATTAACTTCCTGCTTCTTCCTCTTGTAGGCATTCTTTTCAAAATGCAAGGAGATAAATGCCTGTATTCTTTTTCTAGTTCTAGACAGACAACCCTAAAATTAACTACCTCTTCTCATTCGTCATCACATACACTTACCACTAGGGTTCCAAATTCCTGACCTTCTTCCCATATATTCTAAATGCTAACGTATCTTCTGTTCTGCAAATCCCTCATACATGCGTCATTTGCTTCCCACCAGTCTCATACTCCCTTGCATACTTTGTTGGATTCATTTGTACCCAAAACTTGTTGACATGGCAAACCTTAAACCATCAGTCTTTGTATGGCAAAATTTCTAACGTCCCTTACTTTTGGTTCATTTTTAAGACTCAGTATCCTTCCCAGAGAACTGCATAGGCTGATTTTCCATATAATTACTAGACAGTATCACAGAGTTGTTAGAAGCCACTGTGACCTCCTGCACCTCTGGGGAAATCTAACAGCACTCTTTAGGTAGAAAATTAGGAAGGGATATTTCTTGCACTGGCTAGGTATGCAATTGTCTTAATGGACTACTAACTGAAGTGACACATTTTAAAATATATATGGTACTCCCCTGTCATTAGCATGAACCAGAACTGCTCATCTACAGTATCTAAATGCAGTTCCCCTTTGTAAATTCAAACTGACTGCAGTCATGCATTGCTGTCTTCAGGGTGCAAAGTAAACTGGTACAGTTAGCCTGTGTAAATACATCCACACAGTTACTAATAAATTCTATTTTAAAACTGATTTAATTTGAATGTGTTACATTTGGTATATTTTTAATCTTGAGCTGAGTCAGTCACTCTTTTTACTATCAGAATATAAAATATATCTAATAATTGCTTCTGAAAAATATATTTCTTCACTTTATATACCAAAATTCCTCTAATAAATTCCCAATATATTAATTTTCTAAATATACTCAAAATCAGATTTTTTTTCTTTTGAAAGTGTAGCTTTTTATATTTTTATAATATGTTAGAGATGAACCTATTACAAAAAACAAGAAAACCAAAACCAAACATCTAATTAACAAGACCACACAATGCTCCTAACACTTTAAACACAAAATAATTTAGCTTAATTTGCTATAATTGTATTACATGTGCTTTGTTCCCAGTGGTAGGTATTACAAGCAATGAGTTAATCAAATTTCTATCAATAATCATCGTATTTCTTGAAAATTTAATTTCCATTTAATTGAATGCTGTTTTCTAGATTTAGTAATACAAATCCATCTAGTCTATCTGCTGTCCACATCCTCTTGCCTCATACAACACTTCATACAAAAATTACATTTAATTCATAAATTGGCCATTCTGTAAACAAAACAATTTATTATTTCGCAACGTAGTATACTGTATTAATCATTCCTAAGACCATGGAAAGAAGGCACAGATAACAAATGCTTCTAACAGAACAGCTTCCTCCCACCTCTCATGCCCCTGCTCACTGTTTTGGTACTTATTTAGTAAAGCACATGATGCATTTAAAGCCTAGGAGTCATTTGCTTTTAAATGATATGCCTAAAAAATATTAAGCATTTACTCATGTGTTCTATGAATACAGAATCTAATTTAGTACTTGCATATGAGAAAGTTAACTTTTGCTGTCAATTCAGTAAAAAACACAACAATCTGAATTAAACAGCCAAAGGGTAAGAAAAGTATCCCCACCTGTTTGAAATCATGAATGAAAGTAGATTATGATGGAGGTTTAACAACCATTTAATGATGGCGTGTTTTTGTAGACATTCACTTGAACCAGTCGTTCAAAATGGCTGTGCTGTGGGACTGGATCTAATACAATCATTTCAGAAGAACATGAATCAAAATGAATGGGTAGCTAGAATTAACAGCATTTGCTCTTGCCTAGAGGCCACTATCAAAAGCCAAATGTATCCTCAGAACAGTGGTTGTCCCTCTGCCTACTACAGCACATTGGCTTAACCCTGTATTTAGTATTCACACTTTCAAATGTAAATAAACATATATTTTCAGATTATTAACTGAAAGAAAAAGTCTCTCTAGATTAATGAAAATATATACAGACATAATTGCCACTTCATAGCTACTCCTTCCAGCACCTTCCAGATTCAGTTTTTTTCTATGAAAATGCTTGAAGGTCGTAACACTGAAACATGTGCTAAGCTTTTTTTCCTTACAGAGAAAACTGATGTTTGTTGGTTTGGGTTTTGGTGTCTTTTGTTGTTGTTGTAGTTTGTTTGCTTTGTGTTAAATTACTTTATTAACAAACTCTAGCTTTAAATTATCTTTTAGCTTCATATTTTACAAGCAACAAGATTACAATTTACAAGCTAACAATTTACAAATTAAATTTTAATTTTTTTTTTTAACTGAGTGAATTTTCAAGACAAAACCATAAAAATATTTCTCCAAATCTCCATTGCTATTCCCTTATGATACTGAATCAACAAAGTTAAAAAAGAAAAGGAAAAAGCTACAATTAAGAGTTAATATTTTGCTTTATAACATCCAAAATCAATTTTTGATATGAGCAATGACTAGAAATCGCAGTGTCCGACTGACCAATGAGCTGTTTCAAATGATCTTCATGTCAGTCATGTTGAAAAATGTTTCACAAGAATACATCTTAAGACTTCTTTTCCTCTTTGTAGCATCACTTTCTGTGAATCTTTTCCCACTAAGTTTTCATGAACTGCCAACAGCAAAGCACACCTCATACTACACCTGGAAGAGAACAAAGTGGAGCTGAGGACTGACACAACAGTAGTCACTGTCTTCCTGATGGGTATAGCAGCTCTGTGTACAATTCTGCACTGCAGCTGGCATGAGTGAACACCAAGAACAATTTTATAATACAGCAGAAAAAAGCTTCTCTCTACTCCCATACATTGTAACAGCAATCTAACTGTGTTTTCACACTTATTTTTATGTGGTACATTTGCCCATGAAGTCCACATGACAGCAGTACAGATAAAATACACCACAGTATATCAATGGGTATCATGAAGAAAACTATAGCTCAGAGGCAGTCATATGAATTCTGCTTATTTGTATACTTTGTTAAAAAATGTTTATAATTCAAGTTTTGGTTCTAGAAACAAAACATTGCAGCTTCTCTACCAACCCACTTTATCTTTTCAGAGTGGATTATTGCCCATCAGCAGCCAGATGATGGGCAGTAATATGAGTAAGATCATAAAATCGTATGCACAGATGCTTCTCAGAAAGTACATTTGTCTGCTTTCTTCTCATTCAGTAGATCTATTAAATCACTATGTCATCCATCATAATATTGTCTTTTCAGGAAGCAAGTCTATCTGCATTTTTCTGTACCTCATTTCACTGAAAATGTACCTTAAAGTTTCTGTAAGATGCCCAGCAGTTTTGCAAGAAAAAGATGATATAATATCAAAGCACACAGGATGCAAAAATCATATATGCACCAGGCATCTATTCCCATTTCAATAATAAACAACCCCATGCAAAATCTTATTTGACTATATGAAGAAGGCAAATATTTCTGTTACTTGTTTGTCTGACAAAAAAAAAAAAAAAGAAAAAAAAGAAAGGAAAAAAGAAAGAAAAAAGAAAGGAAAAAGAAAGGAAAAAGAAA
>JANVCC010010406.1:993272-1057034 GCA_025345505.1 Todiramphus chloris collaris
AAGAAAAAAGAAAGAAAAAAGAAAGAAAAAAGAAAGAAAAAAGAAAGGAAAAAGAAAGGAAAAAGAAAGGAAAAAGAAAGGAAAAAGAAAGAAAAAAGAAAGGAAAAAAAAGAAAGAAAAAAGAAAGAAAAAAGAAAGAAAAAAGAAAGAAAAGAAAGAAAAGAAAGAAAAAAAAGAAAGAAAAAAAGAAAGAAAAAAGAAAGAAAAAAGAAAGAAAAAAGAAAGAAAAAAGAAAGAAAAAAAAGAAAGAAAAAAAAGAAAGAAAAAAAAGAAAGAAAAAAAAAGAAAGAAAAAAAAGAAAGGGAAAAAAAGAAAGGGAAAAAAAGAAAGGGAAAAAAAGAAAGGGAAAAAAAGAAAGGGAAAAAAAGAAAGGGAAAAAAGAAAGGGAAAAAAGAAAGGGAAAAAAAGAAAGAAAAAAGAAAGAAAAGAAAGAAAAAAGAAAAAAGAAAGAAAAAAGAAAAAAGAAAGAAAAAAGAAAAAAGAAAGGAAAAAAGAAAGAAAAAAGAAAGAAAAAAGAAAGAAAAAAAGAAAGGAAAAAAGAAAGGAAAAAAAAGCAAGAAAAAAAAGAAAGAAAAAAAAAAGAAAGAAAAAAAAAAAGGGGGTAACTGCTGGCTTGGCAAGGATAACCAACGAGGTGTTCAAATAAATTCTGTGTTTTCTCAGTGTGATTTTTAAAGTTCTTAACCACTCACAGTGCTCACAAATCCATTATACCCACAGTCAACATCCTCCAATAATTCATCTTTTGATGTATTTAGGCAAAATAAGGAAATCATAAGATATCTAATGCAATATAATTAGGTAACAGAGAGTATACAAGCAATTAAAAGGTTCAAAATAACGGCAGTTTGAGAAATTTTGAAATAGTTTAATCTGGATTTATAATTTTTTTCTTTAAAATTAGTTTCTGTGAATTAAAAACAAGTTAGAGTTGATCACTTCAAGAAAAGAATAGGAAAAAAAAAGATTTAAAAGCAACGTCTCTACTGCTTACAATGAAGATCAAAGATAAAGAAAAAATGCTGTCCAAAGTTTGAAATTATAGATCACTTCTGTAGAGTTACAATTAATTTAGTAGAAGATTACTGTGACTCATTCTCAATATAAAGACTTGTGCCAATTCCAGATGCAGGACCATCAGTAACCAACCCATGGCTAAAGGGAATTGCCCACAAAAGCAGACACAAGAGCAGTAACAGAGCTCATGGTGAGAAAAAGATCATGACCAGATGGCTTGTATGATGAATCCAGGTAGAAAAGCAAATGCAGACCTATTCCTGTTGCTGCACTGTGATACTTGTAGCTTCTCCTGATGTCACCTGCACTATCAAAAACTAGAGCTTAATTTGTCAGAATTTGGGAAATCCACACATCTAGGTGCAGCTGGAATTACTTAGAGCTTTTTCCTGAAAAAGGAAAGCATTTCGACCCTTGAAGCTATTCACTTCTGGCTGGTCAGAAGTAAAAATACTTGAATTGCCCTGCTAATATCCAGAAGATTGCATTATCTATGTGAATACACTGAAAGCAATAATTTTTCATTTGAATCTGTAGTTTACAGTAACTCTTCAAAATATTAAATTTAGGACTCAATAAAACGGCTTGATCTTTGTTTTAATATTCATTGAGCAGACCCACTCTGCATCTAACAGATATATACACCTGCATAAAAAGTTGCAGATGACTATGTGAATGACACATATTCATATGTAACCCAAAATAGTTGTTTCTTCCAGAAGCTGAAAAAACAGTTTTAAGTACTTAAAAACCACATTATTGCATAGCATTTGAGCATTGACTAATTTAGTATTGCATTAAATTTACCATTGTTTGAAAGGAGTAATTCCATCCAAGTCATTAAGAAACTACATTGTTGTCTAGTATTACAGATTAAAACCAGTAACAGTTTTACTGAATACCCAAGACATCTAAAAAACTTTGCCTAACTACTTTTTTAACCACTTGTCAATGGCTTTTTTACAAGGTGAAATTATCTCCCTATTTGTTAAGGATTCTTTGATGTAAATAAGCAAAAAATGTAAACACAAGTACCAAATTATATAAAACTGTGATACAGTGTACACTAGACTTTTAACTAGACTTTTTAGTACAATAAGATAGTTAGAATTTGGGGGGAAAATCCCAACATCTGCAGACACCATAAAAAAAATTCACATACGTTAAAAAATTTTGCATCAAAATCTTAATTTTTATGAACTCCCAAAATAGGAACACGAATGATACTCTTTAAAACGAGGAGGTAAAGTGGAATTGTAACATGTAAAGCTAACAGTTATCCTGAACTCTCTAAATCTTTTCTCCTGTCATCCAGAAACTGAGATTAATTAAATTACCAGCAAGAACCTTGCACTTCTCTGTCACCTCCCTGAAGATCTGAATAGCTGTAAGCTATGTCCCTGCACAGCTTTAATTACAATCATTGCTTGAAATGCAACCAATTCTGGTCTTTTTTCTCTTCAGTGTTATCATCTCGCTAGAAAAATACAAACTGTTTGTTATCATTAACTCCCCTCACCCCCACCCACTATTTTTTAATTCTTCATTTGCTAAATCCTCAAGATGTCTTTTGTTGTGTCAGCTGTTACTATTTCAAAGCTGAATTTATCCTTTTTGCCTTCAAATTGAACTGATTTCCCTGGAATTACCACAGCCAAAATAATCAGCTTCATCATATAATTTCCCAGCAGAAAATCTCCTCTTGCAGTCAAACACACATGAAAACTACTGATGATCAAGAAGTATTTGACATCTCATTTTAACATCATTCCACAGCCATCTCATTAGGAAGTGAAAATCCAACATGTGAACTAACTTGTGCTATTAATACTTCTACAGTTGTTTCTACTCTATATGTTCCTTTAACTCTACATATTGTTTTTAAACTCAGTGATATTTCAAGAGGTTTTGGGGATCCAACATGCACACAAAATCAAAAAACAATTTCATGATCATGGCTAGTCATTGCTATCACCAGCGCTGAAGTCACTCAAAGAGATCTCAGGGGACAGTGACTTTGTGTTACTAATCATTAATAAATCTTTATTTTAACTTTACTATGCTTCTTGGGGCAAATCCACTATCATTACTTTTAAGTATAAAACTTCCCATATTATTGGTCACTGGAGTTAGGCTTCTATTGCCCTTTACACTAATCATGTTGTTCTGGAAAACAGATTTGTCGTCTCAGAAAATAAGTAAATGTTTCATACTATTTCTACCCTTCTTAGGTCACCAGTCATTTGCAGGAGTTAAATGCTGGGTATTTTGGTATCACTGTGCTACATACTACTGTGTGTGTTTTCAAGTAGGGCAATTAAGGTGATTACTTTAGTACTCTAGAGTCAAGTCAGGTGAACATTTGGGGATAAAAAAAGATCATATACAATCGTATGCTGCCTCACAGTAGGTACACAGAACTGATGTGATATAGATTTTATAATAAAAATATGTAAGTAAAAGCCTTGCATCCTTTAGGTTAGACTTTTTAATAATAAAAGCAACTAATAGGTAATATGGTTTAGATTACTGTTTGAAGATATTGTAGATTTAAATGCTTGTGAAAAACAGTTTATATGTCACTTAAAAGAAATGCAAAATCCTAACAGAAATATGTAAATAATAAAAAGAGGGTAGACATGAAAGTCCTTTGGCTTAGTTCAAAACAGGGAGTAGAACAGAGATTTTTTTTTTTTTTTTTTCCTGAAATATATAATACTGGTTCTCCACTGAGGCAGCTAGCAATATAGAAGAGATTAAAAATATATTCTTACTCGATATATTAATTTCTGTCCTACCAGAGGCTACCACTTACCTTCTCACAAAAGACCATAATACTTGATGCAAAAAATGTGACTAATCAGTGCAACACTCACAAATTCAATTGTGACCATGGGAGTATTTACGATTAGCTTTTATGGCCTGATACACAGCACATCAATCCACAATCATCAAAGTTTACAGGATACCAGGTTAAAATATTTGTGTAACTGAGAAGCTAGACAGTCAAGCTGGTAAAAAGATTTCAGATACTTTTCTGTTGCTAAAGGGAAAATATTTCATGGGCAGACAAAATGAACAATTTAATTCTCAACAAAAAATTAATAACATTTTTCAGTAAAATTAATAACATTTTTCAGTAAAAAGAAATTGCTTCAGTTATTGATTTGTTATTTTGGCTTTTGAAAAGACTATTTAGGAATAATATGCAATTCTGTAAGTAAAAATAAAATTGGTATATCTTCTCCTCCTTTAAAAGATTGAAACTTTTCACAGTCTGAAAGCAAAATAATAATGGATTTTTCTCTAAATCTGCTAATTATTTATTGAGTTTCATGCCTTCCTAAGAAAGTTACATGCAGTTATATGGAATGATGATGTCACCCTGTCCATTTAAGGTTAATTAACATTGAAAATAGGTTTTTTTGGGAAATGAAGAAAGACAAGAGTTGCAAGTGAAACTTGCATGACTTTAGGTTCATAACTCTTTCCATAACCACAGTTTTGAAATTTTACTTATTGAAGTGGAAAGTCTGGTAAATAAGGATCGCCTTAATAACCAAGAATAGAATTACTAAGCAAAAGGAGATGATTGTTCTGCAGGTGTCTCTTTAGAAAATATTGAACATATTGAATATGTCCAACTACCATGATTTACAGAATATTCTTCATGTGCCTTTGTCCTTATACATTGTGCCTGAAAGATTAAGCTCTTTAGAGGCTAAACTCTAAGTGCAGAATAAAAGTCGTGAAAATTAATTAACTCAAACAGCAAACTAAGGACTGCACTAATACACATTCAGACAAACCAGATGATCTGAGTTACACTTTACCATGTACATTTTTTTAAGGTAACCATTTAAAAGAATATTTGGGGTTTTGGAGATGGGAGGGTAACAAAGAGAAGGAAGATCTAAGGCCTTAATTGCGTCTTAAAACGAACATGCAATGAACTTCAACAGTCCTCACTTCCTCTAGGGTTAAATAAGTCTATTATTATAAGCGAAACCTTTTATTACATTGTCATATGTCTTCACAAATTAGTTATGAGATGAACTGTCTTCATGTGTAATACTCATGAATTTCCCCCTACTTTATACAGTGGCACATCTGCAAGAAAAAAATTAATTACAGCAAATAGTTTTAATTCAAGGGGATTAATTAAAGGCAGTGTGGGGGAGTGAAAGGAAGATCATGCCATTTTCTAGTTAACTGGAGCACTTAAAGATTCACTATCCTATTCTTCGAGCTTAATTAAATCTATTAAAATTAGTTGTGAAGCTAATATATTCAACCTATGAAAAGTGATTAAGATTTTGTAGCTTTTAAAGATAAACATTTTTCAGATTTCTTCACTTTCACAAAGTAATTTAAATTTGTGACCATAATGAAGTAGAATTTTGAGTTCATTCCAAATGCCAGCATTGTCAACATGTCTTCATCATGCTCAGAATCTATTTATGGTAGAAGGCAAAACTTCAAAGCCACAGAAAACAACCTACATACTTTACTTAGGAGATTACCCACGGTAAAAACTTCAATAGCAACTATAGCACCTGCTAGACCTGTCTTTTGACCTGCGATCAGATAGCTTTTCTGTTGTCTGATTTTACTTGAACTGAACCCAACACTGTATTCACCTGTGACTGTATATCCTAATTTGTCAGAAAGACTGAGGCCTCAGAAGCTCTGTTCCCTAGCCAAAGAAATATTTCATTAAGTATAACACTGAATCCCATTTCTATGACATCTAAAAAAGGGACATCTGAGAGTTTTTCCCAGAGGCAGATATTTTATCTGATTATTTAATGTAGAACCATTCACTGTGGGTAGATTTTTGAATGAGATAAATGGTTCAACCAGTCTAGAGTCAATTACGAAGTTATAAGGCCATAGTCTCCAAAAGAAAGTATAAAGAGACTCTAAATAAAGGGTTTTGTCTTTTCAACTACACCGTAAAAAACTACAGATCAACTGCTAAAATAACATTGTTACAAAAATAAAATTATTAAAACTATCTTATAGGAAGTTTACATTCATTTCTTTATCAGTTTCCTGTCTGGTATCTGCCAGATACTGGTTTTACTACGTACTGTAATGTATTTTATCAAAATGTTTGTTATGTTAGTTTAATGTTAATTAAACATTTTGAATTACTTTTTGGATATGAATATTACAGTGGAATGTTTGACAACTATGTTCTATACCAATTGCTTATTCACAGAGGACCAGATTCAGATCACTCTTGCAAACCATATTGCTTTGTTCCAGCAGAAAACTGTTTAGCTATGAAGAAAAGTTCAGGAGTTATCTTTGGGCTGTTGTAACCAAAGCAGCAGGTGTCTGGCAGAATATGCAGAGATATTTCTTATTATGATTTCCCATGTACTCCAGTATATTACTAAAAAATACACCTAGATATAGCTGCTCATGGCATGATGGACAACATACTCTGCTGGGTAAAAACCTGACTAGATGACTGGGCATGAAGAGTTGTGGTGAATGGACTCAGATCCAGTAGGTGGTTAGTCACAAGTGGTATTCCCCAGGAGTAGTGGGTCTGGCTGATCTGCTTTTCCCCATCCAGCCCTCACGCTGCAGTACTGGGAGCTGGAGGGTGTTGATAACACACCCATGTTATGACTGCCAGTGCTCACACGGCACCAGAGGATGGGGGGGGCAAGATAAGGGGAGGGGATACAGCCAACCTGAGCTGACCAGTGGGATATTCCATACCATATGACGTCAGCTCAACTATAAAGGGAGAGGGCAGGAGGAGGATGGGGGGGCATTCTGCTTTGTCCTCCAAGTGGCTGCTACATGTTCCTGGAGCCCTGCTTCCTGGACTCGGCTCAACATCGCCTGCAGACAGGAAGTAGAGAATAACATCTTATCTATCATAACCCACACCCCTTTGCTTTGCGTCTTATTCTCTCCCTGCGTGCCGTGCTGAAGGGGGTGGAGGGGAGTGATAGAAGGGCTTGGTGGGCACCTGGTGCCACGCCAGGGTCAACCCACCACACCAGGGCTCAGTACTGGGGCCAGTTCTGTTTATCAATGATTTGGATCAGAGGATCTAGGGCACCCTCAGTATGTTTGGAGACAACAACAGGTTAGGCAGGAGTGTTGATCTGCTTATGGGTAGGAAGGCTCTACAGAGAGATCTATGATTCTATACATTAGTGTGTATATGTACAGAAATATGCATATTAACCTGGCAAGTTTTGTAGGTCTCACGTACCATAAAGTATACATTTCTGCAGATATTATACTCCACACATGGAAAACTTTCATTTTTGGGCTATACCAAAATCTGACTTATTTTACATTACTGATTTAATGCCACTGATGACATTCTAAACAACATGTATTAGTTTTACTGTTTCAAATGACTTTGAGGATTTAAAATTGGAGTCTGAGACTGATATCAAAAGAGGTAACTTTAGTATTTTTTAAAATGACAGAATATTAATACTTACAATTAAACAGTTCATGATCGGTTATAGTACAAGTATAAGCCAGCAGTACAACAAGAGCTTCTGTACTTAGTAGATGGTGCTTTTAAGTATTTTGTATGTGAAATTCTACATCTTCTACACCTTCAAAGCAATACAGCTTAAATGTCAGGTCCTTACTAAACATAGTGGCTTTGCACAGATTTTTTTAATTCTGAGATTTTCTAGGCCATGTGCCTTGACAGAAAAGACTGAAATACTGGTGTTTTGTGACAGAGCTCATGAAAATAATCTCCCTAATATCTGGGTTTGGATACTAAGACCAGGTTTGAATCCAATTGCTTTTCAAGTTCAGGAAAATGTTCCATATTTTATTTTTATATGCATTCTAGCACAATTCTAGTATAATGGTGTTTCATAAAACATAAATTGTCTGTGTAGGATAAAAATTAAGAGATTGTTTAAGATTAAGATTTTGCTTAATTAAGATTAAGAGACTAATTAATTGTCTCTACTCAAAAAACAAAACAAAAAAAAATATTGATAACTCAAGATTATTCCTAATGCCTTATTAAGAAAAAAGGAAAAACAAACCAATGCATTTTATAAGGCATTAACTTTATGCTAAAAAGTTGCCCATCTAATTGCAATGTTTGCACAACCCACCAAATGCTGTGTACTTACGATTTAGGGATAAACTTTAGGAATTATCTGTCACATGTTCTCAGATTCTGGTCAAAGTTCTTATGTCTGTACCATTTCCAAGAAATCTCTCTGTACATGTAGTCAACTCCAAGAGCTCAGTACCAAAAAAGTGAAACCATTTGAAGCAAACTGCAAATTTTAGATTATTAAAATAGTTCATATCTAGGGAAGAACCTTAATATGCATTGTTCTTTGCTTCTGAACACTACTTCTTTAAACTTAATCCTCGGATGTTCCCTATTTTACATAAACCATATGATATGGCATAATATGATTTATTGTGGATGATGGAATACTGTTCACATTCCAAAACTGGTATATGTGAAATGACGCTACCTTTCCACTGTAATTGAGACTGTGGAACAATTGTCTATAAATGGTCAATGCTTCTAAAATGAGATAATGCCTGTGGCATTACATGTACAAAAATGGTGACTTGTAATATAAAGCAGCATTTGAGATCAACAGCAAGTATCTTGAAAAAAACCTGCAACAGTTTGTTTGAAATATGTTAAAAAGCGTATGTTTTACATCCACAGAAGTCAGATTCTCTGAAAGATCATGAGTAAGTCACTTTTGATATTTTTTCCATAGCTTTCAGTCTCCCGCTTGAACGTTAGTCCTGATCTCTTCGAAGAGCTCTTTACCTCCTAATCAGATCTGTTAGCAACATCTTAGAAATATGGTAATAAAATTAAACCATTCATGCTGCACTTTGTTAAACAAATAAACCCATATTTTCCTGATCTTGAATTTTATGCATTAAATTGTCTAATATTCTGAGTAAGAAATGCAATCATCAGCCATATGTAAGTAATTTCTAAAGCAGAGACAGAGCTGACAACTGATTTATATTTTTAAGATAGGGTGTTCTTAGATTAGAATCATATGGGCTACACAATGATAAATCACAAGATGCAGCAATGACATAAATTTTTTGTGTTTTCATAGTGTATCCTTTTCTGAACTTACATTAGCACTTGCAGACAGTCCTATAAAGCACTTAAGAAGATAATGAGGACATACGCTTTATGTTTAATTTGCAGTACTTCTATTCACAAAACACAAGTGAAAACACATGTCTGATTAACAGTGACATCACAGAAACTTCTCCTTTGTTAAAGATGGACAGACTTCAACTCTACACCAGAAATAAAACAAAATAAATAAAGAAATAGAAAACAAAAAAACCCCACTCCTCAAATACACTAAAAAACAAAACACAAAACCAACAAAACAAAATGAAAAACAAAGCAGGAACTGCTGGCCCTTTAGTCTTGGCACAAATCTGTCCTAAACCAATCTCAGCCAATAAGAAGTTCATAAATATTTATACTGAGAGAAGGACTATACAGGAGATAGAGAACGCAATAAATACCAGTGCTCTGCTGTTGTCTGTTTCTGTTTCAGGCTCAGATTTCTATTCCTCTCAGCCTACTTCCACAATAATTTTCTATGACAACTACTAGTACTCAGTTTTCTTCAAATAATATGGACTGGCAACAGCTAATAAAAGCAGGAAAAGTTACACACCCCAGTTCTTTATGGGACGTGACTGCCACCCTCCTGTACAGATTTCCTCAACACTCCCAAGTGCAATGAGAAAATTCATACCTGGAGCTAAGCAAGTACTATGACATCAATGAAATGGAAGAGTGTAAGGTTTTTATTTCTGTATTTTTTTTTTTTAATAGCAGAGGCAAATAAAGGCTGAATTTATTCATGGTCCTGGAACAGTCAAGTTACCTTTTCACAATGAGTACTCAGAATAATTTCTGAACTAAAGGACTGTCCTATGTTACCAAGCATGAGGTCAGATCTGTTGACATGAGACAACGGAGAAGGAAGGCACACAAGACACACTGCAAAGCTCTGAGATGAATACCTCAAACAAGAGAAAATAGTATCTTCTCCTGAAATTCAAGGCTGATGCATTTTGTCTTAGAATTGAACAACAAATTTCTGTCAAGTCAACAAAATGCACATTTTATAAATCAAAATGAAGCAGATTTAGTATGATTTCATATAGAATTGTTGGGATGCTAGCATTTTCAGGCTGCAGCTCACTTTCTGTAACCAAGTAAATTAACTAGAGCAATACAATTGAGCTAGTACTGGGCTGGGGAGAGGGGAGTTTAATAACCTTGACACAATCTTATAATCATTAAATTATATGAAAGAGTCAGCTGAATGTTCAGCAAAATGCTGTTAATACTAGGTTTAGAACACATAACAAATAATGATTTCTCCCAATATTACCTATGTAAATGTAGTCAATCAGTTAATTACTGATCATGCAGAAGATTCCATACTTCTCTTTAGGTAGTGATAGACATGTCTTTCATTGAGGAGTCTGCCTTATCACTACACATACTGAAGGTGTTTTGAATAGCTGGCTGATTTCTGAGTGAACAGCCCATTTGAAAAACTACAGATGATATGAACAGAGACGAAAATTGCAAGTCTGATGGAAGAAAAAAGGGCTTTAAGTAGCTTCCTACCATAGAAAAAAATAATTTAGAATACACTCCAAATCCATTTGTAAAGTACAATGAAGTTTATCAGATAAAACTCAGAAAATAATACTTATAAAAGTGTTTGGGGCTGCCTGATCATTGTCCAGTGCTACCAAGTCAGCAGAGAGGAATGCTGTCATTGAGATTGAACATGACCACTCAGCTCCTATAAATTTACATCCCTAAACTTCATACTGAAGTAAACATTTTTAATAGGTGCTTCATGTAAAAGAATCTTGATGTTTCAGTGTTAAGGGGCAACAAGATGCATGCATTCATTTTCAAGATTTTTTTTTTTATCTAAAAGTAATTATTCTGCATTTTGTTAGCTACCATCTTTCACATAACACAAGACACAAGCTTAAGAACTAATTAATGCAAATGCAAAACCAATGGGTTTTGGTTTAGTTTCTAGCTGAACTAAATCTCCAATCTCTATTTCTTTCACATATGTGTGTATGTTTTACCTTCATCAGCAATATCTTTGGGTAGTCACCATAAAATGCATGTAAACCAAAATATTCAGTATGTTGTAGGGATGCAGCATTCCAGCATCTCTTGGAAACATTCAACTTTGTTTTCCCATTATTTTACCCAAAAAGGAGAAAAATAATCCCCTTTCCTCATACAGCTCTTCCCACTACCCAATATGCATCTCACATACTTACTCTGCACGAAAATTTTCTCCCATTGCTAGCTCAAAGTACTGAATCCAAATCCCTCTCCCAAGCAATACAACAATCTGTACCACTACCATGTTTTCTTAGATTCTTTTAAACATACAGGTATTCAAGACAGAAGTTCTCTGTGTTGGAAACTACTTTCCTTTCTAATGAAACCCTAACCCAGATCCTAATACAGGTATCTCCACTCAAATTCAGATTTATAGGACTTTTATATCAATGAATTTTCTGGCTCATAGACAAATGAAAAATAAATCAAATGATAAAAGAAGCAGCAGTAAGCATAAAGGTATTGCTGGGAAGAAACAAACTTGGTTTCTGACAAACACTGTCATCACATAAACCTGATTTCCACAGGGAACTAAGCTAAAAATAAGTTACCAACCCTAGTCATTTCATCAAATGTAATGTCTTTCTCAAGCGTCAACATTATAATTCAGTCTGCCCATGAAACATGGGAAGGTGTTTAGAAATTCCTAAGTAAAATGGTGCGTTTCCTAACCAGATAACAATCAGTGAAAGAGTAGAAAGGAATAATACAGTAAGACATACTAATATTAGAAAAGAAACAGAGAAGAACCTTAAGTTCAAACAGAGGAACTAAATGATTGCTATATAAGAAAACACTAAATAAGAGCTAGAAGAGAGGGATAAAGGTCCAAGGATACTGTGGAATCCAAAAATATTATAAGTGAAGCTCACAAAACCTGTTCTTAGCTCACACAGAAGGTTTGAGGCAACTTGCAGCCCAGGAAGTCCCTAGAATACGGATTGACAGAAGCTATACATTCTCATTTTCTTATACTCTTCTTCCTTCTTTCATTGTCCATGAACAAAGGACAGGAACTCAAGATGGTACAAAAAGCAGAGTAACAGTTCTCAGCTGATGTCTGTGACTGATTCTGAAGTCTGAGGGAGTGCTGAGCAATGTGGTTGATACTCCAGAGAGAAGGGATAAAGCAACCAGGAGGACCTTGGTAGGGTCACCCAATTGTGGTGAGCAGGTCGAGGGAAGTTATTCTCTTATACTGCTCTCATGAGACCCCAGCTGGAGTACTGTGTTCAGCTCTGGGGCTGTAAGCGTAAGAAAGACATGGACCTGTTGGAGGAAGTCCCAAGGAGGACCATGAAAATGATCAGGGAGCTGGAACACCTTCCCTGCAGGTGTAAGAAACTTTTCCTTATCCCCATGTGTCTGTCTTATGTAGCCAGCAAAATGGAGATGTGATAATCCAAAATACAATTTATAACTCAAATTCAGTCACACAATTAGAATTATCAGAATGTGGTAACTTCAAGGCTTTGAAGATTGTGATTACATTACTTTGACTTTTAGGCTTTATGTGTCTAAAAAGTACGGTACTCTTCAGACTACTGGTACCAGAACACATACTCACATTATCTGTGAACTAATATCCAGTTTGCAACTTGTCAAAATGGAAATAAATCAAGCAACAAATAATGGACTGACAATATTGGCAGAGAGGTGAAAAGATTGCATTAAGTGGAAGGAAGAAATAAAAAATTACTAAAACCGATTTGAAAAATAAAGGTGACCCAAATCATGTAACAGGAGAAAATTAGGAAGGTGTGGATGAAAAAACCTGAAGATAATTTGGAATCACACAATCAGTGAGAGTGAATAGTCTTTACAATTTCTGAAAATCTGAATACAGCTGCAGTTTTCTGATAAAGAAAATAGCCTACATTATTGTCAACTCTCTCATGAAAGAACAAAATAAGGAAGAAGCCTCATAGCAGCCATTTGATCCTCTGTGTCTTCATATAATCAGCATGACTTTTAAAATCAGACTTAATCCTGCTCAAAGTTTCTATATAGGAGGCTTGAAAAACTAATCACCAAGTTCTGTTTGTATTTTAATAGCACATAAGCATCCTGTGTATTATGTAAAGTATGGATGCTCAAAATATTGCCTTCAAAAGAGAAAACACCAATTAATTGTACAAATCTGACAGAAAGAATTCAAAGGACAAAAAGATTAACTGAGATTCAGAAGAAAACAGACAGGAGATACGATGGGAAAATTATTTCATTACAAATGAAACCTCTGTATGAAGCCACAGAGAAGGTAATTTTTGATATAACCTTGGTCCTACTGATATAAATGTAAGAGTTTCAGTTTACTGTAGCTGTTGTAGTAGGACTGAAATCTTTAAAGCTTAAACTTTAGACTTCTTCAGTGTTATGTATTATTATTATGTACTCTGATACACTAGTTAATTTTGTCTATTTACAGCTTTTTGAAACATAGTATGTATTTTTAAGACCTTCTGAGGCCAAAAAATTCAGGAAAAAAAAATGCAATTGAAAACTGTATTTCTTTAGTTTTAGGGAGGGGGGGGAATCACTCTAGGGAAATCAGAGGTCAATTCTATAAATCACAATGTATCTCATAAGAAGTGTTAAACATTGCTTTACTCATTTTTGTCCTGGAGCCAATGAACACAGAAGCAAAACTCATACTACCTTGTATTATCAATCAAGTACCAAATGCTGTGTTTCAATCTTTCCCTATTTAGTACCTAAGCAGAGTAAGCATTTTATCGAGTTAATTCCAGAGAACCAATTTCTAATATGAAGCACATTTGTCTAGCACTCTCATAAAATGCGTAAACGGGAATTAATCAATTTATGCAGTCACACTGCTTTTCATTTTGCTTATAAAAGCAAATATAAAAATGTAGCCTGATACATGCATAGTCATTTCTTACTCAAACAGTACAGCAATTCCTATGCAAACCTCTATCATTTTAGAAAACTGCATTGCATACAATTTTTGAAGTCATTAAATCAGAAGATCAGAAAGTGAATAGGAATAAGGATTCACTTCCATTAGATGATGTTGATACTGTACAAAGAAGATTCCCATTCTGGGGAGCATATTCCCTCAACTAAAAGAAGATGAGATTAATTTCTGCAAAAAAGAAATTAAACACAATCAAATAACTTTTTCAGGGCTGTATCTTGATTCCCCTGCTATCCTCTTTATTTTGATAATTCAAGATAGCAACTTGCTTATACTTAAAGCTTTATTTAAAGTCACACATTAGAGCCTTCCAGAGATCCAGATAAAGGCATTTTGCTTCCCAGCTAAAGAACTCCAGTTTCTTGGCTGCAGATTGTTCAGATCGTATCTCAGAGACAAAAAATACAGAGCTGATACACATAAGGGAGCCACTGGTCTATCCTTTCTTTTTCTTGAGTTAGTGTTACCTTATTTTAAAACCATATAGCTTGCTTTTTCACACCACCCTAAAAATAAACCTATGAAGACATATTCAGTCAACAGAAGGAAGGGGGGAAAGGCTGCCATATGCATATGAAATAAAAGTATGTGATTAATTTTAGAGTTTACACCACAGTATTACCAGTTTGATACCATCAACAGTCACAACATCTGTTCCAGAAGAAAGTACCTGCAACTCTCATTGGCTCCTGCGAAACTTGTAGATCTGTCCCTTCTACAGCCTTAGCTTGGCTCATACATAACTGGAATAACCAAAACAGAGATACCTGGCAGCACAGATTACTACTGTCACTTGTTTCACAGACAGCAGATTCTGAGGAGTAATATAAATAAAGGATACCATTCTTTATTGTCTCAAAGATGATACAGCATGGAAAAAAGACAAGGGTCAATCATATGGCAGCAGTCTGGGTTGCATAAGAATCAGAAAATTACTACAATGCACTTTTCCCCCATTTATGTTCTTCAGATAGGTGGTATTGCTGGGAGAGTATCTAGATAAGAAGATTCATTAATGCATAAAGGAAATTGATGTAAGGACAAATGCTGTGGAAAGTATGATGGTAAATCAAGCCTTCAACAGAAAGGCATAGTACCTGAAAGACCATAAGGAGTTGGAGTAAAGAACAAACGTCTGAGAAACTGCTAATCTCCCTGTAACCCAGGGACATGACACATGGGAATCATTCAAAGCTGCATCAGGGAATATTTGGGCTTGACATTGGGAAACATTTCTTTACAGAGAGCACAGTAAAACCCTGGAACAGGATTTTTAGAGAGGTGGTCAATGACTCCTGCCTGACAGTGCTCAAGAGGCATTTGGACAATGTGCTTTAACTTTCGATCATCTCTGAAGACATCAGGCAGTTGGACCAGATATTCATTGCAGGTCTCTTACAGATTAAACATAATATTCTATTCTATTCTATTCTCAACCCAAAAACTTCATGATGTTTACCTACAATATGTATGTATATTTCATATGATTCTGAATTGTCTATAGACAGACACTATGGCACTCTTCATTTGATGAATATGGCATGCCAAGAGTGACATGACAAACAGTGGGCTATGACATTTCATAGAGTAGGCAGATGAATGTTCTGTTCAGGTAACAGAGGCTTCTACTCCTTAGAAAATACTACATTTTTTTCATTCATGACCTAACTAGATATCATCAGCTATCTTCAAAATTTTCAGGACTGCAATAAAATTTTGAATTGAAATAAAATTCAGATCTTATTAGGGATGTCCATATTAACAATCTACAATGTAAAAACCAATACAATACAGGAGACTCCATACTCCTTAATTTACAGGGAAAGACTTAATTTTAGTGGTGGACTAAGGAATTGCACTAGATCATTTATTCATAGAACATCTGCATTAAGATTAAATGAAGCTACTAACATTTTGTTCCTGTCTTCTACTCGAGCTGCAGTTCCACAAAAGTCTGAAGTGATCTGATGACTCTTAGAGTACCAATCCATGTACTGCTTGGTGGATTCTGAACTGAACCATTTATGAATGAAAACTTACTTTGAAAAAATCATTCACTTTCCACTTTTCAGAACCAAAAATAAAATAAAATAAAAATATTTTAAAAAATAGGCTGAGGAACATGAAAATCATTTTCTATGTGTTGAACCTGTTACCTCCCAGTTCCTCACAGCATTAAAAAACTGACAGTGCCTTATTAAAGTCTAAATCTTCAAGTTTACTAAGAAATTCTGCATTTTTTCCTCATCTACCTGGTTTTACGCAGAAAATTTATCTTTCATGCAATGTGTCAGCTTTCTAAAGTGGCTCTGAAATATCAAATTCTAGAATTTTTTTTTGTTAATGTTTAACCCTATACTGTCTTCCAAAGAGAAATCTCAAAATATCTTTTAAAAATCTGAAAGAAAGCTCTTTTTTATTTTTTTCATAAACAGAGAAATGTTCTAAAAACAGTTGGAAATATTTCCACTAATACATCATATTAAAGAAACTACTGATATTGTTTGAATAATCCAATAGCACTTCACAAAGTATAGGTGGCAGATACATATTTTATTATTTCCAGGAATAGTCATGACACATCCATTAACAAGACTTAACCATGTCTTTCTGGATTCCTAATTTTAAATTAAATTGCATTTACCTTCCCCTGTATTTTATACAATTTTTTATATAGATATTACAAATGAGGAGAATTGCCTTTATCCTACATTCAGATGTGCTTTATTTTTGTCATCTATGGTTGCTACCTTGCTTAATTTCTCTTCATGACACAATATTCAGAACAGATTTTCATCACGTTAGGAACTGTCCATGCTGGTGAAGACTAAAACACACACTATACCAATTACATAACATAGAGTGTTTTGAGTCCCTGGTGTTCTTTATTACAATAACAGCCTCCTAAACTATTTAAATCCCTCATGCGATATGTACATTACAGAAAACAGGGAATGTGAAATTATGCTTCCTCTCAATCACTGAAAAGCTTGAACAAATTATAACATGATCTCAAATGTCTTCATATAACTGACATAAATGCTTACTGAAATGGTTGCTACTTCCTTGCATAAGAGAGAAAATATCAAAAAGCAGCATTATAAAAATCTTAAAACCTTTTATGCAAATATGAACACTTCAATACAGAAGCAATTATAAGGTAGAATAAATTGGATAAACCACTTCTGCTTTTGATAATTCAGCATCTCTTATTAAACTAAGTGCAACTGGCATGAGAAGAATACTAATTTTCCATAGTAGAAAGCTGATGTCCTGAGATAACTCAGATTTGAGATGGAAGGGAAAATTTTCATATTCCTAATTTCTTACGGGTACTATAGGGGATTGACTTTAAACCCCTTTTCCTTTGGGGGAAAAAGAGTTTCCCAGCTGTTTAGAAACTGTAGTTGCATTAAATCTGAAAAAAAAACTACACTGTTTCTAAGGAATTTTTAGGCTACATGAGATATATATGAAAAAAGCACGTTTCTTTGATTCTATTAGTGTAACATTTATTTTAACTCTAACGTTTTAGTCCACCAAATCAGCTTGTCTAAGGCAATTCAGATGTCATAGGAAATCCAACAAATTACTATCTGCAGCTTCCTCTGTATACACATCACGCCATTACCTTCCTGCAAAATTGTTTACAAGGTACCACAAAGTCAGGGTTTGACCCGGGTAAGAAGATTTTTATCATTGTACAAAGCAAAGAAATCACACTTTTGGAACACTAAACTTAGCCCCTGGAAAAGAAAAGAAAGAACAGATTGCTGCAATTTCATGATAAGATCTAAATTTAAGAAAAAAAAAAAGGGGGGGGGGGGGGAAGGGGGGAGGAGAAAAAAATAATCTGAGCTTAAATATCCAGGGTTCCTGTAAATGTAGCAGAACTTAGGGGAATGCTGCATCTGCAATATTTAACATAGTTCTGGAGGCTTCAGGAAGTTGACAGGAAAAAAATGTCAAACACTATGTACTGAATCTTAGTAACTCAAAACCCCATTCTGTTTCAATTTTTGACCATCTCACAGATAGAGACAAGACTAATATCAGTGTTCAGTTTCTGAATTCAGCACCCCTGTGACCATATTTTTCCAAGTAACACAATTCAGTACTATCAGCTCTATCTTGTATCACAGTATTTTGCATTAATTAAAAACAGACCCACAGGCTACAGCAAGGTTAGGCCAAAACACTGCCTAAAAATATACATTTAATTATTAATCAAGGTTTTCCCTCATCACAGTCAGATTGGTCTTGTTAGTGAGCTTGCATTCTTTGGTATTTGGTCTGGAAGTAATCTAAAGTTGAAAAACAGTGAAGAGATACGGGAACTGCTGCTCTCATTTCTCAACTGCTGTAAAAAAGCTGTACCATCTTTACAGGGGACTACATGAAAATTGAGTGTGTAGTTAAAATAAAAAAAAAAATTAAAATTGAAAAAAAAAAATTAGCTGTCAGTATAAGCTAGATAAGGAAGTCATTGCCTTGTGTACAGACTAGCATTTGGCTTTGACAGGAAAAGACTCATTTATGAGTATTACTGTTCTAACATCATGGAAGGACTAGATTTTCATAATTCAGATGTCCTTTTCTTCTCTCAAGTTCAGCTGAACACATTGTCAATAGGTATTTCCTTGTAAGACAGAGTAAATTCTTGTAAGATGCGGTGATTTCACTGTTGCTGAATGTTAAACATGCTATAAGCCTGAAGTGTGCATTTTCAATGAGAGTAAATGGAGTGAATAAACCAAGACATTACTGCAGCTTTTGATAAGAAGTCTTCCAACATAAGAGTTACAGTCAACATATTGCCCTTCACTATCTTTTCTGCAAAGGTTACTGATACCTTTTGGGACTTGTGTCAAAGCAAGTGAACTATTCAACACTTTCTGTAAGTTTAGTGATTTCTCGTGTAGCTATTTCACCATCTGAAGAAATGACAGGAGAAATAAGCACAACAGAAGTGGCTAAGCTGTTTTTTTACCTACATCAGCCAAAGAGCTACTCCTGACCAAGAAAAAGATGTAGAGAGCAAATCTGAAAATGGAATGAGTCTCATGAGTAAGTCAGATACATTATCAAAGTTTCAAACCCATTTTTTTTAATGTCTTTAAACTGCAATGTAAATAAATAGATGTGTCCGTGGTCAATCCACATGGTCAATGCTGAAGATTAAGAAAATATTCAGGATTTTATATTATATTCAGTTGAGAACAACTATGGCACAGAACGCATTTTAGCTTCAGTGGCCATCTTACAAGGACTGAGGATCATACTATTTTCCTCACTGTTTTCTGTTTCAGCATCCTTGTCCAACTGCAAAAACAGCTTCTTCCTTGCATTAGCAAAAAATAAAGAAAATGAAAGCTGCATTCTTTCTTCAGGAACAGGTGTCAGCCTAAATATCAGTTTCCAAGTTTCCAAGGTCAGGGCATTTCTGACCAATAAAAATGCTGTTGTGTTTTCCAGGGAGAGAAGAAAGAGGAGTATTACATACAAATGTATGTACACTTGTCTCTAAAAAGGTTTCCTTTGTTAGCTGTTTGTTGCTACTTGTAGTAGTAGTATAAGCACACTTTTACCTGCAGAAAGAATAATTTTATCCAGGCAAAGGTCTGTCATAAGTAACATACGTGGTCCTTTCTCATCATTTCAGTGCATTTTGAATCCATTTGAACTTGTCTTATTTTACAAACACACAAGCATCAACTTCTTCTGCAGCTCCATTCAGCAGCTTTTAGACAACGTCATCTCTAACAAGAGCTGTGCTTTGTTGATGTTCTCTAAGAAGAAATTCTGCCTACAACCTCCAGACATTCTCCTTCATCACCTCTGAATCTTCTCCAACTGGGCTACTGTGCCCTGTAACTCAGCACTATGGCTTTACTTCCACTCTCCCATATTTGAAAAGAATAATGAACATATTTATCTGTTTTAAAATTCTTAATTTAAGCAAACTGTGATAAATAAAAAACATTCTCTAGTTTTCTGCGAATTCAGTTTGAATGTCATCTTCCTAATACTCTCACTCAGGACACATTTTTGTTCCACATTAAGTAATTTGGTAATTAAGTAATTTGGTAATTAAGTAATTTGACCTAGACAGGCTGGGGAGTTGGGCAGGGAGAAATTGAATGAATTACAAGGGCAAGTGTAGAGTATTGCATCTATGAAAGAAAAATACCAGATACCAATATAGGTTGGGAATTGACTTGATAGAGGGGGAAAAGGACCCTAGGGGTCCTGGTGGACAGCAGGATGACCATCAGCCAGCAATGTGACCTTGTGGCCAAGCAGGCCAATGGCATCCTGGGATGTATTAGAAGGGGTGTGATTAGTAAGTCAAGAGAGGTTCTCCTCCCCCTCTACTCTGCCCCGGTGAGACCTCATCTGGAATATTGTGTCCAGTTCTGGGCCCCTCTGTTCAAGAAGGGCAGGGAACTGCTTGAGAGAGTCCATCTCAGAGCCACAAAGATGATTAAGAGAGTGGAACATCTGCCTTATGAGGAAAAGCTGAGGGAGCTGGGTCTCTTTAGTTTGGAGAAGAGGAGACGGAGGGGTGACCTTATTAACATTTATAAATATGTAAAGGGCGAATGTCAGGAGAATGAAGCCAGGCTCTTCTCAGTGATGTCCAATGATAGGACAAGAGGCAATGGGTGTAAGCTGGAGCATAAGAGGTTCCACAGAAACGTAAGGAAAAACTTTTTCACTGTGAGGGTCACTGAGCTCTGGAATAGGCTGCCCAGAGAGGTTGTGGGGTCTCTTTCTCTGGAGACATTTAAAATCTGCCTCGACACGTTCCTATGTGACCTGCTCTAGGTGGTCCTGCTCTGGCAGGGGATTTAGACTCGATGACCTTCAGAGGTCCCTTCCAACCTTTAACATTCTGTGATACTGTGACATATAGGTCATAGCAATTCAAAAAATTAATCACCAGATATTTCTGCATCTGCTTGAATGTCTTTTCCAGAAATGTTTTTAGTGATGTCAGTCTCTTATACTGACTTCAAATGAAAAATTGGATTAATCTGAAAAGTTCCAAGGAAGTATCAAAGCATTATTCCTGAAAGAAAACATCTATTTATGTTTTCTATAATTTTAAGTTTAAACACCTATCCAGTCTAAGTTTGTCTTGAAAGTCAGTGAAACTCATTGTAAAATAATTAAGACAAGTTATACAGCATTCCTGCAAATAATATTGTGACTGCTTCCATCTGACTTTTTTTTTTGTTTATGTAAACCTACTTGTATTAAGGTCACTGTGAATATTTCTGAATTGTGCTAGTAATGCAAAAAAAAATATATATATATATAAATGTACTTGCAGAAACAATAAAAAAACCAGTGTCATTAAGCATAGATTTTTTTTACAGCAGTATATATACGAATTTCAGCTTTGCATGACAACGATAGGCAACTTCCTTCCTATTGACAGTGTGCTGGATTCTACCTAGAAACATATATTTTATGATTTTTTTTTATGCAGAGTACTACAATGCTTGAGTTCTATGTTAACTGAAGGTGTCAGTAAGAAGAAACTCCACTAGTGTACATAAAGCATTGCTACCTAGAGACTATGAATGTGCAGCCATAACGATGACACGTTTTACAAGAGGTGGTCTCTAGGGATCTTTATAGTATTGCTTTCACAGACACTTCATTCAGTCGACAGATCACAATCCTTTAACCTGGCTAATGACTGAAAAGGCTGAAACCCCTCTAGGGTTAAATGGCAGAAGTGTCATTGCTGCAACAATTTACATTTATGAGCCTTGGAAAGGAAATTCTGTCTCCTAAGTGTCAGATATAAAAGGATCTAAGACTAAATACACTTCAGAGGTTTCTAACTGAAATCACATATTGCACAGGAGTTTCTAAATCGATTTCATGGGTTTTTTTCCTAGTGTGAGGCAGCACTTACTTTAAAGAGATATGTTGATACTATAGCAATACCTGTAGGATTAGTAACTAAACCAGAGAGTGTACCTTGTACAATACAGTACATGTGTTTCTGTAACTCACATTAAGTCTTAGCACTAGTTGTATTGGATTTAGGTCCCACTGATCTGCTGTGAAACATTCTGCAATAAATCCCAATATCCTGCACTCCAAAAAGCTATAAATGTTCTGTTCAGACAACAACCTCTGCCACTAAAGCACAAAATGAGTGTGTGATGAGCATGTGCCCTTTTCCAGGGTCCTTGGTTTAAGCCAGATATTTTATTGCATGATATCTGGCCTGCCCAAAAGACCCACTTTGTCCTTCCCATTACTTTTTCAGTATGTATTGATACACATATTGGGCACACAAGAAATATGCAGTAAATATCTAAACCGTGTATGTATATGGGCTTTAACCCTATACAGAAATTGCAATTTCTGTTTCCCTTTAACTTGCAATATGATAAGATTTTAATTGGTTCAGATAGTAATTTTGTTATTATCATAGAATTACAAAATCATAGAATGGTAGGAGTTGGAAAGGACCTCAGGAGATCATTGAGTCCAACAGTTCAACATCCCTGCCAGAGCAGGATCATCCAGGGCAGGTTGCACAGCAACAGATCCAGATGGGTTTTGAAACTCTCTAGAGAAGGAGACTCCACAACCTCTCTGGGCAGCCCGTTCCAGGCTCCATGACACTCACAGTAGAAAAGTTTTTCCTCATGTTGGGGTGGAACTTCCTGTGTTCCAGTTTATACCCATTATTTCTTGTCCTATCACAGGGCACCACTGAAAAGAGAGTGGCCCCTTTCTACTTGACACCCACCCTTCAGATATTTGTGAATAAGATTCCCTCTCACTTTTCCACAGACTAAACAGCCCCAGGTCTCTAAGCCTTTCCTCACAAGAGAGATGTTCCAGTCTCTTAATCATCTTCACAGCTCTCCATTGGACTCTCTCGAGTATTTCTCCATCCCTCTTAAACTGAGGAGACCAGAATTGGAAACAATACTGAAGATCTGGTCTGACTAGGGCACAGTAGAGGGGGAGGAGAACCTCCCTGGACCTGCTGGACACACTCTTCTTTAGGCACCCCCGGATACCAGTGGTCTTACTGATCACAAGGGCACATTGCTGTCCCATGGATAACTTATTGTCCACCAGGACTCCAAGGTCCTTCTCCATGGAGCTACTTTCCATCAGGTCAACCCCTAACCTGTACTGGTGCATGGCGTTATTCTGAGATACGATCTCTAGAATGAGCTGCTCCATCCAGGGATGAAGCTGAGGCTGAGTGGTCTGTAATTTACAGGGTCTTCCTTCTTGTCCTTTTAGAAGACTGGAGTGACATTGGCTATCCTCAAGTCCTCAGGAACTCCTCCCGTTCTCCCATGACCTTTCAAAAATGATGGGAGAGTGGTAGAGCAACAACATCAGACAGCTCACTCGGCACCCATGGGTGCATTCTGCTGGGGCCCATAGATTCGTTTGTGTTCAGTTTACCCAAGTGATTTCTAACCCAATTCTCATCAACCAGTGGAGATACTTCTTCCCTACAGACTTTCACTCTTACTTCCAGGGTCTGGGATTCCTGAGGGCTGGTCTTAGAAGTAAAGACTGAAGCAAAGAAGGCATTCAGTAACTCCACCTTCTTTTCCTATATGACTATAGGAAGATGGCTACTAGTGCATCTACAAATAAAAACAACATTTTTCTATATTAGAAGAATATACAACTGTCAATTTATAGAGTCCTCAAAAGTGTCCTGATGAATACCTTATTATGTCTCCTTAACTCCTCACCTACTCCTTTGTATGATCCAGCACAAAAAGCTTACTCTCCTCAGTCTCTAGTCACAAGAGTTTTATTTCTCAAGCAACACTGAATATGACATGCACAGTGTTCATCAATTTGTCTAGGTGTTTTACTTATTTAATAATAAAAAATGTCATAACATAGTTTTTAAAAAGGCCTTTGCTTTTCCCTTCCCAAATGTAAGGAAAAAAGGCCTGCAAAAAGAACAGAAAATCTAAATAGTCCATTTTGTTATCACCATCTTGACTAAAAAATGATAGCCACATACACTCTGATCTCACAGTAACTTAAACTGTGCAATGTAGAAAGACTCAAAGTAAGTGAAAAAGTAAAAAGATGTCAAATATACTTCATAAAATTGAAATTTTATAATTTTTTTTTTTTTTTTTTGTATCTCTAATCTAAAGTCATTTCAAATTCAGGAGTGGTTGCAGGAAAGAGGACTGATTTTAAATTTAGGCATGATTAATAATACATCTATGGTACGGTAAACAATTTCATTTTATTGCAAGTTTTAATTTTAAAAAAATGAATGAGCGCAATATTGTAAGCACTTTAGAGATTGTATTTGATTTGCTCATGCTGCATCATGTTGCTATTCTAACTTTCATCTTCAAAAGTATGTGAAAAATGTTTACAGAGTCTCTGTAAAGACTTCAGAATATACAATATTCTAAAAATATATATTAAATATATATATGTATGTGTATATATATATATACATACTTCAAACCACAATCCAGCAACACTGGTTTCAGGAAAAAATCACTATTGAAAAGTGTGTACCACACAGGATAGGCAGGAAGACCCAACAGATAGATTCTTGTCTCTGATCCACAGAAAAGCTTTGAAAAAAACAGTTATTTCTCAGTGATACTTTTCCTGCTTGTATTTATTGCTGATTTGTTGTAGATTTGGATGCATTGCCTCCCAAGTATTTGCATAAAACAAATTCAAAGGTCCCTAATGGTGTCTTGGGCCTCCTTATCACACAACAATTCTGTACAGCCATTAAATCTGTGTGCACGCTATAAGCAAATTTCAGCATCAATTATCATATTACTTCCATTTTCTAAAAAAGCATCAATGGTTATTGCCGGAGATAAAAATGACACTGTCAATTAATTGCAACATTTATGCAGTAAATGATACAGTGTTTACTCATGATAACTACTATCCAAATAACTGGGCTAAGATATCCATATCATGTCACCATCACATAAACTGAAGGATTGCTTAAAAGTATATGCAATTTTTATTGCTTATTTTGAAAGATTAGTGAAAAGACTTTTTTCCCTTTTAATTATTGTATCTATATTTCAAGTAGTGAATGCTGATCAAAAAGAGCACAAGACTGAAACAGTTCCCTGTTTCCTTCTTCTATGTTCCTGTTCTCAAACTAAGCTCCTAAATGACCTTCTATCCACAGAAGTCTTGCTTTTTTATATTCTCTTAATTTCACTACCTCTAGTGATCTGATTAGAACAAGGTTTTGGGAAGTTTTCATATAATAGAGAAAAAGTTGCATTATTATTGCAGAAGCCAATATGAAATAACATGAAGTTTGCTTTATCATGAGTGAAAAGGGTTGGGTAGGCAAGAAAATAAATTAGGGCTTTTATAAGATTTTTTGCTTCACACGGACTAAAATTCCTATAAGAAACACACAAATGACAAGTGACACTAGGGGGCTGAAGACATGTAAACACTAGTTTTAGGAGATACAAATTGGTTTTTAATGTGTTAGGAAATAAGACAACCGGTGGTAACGAAAATATCAATTCCTAGTCATCCAGTTCTGTCCATAAAAAATTAAAAAGCAGTACTTTTATGGAACAAATGATGTGGATTTTGGAGTTATTTATATATCTCTAAAGTTTACTGTGAACCCTGAAAGTTCTCTCATAACTTAGAATAAGTATCCGAAGACCAATCCTCTTTTTCTCAACTGTACATGAACCTATACCTTATTTAGTATTTAAAACATAACATAATCAGAGGAAGTTAATATTGCACAAGATAATGCCATATCAGATTTTCAGATATGAAGGATAACTACATGAGTCTCTTCTAAGATTTTCAAGTCAGCAGCTGTACACCACTGGTATCATTTAACTCCATCTGACTAGACACATCTGTCCAGGCTCCTGGACAAGCTTCAAGAAATGCAGCTTCAGGTACCAGTGAACATCTAATATCGGCATGACTCAGCTTTCCTCTTTCGAAAATGTTGTTCAATCAATTCTCTTAAGACGTCTCTCACATTTTCAGTAATCTGAATTTAGAGATCACTATTCAGTCACCTCAATCATAATCAGGATTGTAAACCAGATCCACACATTTTGAATGTGTGCAAAACTTTAATTTTCATGCTAGAATATGACTTTCAGCATAAAACTCCAAGTGAGTGGATCTATCAATGTTGGGTTTTTTAAGACCCTAATAGTGTTTGCCATCTTAATGCTCTGTGTATTGTTTTTGTTCTTTCTTTCAACTATCATGATACTTTGTTAAGAGCCAATAGGATATGGCCCAAAACCTTAGGTAAAATACAGAATGAAACTGCCAGCAGCTTCTGTAAGTGCACCGTACAGTTGACAGGCAACCCCTTGGCAGCAGACTGTCCCTACTTTCTGGCAGCAGTAGTATATCCAAGTATCCTGCTGCTTGTGGAGCTTTATCTCAATACACAATGCCAGTGCAGGCTGATCTCTTCAGAAATTTGACAAGTACCCGGAAAGTTTTGCAATTAATATTATTATGAACTTTCTGCCAGGATGTCCTTGAAACTCTGAAATGTTCTCTATTATGTCTGGGAAGGCAAAAAACACTAAGGAACAAGGAAAAGGAGCTCATTTGATAACTAGGGACATCTTAAAATGTTAAATTGTGAAGAAGGAAAATCCTTTTGAAGATAATTGAGTTACTCATTAGCAGTATTTTAACTACAGCGATTTCAGAGATTTGTGAATGGTGCTGAAAAAAGAAAATAACCTTGACACATTCCTCCAAGCCTGTCAGATCAGGGTGGGCATTTGCATTGTGAGCAAGTGATTTAATTATTCTGAGTATCTCATAATCAAAAATTTGCTACCAGTCTATGAAGCTGTGACTGGACAAGTTATATTTTTATCTCTTGTGACCTAAGACATGTCTAAATGTAGCTTAAAGTGGGCATTCATTCAATTAACTCTGTACTTATTTCTGGTGCGGCTGCAAAAAAAACATTTCATGACTATTTGATGCAAAGTCCTGAACATTCTACCAAGTTTACTTCTAAGGTTGAATGTTTACATAATATTTCAATTGAAAGTAAAAAAAAGTACCCCCAAACCAAACCCCCAATGCCACAGATTGCCTTGTTTCTGATAGACTGTCCTGTCCTGCTCAGAGCCATACCTTAAAAGTTCTTAATTTTGTGCTGGAGACAAGCTAAAACTTCAGTATAGTCTCCTGTATTAAATTAACTCAGCTAAAACAAGTAAATCAAATTCTATGAAACTTACACAGAAACTCAGAGCTTTTGTGAATATTCATGAGCATTACACTATTTCTCACAAATGCTAAAAATACTGAGAACAGAGGTAGAAACAGATGGTTTCACAGGAAAGCAGGAATTATTGTATCAAAACAAAAGTTCATATCCTTATTCTGAGAATGGACAATCCCAGCTGCTGTAATGAAAAGTAAATAAACCAAACAGTAGGTTGTTACTGATTTTCTTGAACCAGAAACATCATGGAGCTAAGTAATTATTTCTTTTTTCCTCAGCAAATTCTCTGTAATAAACACATTCAGAAACTATAATAACTATTATAAATGGCTGTGCTTTTGGGCAAGAAAATATAATTATTCTTCAGTAATATTTCACATTAGGCTTAGAGATACTCTAATCATCATTAAGTTGCAGAAAAAATGCACATGAAGGACCTAGGCATAGTGCCCATATTTTTCACAGGATGCTACAAATCTGTTGGCTATTCAGTTTTTTTGTGAAAGCTTGTTTTTTTACATATTTTTAACATGTTTGGGGGTCACAAGAAAAAGATAAGAAAGGAGGGACACTGCCACCTTTTCTCTATTATCTTCAGGCCAAACTGCACATCATCACAAGTTTAGTAGCCATCATGTTGGGCAGAATCACTGAAAATTAAATGCTGTGAGTTAAGCTTCTAAATCATCAGCATGATCTTCCAAAGTGCTGAGATAGGGATTCCATCAATTGCAGAAGGAAAATGGTGAGTATCAATTACATCTGGAACTGAGGCTTAAAAAAAACCCCAAACAACAGCCAGACAAAAAGACAACCATCTTCTCTAACAGTATAAAAAATAATCCTTTGAACCTGGTAGGCAATGTGACTTGCATAAGGTCCCATTTCAGAAGATCTAGTTCACTAGCCTCTTCCATGTACTTTTATGTTATTACATTCTGGCTTTAGGTAGGTATCTCTACAGCATTAATATTTTCCACTAAAAGACACACAACAGGACATTTGCAGACCCCACAACCCACCTGCTGAGGGTATTGGCTCTGTCTGTGTGTATGCACACATATGTATGTGTATGTGCAGAAAGGCTGTTCAGGAGCTCAGCTGTGCAGGAGCTGAACTTCCTCACTCTCAAACATTTACTGGACTTACAACACCTACAGAAGAAACAGTTTGACACTCCTGAGCTCCCAGTCAGCAGTACTGTAAGCTGTATGACAGTAAATGTTTTGCCTGCACTAAGTGAAGATTGAAGACAAATTTTAACCAACAGTGGTTTTTACCAAACGATTATTCAGATGGGGTAAACAATCGCTTATCTGACACCTTTGCCCAGATCCATTTAAACCATATGTTGAAGGAAACAGAACAAGCTATACATACATTACACCTATGTGCAAACACACATATATTTACACTATAAACCTTAGTAAGCATTGCACTAAGAATCTGCATTCTTCCTCTCTGACCTTTGAACAGAGGAACTTACTTGAGAAGGCCCTACTCACTGGAAGCACATAGTCTGAAGATGCTGTACATAACTCGTGCACAGCACAGGAAAATGTGTTCATAAATTTCAACTCTTTGCCATGCTGAAATATTCAATTTTCATTTCTAAGTGGTAAAGCAAGAAAGTAATCACTAAGAGTGGTATAAAAGGCAACTATACCCCAAGAGTGAAAAGATGCAGCAGTGTGCCAGGTGGCCAAGAAGGCCAACAGCATCCGGGCTTGTATCAGGAACACAGTGGCCAGCAGTACTAGGGAAGAGATTGTCCCCCTGTGTTTGGCACTGGTGAGGATGCACCTCAAACACTGTGTTCAGTTTTGGGCCTGTCACTAGAAGAAGGATATTCAGATGATGGAATGTGCCCAAAGAAGGGCAACAAAGCTGGTGATGGGTCTAGAGAACATGGTCTTAGGAGAAGCAGCTGAGGCAGCTGGGGTGGTTTAGCCTGGAGAAAGGAATCCTCAGGGGACACTCTCCTGATCTGTACAACTACCTGAAAGGAGATTGTAGGAAGGTGGGGAGTCAGTGTCTTCTCCCAGGTAACAACCAATAGGACAAGAGGAAAGGGCCTCAAGTTGTACCAGGGGAGATTTAGATTGGATATTAGTTAAAATTTCATAGCAAGGTTTGTAAAGCATTGGAACAGGTTGACCAGGGAAGTGGTGAAATCATCATCCCTGGAGGTATTGAAAAGGTGTGTACATGTGGTGCTGAGGCACATGGTTTAGTGGTGCCTTGGCAGTGCTGCATTAATGGTTGGACTTGATGACCTTAAAGGTCTCTTCCAACAAAAAAAATTCTGTGATTCAATGCTTCTAGCCACAAAAGGCTTATATGCTGCCCTTCAAAACCACCCTGCTAGAAAGATTTCACAGTATTTCTCAGAACTTGTGTGAAGAGTCTTAACAATTTTTGGACATGATTCCTTATTTAGATGTAAATTATTGTATTTATAAACCAATGAGTGCAGGTAAAAGCAGTTGAAGGATATCAAGCTGCTTTATATTCGACAGCTGCTTAAATAAACAAGTCTTGTACAACAGTAATGTTACACACAAATACATTTAAAAATTTTTATGTATTTGACTGACATCTATCATTGATATAGAAATTCAGGAAAATCTTCCTGGTCAAAACATAAAGTGAATTTTGTTTTCATTGTCCTCCTTCAAGTAGATGTGCACATAATTGTCCTGTTAAAGGGTTTAGCTCTCAAAATCATCTGCAGAAATTTTCCCAATAAGGAACACTGTCCTGGTTTGAGTGAGAACAGAACTAATTCTGTTCAGTGATTTTGCTTTTCAGCTCAGTTCTTCCAACTAACTGCACTGTCTGAAGTTAGAAGCATTTTTTCACAGTCAGTGTCTGCTTCCAGCAGTGATAACACCCATGTTCAGAGTTACTACCAAGGATTGGTGTGCAGACCAAGGCCACTGCTGGATCCTGTGTACCACATTGGGGGGTGCAGAAAGTGAAAGGCTGCACCTTCAGGGAGGAGCGGACAGGATGGGTGACCCTGAACTGACCAGTGAGGGATTCCAGACCATATACGACATATTCAATATAAGACTGTGGGATCCAAAGGGTCTTTGGCATTTCTCCCCTCTTGGTCTTCTTTGCCAGCTTTGCTTGGCTTGGCTCAGGTCCTCTTTTGGTTCCTTCAGAGCACCTGAGGAGGACTCTGTCCGTCCTGCCTTTGATCCCAAGGGTGAGTTCTTGAAACTGGTACCAGAATCCAGCTCCTGAACACAACTCCCATCTGCTGAGGGGCCCAGCCTGCGACTGTCCCGGTGCCTGCTCCACAGCATCAGTGGTGACAGTGATGTTATTACCACCAGGGGGGTTGGGTTCAATACTGCTTTTGTATATATTTGTATATATTCCATTTTTGTTATTATTTTAATTTCCATTAAAGCTGTTCTAGTTTCCTCTTCCAATCACTTTGTCTCCCTTATTCCCTTTCTCTTCCCCTTTGGGGAGGGAGGGGGGTTAACAGAAAGCGTCTGTTATAGGTCTAAGGGGCTGCCCTGACCCTAAACCGTGACAAAGATGTTTTTTTCTTCTTGCTGTTGTTGTCGGTTTTGTTTGGTTTTTTTTTCTTTTTTTTGGTCGTTGCTGTTAGGTTTTTGTGTGTGTGTGTGTGTGTGTGGTTTTGGTTTGGTTTTGTTTTCTTTTGTTTTTGTTTTAGGTTTTTTGAGAACTAAAGCTAGGTATTAGCTCTAATTTCTTACACATCACTGACATCTGAGGTCTCCCCTGTGTCTCCACCAAGACTGGGGGTATGCATGTATTGATAGTTCCAGATGATTCACTAGGCTTTGCAATTCCAATTACAGTAGTTTTGGCAGATTTATATTTGATGCATAAATCAATATAGAGTTTATAAAATAGCAGGCACGACTACTCACTTGAAGTTGCATAAATATTTCCAGGGAAATATCTCATTATCAGCTACCTTTATCTTACACTTAAGAGGCTGTCACACAAACTCTTCATCTGGGTCTCATGTTCACAACTGGATCAAAATGAATTTGCTCATCTTGTGTACGAATGCATGCACATACCCAGGCTCCTCTGTCTCATTTGTATGAGGATTCTCATTGCAGGTACCATGTTTCCAAGTAGGAATTTCCATAGTATTTCACAGATATGAGTAGCAGAACATATTATTCAGTATGTCAGAAAAAACACAGTCTGAGAAGGGTTGCAATTTTATTGAAGGAAGCATCCTCAACACACCCATGTGAAAACCATCATGTAACTTGTGCCCTTCCCTGTGCAGCACATCACACAAAGGCTATCATCTAGCTATATAAATTGTAGTCCTCCTGTTCTCCTAGTGGTAGACATGTTAAGGATGTAGATCTTTGGAGAACACAGATTTTTTTTCCAATGTAATTGTTTTTTCTTTTGATTATTTTAGAGTTTATGCTAGTGAATACTTTCAGAAACTATCTTCATTGCTAAGAAAAGCCTTGATGCTTCTGTACCCAAAACACACAGAAAGATCTCTTATAAATCAGAGATAACAAGATTAAATGACTGACTGTTTTTTAATTATTTTTAAAATAAACTTAGTAGTCTTCCCCACTGCTATGCATACTAATGAATGCATCTACAGTAGGGATACATGGATTATGCCATTGGAGATTATATGACATTCCAGTAAATATAAACTAAAAAAGATAAAGAATAAATACACACTTACATTAGACTTTCAGCATCATGATGAAACAAAAAAGGTGGGAAAAAATAAGGAAAGAAGGATGGTTTTCCAATTTCACAAAATTTCTGTCAATCTCAAAGAGAGGGGAAAAACAAACTGCTCCTGTAAATAGCTAGCAATCCACAGATGTAGTTTTGTAGAAATCCAATTTATACAAATTGCTTTTTAAAGGCACTCCTTTCACAGTGAACAAGATTGTTTTTATGCAGTGTGACAGTACAGACTACTTCGTGCATCTTCACAGGTCACAAATGCTCATCTAATTACCAATGTTCAGTTGTCTTTTTCCTTCTCCCTTCTACTCTGTCCTGGCTAAGGGTCCTAGCATTAAATTTTTTTTTTTTTTTTTTCCACAAAAGTCAGCACCTTTCCTAATTTTAAAAATTTCTTTATTTTCCTTTTTAATTTATGTAATAAATACATATACAATAGTCACTTCTGCTCTAAGCTACAATTAAGTACTTCAACAGACAAGGTCTTTTTTCTTTTCTGCATGACAGTGCAGTTTGTTATCAAGTTTAGCTTTAGGAACATCTAGAACTTGCCCCATACAATTACAACCACCACATGTGATAACTGTAATTGTATGGGGAAAATTCTACATGGATTAATAAATCCACAAGGATTAATAAATCCATGTAGTGAAAACACACACACACACTCATCCAAAACAATCCTAATGAACTGAATTCTAGTATGGGTCCACTGTTTCTTATTCTGCTTTGATGCATGAAAGTATACACATATGCAGCTAAATGCCTGCTCCCCATTTCTTCCCTGTGGCTAGTACCATTCTACTCTGTCAAGTAATTTTGTCCTCTACTGGGGCTATGTAACATGCCTGGTGAGTAATATAAACCCATGTCCCTAAAAAGACACTGCAAGCCTGACAGGAAATGCTTTTTGTTTTGGTAGCTTGAATGGGGCAGTGAAAAGAAGAGCAAACATTTTCTAACTAAATGGCAGAATGCTTGTTTTTATACTTTATAGAGAAAAAGTATGTTTTATATGTGTTCTTTATTCTTCAATTTGTTAATTTTAGTTACTATTTTAAAACACTTTAAAATCCCCTTAATGGTTAAACCTGAATTTATGTATTTTGATTGATCTTACTCAACTGTTGTTTGTGTCCTGATTATCAATTTGTAAAATAATTTACCCTCTGCTTTTTGTTTTGTGATTAATATTTCAGCAATTAAGAGAATGTTTCAAATTTGGAGAAAACATAACAGGTTTTTGCTATCCTGGTGGTACAAATTAAGACACAATTTGTGACACAGAAAGTAATTTTTTCTCAACTAAATATTTTTTTCTACTTCCTCTTGACCTTCAAGACCTTGTTCCCTTCTGATGGGGCAATATAGTTCTTGTACTGTGCAGGATTTTCTCCCAATACCTGACATTTTAAATGAAAATCACACGAACCTGAATTAAAAGTGGAGAGACTTTCCAGGGAGTACTTTGCTTGAGGCAAGGTGAGGCGAGGAGAAGTGAGACAAGGAAAGGGGATGGAACAAACTGAAAAGTTTCATAATGAATTTGGAGTGGGAAATTGCATGTTTGAAAGACTTTAAATAGAACATGGCTTTGTCACTTCTTTTACTTAAAGATTTTTTATTCTGAGGATTCCTCTTACAGTATGCAAGATACTATGACACAATGATAGCTCAGAAAGAGACAAAACCTTGTCAGGTAACCCTTTCCAGCTAACTGGAAGCAGCTTATTTGGAGGGGAAAACCACAAAAACATAACAAGACCCACCAAAACCCATCATTCTCAGGGGTCAAGCTGCACCTTGCTCTTACTGCCTCGACATGCTGTTGTTGCACAAGTTCATTTTGCAGAAGACCAACCTCCTCCATAGCCACCTATATGGGCTTTACATTACCCACTCGGTCTCTTAGGAGGTAGAAGATGCTGCCAGTGCAATGGCTAAGCAGTGCTCACAAGCACACTTTACCCACCACCCTGTCATTCAAACATCGGTCATTCACCAAGGCATCAAGAAGTCCAGTATGTCAATGCTCTAATGAAGGGTGAGAGATCTGAGGACAGCAATTTCAGTGTCAGCACAAGAATAGTTTTGCTGCTGTTAACTGACTTCACAAGGAGAGAAAAGCCCTCATTAGAAATTTTGCTGTATGCTCATTCTTTTTTTTTTTTTTTTTTCTCCCCCTCCTTTTTTTTCTTTTTTTTTCCAACAATATAAGAATTATTTTTAAAGTAGTAAAAGAAAAAAACAAAGTGTGTCTGGTACTATTCAGCAGTTAAAGACATCATCACTCAATCAAACTTACCCTCAGAAACCTCATATTCTAGTTCCAAAAGGTTGGGTTTATTGCTTTGAATCCTGAATGACACGGGAATGACACCTATGCTAGGGTAGTAACTAAAAACCATTGCTGTCTCTAACCACTATTAATTACAGTGATTTTCAGACTTCCAGCAAAACATATGCTGATGAGTACAGCAGGATATTACTCCTCTTCAATTTGCCAGTAATAAACGCATTGCCTGAATTAATCACGTTCTTGTCAGGCAATAAAAAAAAGAGTAGCTGTCAGTAAGTGAGGTCCCTAGAGTGCCAGAAACCATGTGCCACCTGAGCATGCTCAGGCACCCAGAGCTATCTTTGGCATCTGGCATATGAGATGACACACGGTGAGCTGCATGGAAATTTTAATGTTTCAAGTCAATGTTGGTTCCATAAAACATATTTGTGATTCCTGTGCTGGACTGCACCAGAAACAGGGACATCAGGAGCTGCAAAGGAGAAGACAGAAGCAGCACAGCTGCCCTGGGTTTGCTGCACTGGAAGAACTCACTAACTGAGCACAATAGCTCTCTATGGCACACGCTGACCACATTGCAATCCAAGTTGAACTTCCTTAATTCTGCCCCACATTGACAATGACATGAAATAAATGTTTATCTGTGCTGGTTTTGGCTGTGATAGAGTTAATTTTCTTCATAGTAGCTAATATGGGGCTATGTTTTGGGTATGTGCTGGAAACAGAGTTGATAACTCAGGTACCTTTTAGTTACTACTGAGCAGCACTTTCACAGAGTCAAGAGCTTTTCTGCTTCTCACACCATCCCACCAATGAGTAGGCTGGGAGTGCACAAGAATCTGGGAAGGTTCACAGCTGGGACTGCTGACCTCAAATGACCAAAGGGCTATTCCATATGATAGGATGTCATGCTCACCATACAAGGCTGGGGGAAGAAGAAGGGAGGGACATTTGGAGTGATGGTGTTTGTCTTCCCAAGTAACCAGTATGCATGATGAAGCCCTGCTTTCCTGGAGATGGTTGAACACCTGCCTGCTTTGCCTCTGTGTATGGACTTTGCTTTACCTGTTAAAATATCTTTACCTCAACCCAAGAGTTTCCTCACTTTTACTCTTCTGATTCTTTCCCCCATCCAAGCAGTGGGCAGTGAGTGAGTGGCTGTGTGGTGCCTAGTTGCCAGCTGTGGTTAAAACATGACACTGTCTATATGTGTGCTGGTTTGGGTGAGAACAGAACTAATTCTATTCAGTGATTTTACTTTTCAGCTCAGTTCTTCTAACTGCACTTTCTGAAATTAGCAGCTTGTTTTCACAGAATTTTCACATTGGTGTGCAGAGCAAAGCCACTGCTGGGTCTTGTGTACCACATTGGGGGGTACAGAAAGTAAAAGGCCGCACCTGCAGGGAGGAGCAGACAGGACAGGTGACCCTAAACTGACCAGGGAAATATTCCATCCCTTATACGTCATATTTGCTATAAAGCTGAGGGATCGCGACAGTCAAGCTCTCAGCTTGGCTCGTCCATTCTCTTCTGGCTTCTTTCTAGCTTATTCAATGGCCAGCATCTAAGAAGGACTGTGTCTGTTCTGCCTTTGATCACAATTGGTGTGTTCCTGAACCCAGTTGCATAATCCAGCTCCTGAACAGTTCCCATATGCCACTGGGTCCAGCATGGGACTCTCCTGGTGCCTGCTGGATACTGGATTTGTATAGATTTGTATAATGTCATTTTTGTTATTATTATTTCGATTACCATTAAAGCTGTTCTAGTTTCCTTTTCTAATCACTCAGTCTCTCTCCCTTACCCCCTTTCTCTTCCTCTTTGGAGAGGGAGGGGAGTTAACAGAGTGTCTGTTATAGCTCTAGTGGGCTGCCCTGACCCTAACCCAGTATGACAGTATGTAAATACTAAGTGTCTGGATGAAAAAATGGTGAAAATAACATAACATTACAAAACATAAGGTAGCATGTAGTGTAACATAACATCACTACGTACATACTCCCAATTCTGCCTCTATGCATACACAATGATTCCACAAGACAGTGTAAAGTATCATAAAGACAAAATGTTTGTGTTGTTTTTAAACGGCACTCTCAGAACAGTATGTGCAAAATATTGCTTAAGAAAGTAAGATCTATAAATACCATATAGTAATATTTCCATTTAGTAATGTATACTTTTATTAAACATGTATAATCTAATCAAGATTAAAATACTGAAACTAGGTATGTCTCAGTTTGGCTTCTGTAATTTAAATTTTCTATTCTCCTAATTGGTAATGCAATACCTAACCTGGTAATGCAACTAGAAGTTTGATGCCATGACATTTCATTAAAATAAATGAAATGACATTCAACAATTGTTTATGGTAATCACAATATACTTTATTTTCCGAAGAAGCCAAAATAATCATTGGCAAGCTTGGAACTACTTTATGCCTTTAGTCCAATAAAGTATGTGAAGCCTGAAATCAAGTGTCAAAGCTGAATTTTTCTCCACAGCATGCATCTCCAAATGATAGTTTCTCAAAGGGATTATTAATGTTTAATCCTCTGTATCAAAAAGGTTCCCCAATTTACTCTTTAATGTGCAGACTGACTTGTGATCCTGCTGGTATTTCCATAAGAAAGTACACTGAACATTTCTAGCAAGGCTTCAGAAATGGTACCACTCAGCTAGGAATCTATTGCTGCCCAGTTCCTGTGTAGGACACAGCAGCTCAGCTTAATTGTAAGATGTTCCTGCAAAAAAGCATTTAGTCCTACTGATATTTAAATAAAACAGAATTCCCATAATTAAGAATATCAAGAGCTCAAGAGTAAACTCTCTGAGTTGCTATTCACTTATAATCTCAGGAAGTCATCTTGCAAACCCAACCTACTAGGAATACTGTTGACTGCTGTGATGAAAATCAAATTCAGTTTGCTTGTTGAGCTCTAGGGATTAATCCTTGCACCAGGTTGTGTCCGTAAAACACAGAGGAAGCAACGAACAAGGAGATCTATTTAAACAGAGACATAGAAGTTCACGTTATTTGCTTTGTAGAAAATAAAGTGACTTTAAAAAAAAAAAGTGTTTTGGGTAAGTATTAAACATACCATCTGCATTATTTAAACTTTTAACTATTTTGGAACATGCAACTGCCTTTCTATCATTCCCCCATGACATTTCAGTCTCTTCTTCTTTTCACTATGTTAACAAATTATGTTTGGAAAATAGAGGAGAAGGAGGAGGAGAAGACCACTAGAGACCTGTTAACATCAAAAGCTCTAAAAGATGATACAGCAACAGGATAAGGATGTTACTTTGCAAGTATCATCAACTGATGAAACTACCTTTCTAGCAGTTCGACAATTATTTGTAACAGCTGAAAAATTCTGTGTATCAGGTTTCCTTCTTTTTCCTTGGTGACATGACAGAAGGCAACTAAGGACAGCCCAACACACAGATTTTGAGTCCTGTTCTGGAAGAACGTAAGAGTCAGGGAGCATGCTTCTCTAGCTTATGGAAGACATCGTAAGTTTCTGTGAAAATTAGTCTCAACATGCAATTCATGTGACAGGAGGCCAAAGATAACATCTGTGCATCACCATGTTCTGAACTATTCCAGAGAAGTAAACAGCCCTAACAAACTTCTGTGAAGACCATGAGGCTCTTCTAAGCCACAGCAGCAACTGTGATCTGGCCTGTAATTTTAACTACCCTCTCCTATATTCAGACGCACTTTCTTCTTGGAGACATCTATGGTGGTTTTTCAGAAAGTACTAGGATTGTCCATTTCCCGGAGACTCTACAGATGCTGTAATGCTATTCAGAGCATCTTTCTCCTGATATGCTAGGAGCTAGCTAGGGAAACTATCTTATGATATACGGTATGAATATATGAACCCTGCCCAGTACATACATACATATATTTCCCTTCATTGAGGGTACTCTTTGAACACAGTTACACACTGTGGTGTAACTACGATTGTCTAAATATGGCTTGTGGAAACACAGCAGCCATATGCATGTACCTTTAGAGATGCATGACAATCAGAAAAATGCCACATACAAGTCTCAAAGGACAGTTGCTGCCTTTCTAAAATGATATTTTATTAAATCTTTTATACACATAAATAACTATCAGGGTTCTGATGCTCTTTCAAAGTGTTTTCCAAGATTATAAAAAACAACAACAAAAAAGGCTTTTTATTCCACCTGTATCACACTGCAAATAATGATGGTAATGCAGAGAAAACACAATGCAATCTACAGAGAAAAGCAACAACATCACAGAAAAGTCCTGTATTCTTACCTTACTCACAAGCAAAACATCTTTATCTGGTATGAATGCGAAGACTCAAACCTACAGAGATATTAAAATCTTTTTCTGAACAGCTGAGCTGCAGAGATGATCTCAGGACACAGCAGCCAGTCCTGACATACTAGCTGCATCACAGCTTTGGCTTACCTCAAAGGGATCTCCCACTGAGTTAACTGATGATTTTTGTGTCTCACAAAGATGATTAAAGGCTTGGAACATCTCCCATACGAGGAAATGTTGAGGGAGATGGGTTTCTTTAGCTTAGAGAAGATGAGACTGAGGGGTGACCTCATTAATGTTCATAAAGATGTAAAGGGCGAGTGTCAGGAGGAAGGAGTCAGGCTCTTAGAGAGGTCCAAGGATGGGACAAGGGGCAATGAGGTCAAGATGGAATATAGGAGGCTCCATGTAAACGTAAGGAGAAACTTTTTCATGGTGAGGGTGACAGAACCCTGGAACAGGCTGCCCAGGAAGGTTGTGGAGTGTCCTTCTCTGGAGACATTAAAAACCCAGCTGGATGCATTCCTGTGTGACCTGCTCTAGGTAACCCAGCCCTGGCAGCAGGGTTGGACTAGATGATCTTTTGAGCTCCCTTCCAACCCCAAACATTCTGTGATTCTGTGATGCTGGCTGATTCCAGCAATACCATGAAGTATTGCCAAAAACTAGAATCCACAGGTCAAAGGCAGTAGCTGTCACACACAGCCAGTCACTCACTGTCATTTGCAGTAACAACTTTTCCCATTTCCATTTTATTTACCTTCAATGCTTTACGTCTTTACAACAGGCGATGTAACTGTGCTATCAAAAATTTCTGTTATCACTTCTCCTTAAAATGCCAATGAATATTCTGGCAACACAAAAATATTCATATAATAGAATACAGCTTCTTCTAATTTCCATCCTCTATTTTTAGGGAGCTAGTTATAAGGAAAGTTGTAACTCAATTGCTGCAGCAGAGAGTTAGAGATGCAAGATTGGCACCCATCAAGTGTCAGTTAAAAGATATTTGCTGAAATTGTCCATTCAGATAGTACACTTTTTGAAGATTTTAACTGAAGTTAAATAATAAATTAATTCTTTTTGCTGACCTTTGTGTGATCGGTTTTTGTACTACCAGTAAGTACAGCACATTTGGTAACAGTTCAACCAAAGCCCAAGGTAGGGATTCCAAGGCTTGTACAGACTAGTTATTAAAAATAGCATACAAGAAGCCTTGTGAATGTAATAACGGTGACATGTGAAATAACGTATAATTAATATGAGCTTATGGTCAGCGTAGGCATGAGAAGGATTATTCCTTAGCACTCCAATAAATGCAAACAGAGTGCTATGCTCATCAATGGGCAATTGATTACACCTAATTAGACAATCCACTAAACTGTGTTGCCACTGATGAATGAGCACACTGAGAAGCAGAAATTTAATTTCTGTGATGCCATTTGACACTTCATGCCTACACCTTCCTGCTTTTCCAACTCCTACCCAAAATCATTGTCTGTGACATGGCACCTAAACTAAGCAATACTCTTTTCCAAGGCCTGAGGCTTCATTAAATTATTTTGTCAGACTACACAGATATTGTAAACTCTGAAGTAAGATGCAGGCATGTGAAGTGCACACTTTTCATTAACTAAGCCATCTCTCCTCACATTAGGTATCAAGATTCACTTCCAGTCTTCATCTGCTGACTTAGTAAAATATGTGGTTCAAGAAAAAAAGAACATACCCCTCCTTTTACACCATCAGTTGAAGAGTATTGTCCACTGAGAAGTACACTCAAGGATCACATCCTGCACTACTGCCTAATATTGAAGGCATTTTTCACAGTTTGTGGGCTGTAAGACTCATTTCCCTCTTGCTTCATTGTAACAGAAAAATCTTGAATGATCTTGTAGGTCATGATGGGGAGAAAGAAGAATTTGGATTATTTCCTCTGTAAAATATTATAGTTCCTAGGGATCACTCAACCTGAAAATCACAGATATATATGAGTGAGCATCACCCCTCTTCATCATTTACGTTTGTCACCACACTGCAGTAGCAATTATAAGCTTGTTCTAGATTAAAAAAAACATAACCTTTTAATTAGTCATAATATGCATAAAATATTTCTACTGAATCACTCTGTACAATTAATACACATTCAAACACACTGATTCACAATGTGCACTGTGAATATTAGGGTGAATGTCTTCCGTTTTACTGTAAAAATTTGATATTCACTTATCATGAAGGAAAATGAGGTCCTCATAGGCTTGGTACCACAAAACATTCAGTTGTGCTGAATTTGGCCTGTTTTTGCTAAAATCACTGTGAATTTTACTTTATCTCACCCTATGTACATATTAAGTAAGGAGCAGAAATGGGGAAAGGAGAAGGGAAACAGTGAAGTTAGTTGTGTGTAAACAGCTATATTTCTGAGTATCAGAAATAGAAAGAATAGACAGAAAAACTTCTGTAACAGGATATTTACAGCAGCTTTTTTCCATGTGTGCCAGGAAGATATAAGCCAACAATACAGTATTAAAACTCCGATGCTGCTGATTGCAAAGCTGAATTAATAATTAGCAAATTGTTTCTCTCATCGACTGTTCATCAGTATTCTTGGCAACCCCCCACCTTTTATTCTTCTCAGTAGCTGTTTCTGTCAGAAGGTTATCTACAATGGTATGCAGTTCAAAGAACCAAATTATTTTATTATTTATTTATTATTATTACTGGTGACATTATTTTTTGATATTTGAACATCAGCTGTCTCATTTGCAGGTTTTAGAAATTACTCTAATGAAACTTCTTTCCTTTGTAGTGATAATAGGTATGGGATATGAATTCAGTTCAGACTTAACTTCAGTCTTGCTGACACACCAGAGAGGCCTCAAAGGGTTATGGTTCATTTGGTAACACTGCTGTTCATTCTGTGGCTTAGACTTTTCAGCAACCTCCTTCTATAACCTGAACAGCAGTTAAGTCAGTACTGGGAAAACAGCTCAGGTTTCTAAGATACGTAATTCCTAAATAATGAAAAAAGGAATCCTTACCTAACAATGAATGAGAGGCAGAGGCATATTCAAAAAGAATGAACATGGTTCAGTTTCAAGTCAAACTAAATGAAAATGGAAAATTCAGAGTTATTTTAAAATATTCTATCCTATGAATATTATTGTTATTTTGAACTCTGAAGTCAGGATTGAAAAAAAAATTCTTAATAACTTTTTTTTTCCCCCCCAGATACACATTCTGACAGTTTGCTCAGCCTTCATGGAAATTTTAATAATTAACAAAAATATTACACAGTGAAATATTAGAAAAGGCAGAAAATACAATGTAAAAGATAAGCTATTACATCACAATTTAATCATAATGATTGCTATTCTACATAATCAACTGGAACATAAGTAGCTTGGATTTATAATACTACTTTGTAGGCTATGTCTTTTTTGTGTGGTTGGTTGGATTTTTTTGCATGTGGTGATTTAAGAGTAGAAAAATTGCTTCTTTAGTTAGAAACTACACATTTTTAAACTAGGATGAGGAAGTTATATAAGACCTAGCAATAAAGTGAATATCTTCATCAGTTAATACATACATGGCACTGTCTTTCTTAGGAAGAGAGGAAAACCAAATATTAATAGATCCAGGAGGACTTTGAGATGTCACCAGGAATTAGGGTACATCCTTTGACTTCTGTGAGAAAGGTTAGTATGAGAACTGGTGATTTGACTACTCCACAGGCGTAGCTAAGTTTTCTCCATTTTGCAATAAACAGTAACCAGAGTTTTGGCAAGAAGACAAAGAATTGCATTAATTGTTTTTAAGGCACTGATCCACAGTCAGAGAAGGAAGTAGTGGTTCTTCTGTGGAATCTCTGATACATGATTTTACTTTGAGTCTGTGGATGCTTGAGCAAGTGACTATAAATTTTACCTGTTGAACTAAAATATTTTAACCAAAAGCATTTTGCTTGCCATCCTACAAAAAAAAAAACAAAACAAACAAACAAACAAACAATCTAAAATCAATCCTCAGAAGTGTATGGTTAAAAACTCATTAATGTGCTAGAGAGCGTTTAATCCTTTCTAACTTATCTTTTACCAAGACTATGAGCTAAAGACAGTGGAATTCAGAAATGGTAGAGAAATACAGAAAATAGCATAAAAACTATGTCAGAAAGAAACAACTTGTGATTCAAACTGTAAGTTTAATTCTGCTGGGTTAGCTCACAGCTAAAAAGGTAAGTAAAGATAAATGACCCACATTCTCTAAAGAGGGCTAGGCAAGTCCAGTCTTATAGATACATCTTTATGCACATTGCCATCTTCCAAGTCACTGACCAGAAAACAGAGAATCATAAGGAAATAAATAGCCCATCTTCTTTACAACTGCCTGCTGAAACAGAAAATCTGTAGTTGGAGAGAGGCTGGTCTAGGTTCTTTACTGCTGCAGGTCAGCATGCAACTCCAGGTGTATAGAACTATACAGTGAGATGCAAGAAGGAGAGCAACCTTTGTAGTTACTATTCCATCAGTGTGGGACTCAGTACTTGTAAGTTTAAAGAGACTGAGGAAATTGCAGCAAGAAGGAATCCTAATTTCATCATCTGGAATAGATGAGAAAATTATGAAATCAAATACTTTCTGACAGTTCTTTTGCATTTCCTTTTACCTCTTCTTTCACAAAAGGAAGTGATATCACATTGCCAGACATATTACTACTCTTAGATATCTCTACTCTGCCCACCTAGTTCATTAATTTATATTTCCAACTTCTCAACATTCTTCTAAGGAATAAAGTTAATGACTTGTTAAGTTAATGTTTACATCAGAATATAATCATAATGCTTTCTATTCTATATAACCAAGAGCTCTTCTCAGTGACATCCAATGATAGGACAAGGGACAATAGGTACAAGATGGAATATAGGAGATTCCATGTAAACATAAGGAGAAACTTCTTCATGGTGAGGGTGACAGAACCCTGGAACAGGCTGCCCAGGAAGGTTGTAAAGTCACCTTCTCTGGAGACATTCTAAACCCAGCTAGATGCATTCCTGTGTGACCTAATCTAGGTGACCCTGCTCTGGCAGACTAGATGGTCTTTTGAGGTCCCTTCCAACCCATAATCTGTGATTTTTTGTGATTTGACTAAGTTGTCCTCGACAACCTAGAGAAACTACCCTGCAGGCTAAAAATCACTTCAGCCATTAATGTCTGTTTTGTTTTGGTTTTAATATGAAAATTATGTGGCACTTCCTGGAACCTAAGTTATCCTTTTAAAATCTGCACGTCATGTGGATTGTACAAAAGTATAACTTGGCAAATAGCCGCTTAAAAACATGTGGTAGAAAATTGTGTTCTTCTTAAAGATAACACACTGAGATTGGCTAAACCTGAGCTCCAGTAAATCAGTGATAAATTTATCTTTGTCCTGGAATATTTAATATGCTCATCCTGAGAAGAATGGTAGATGTTGACTAATTTGAAAATAAGCACTATATTAAATGAATGCCTTATTAGAAGTGGAAAGCATTACAAAAATTACAACACAGCCTAGTTTGTGATTCTTTTTTTCCAAAGAAGTGACTTAAACAGTTATCTGTTTTCAGGATCATTCAATTCCACAGGTAAAAATGGGTAGGGTGCTGAAATAGAGTTCTAATGTCCTGATAAATCTAGCACATACATTTCAATTATTTTCGATATGGCCATCAGATGTTTTACTAATATTTATGGGACTGAAGTGTACATGTATTTCTTGTACTCACTTATGTGTCAGATACTCATCTGTACACGATCTTCTTTCTGTAACAGTTCCAAACTTTAACTTGGAAATCAACCTAAAACCTACAGATCACAGTTTCAAAAGAGTACACTGCTGAGTTAAATCTCCTTTTAGAGAATTTTAGTCGGTTTATCTCAATTTCTTAAAAGAAGTAGTCAGGGAGAATAAATAACTTGCATAATGTCATAAAGAAGAGATGAAAGCAGAACACTGGGTCTAATGGTTATACATGTATACATCCACAAGTGTAAAAGGCTGAAAGATCACATGATGGAGCTCCACATCTTTTACATTAATGGTCTATTCTATAGCAAGAATTAATGACATACATAGGTAATCATGAGAGTAGCCAGTATGGACACTCCTGATGGTTTTAATCCATACCCCATAATAGACAGTGACAAGGGACTGTACAAAATTATAAGTGAGAACACTTGATCCGAAGATAATGAAAGAAGAACATGGACCAGCCTGAAGAATATCATCAAGGGGCTCTAGAAGCTCACCTGCTTGGGACATTTATATTCAACGGAGTAGTTGCAAGGGGAGAAGCTGAGAAGTGGCAGTGCCCTGCAAAGAACAATTAACACTAGCAAATGCAGCTAAGAAGTCGTAAAGGTGCTTGAGTCAGTAGTAGAAAAAACCTATTGCAAAAATTAAGCCTCATATTTATGTGTAGGTACAGAATGAAAACAGTCTTAATTCATGATCTTGTAACTGATTTTGAAAGTGGAGGCTTATACTGCAGACAGTAGGAGTTTCACATAAAAAAAATATCAGCTGTTAGTAAACCACTCATGGCTGAGTATGACTTGATCACACCTCCATTTTAGAGACTATATTGACATTACATTAATGAATGAGCCCTATTATTAAGTACAAGGGTGTAAAGAAGAATGACTGAATCTTCCTTGCTGACAAACCTCAGTATTGCTGTTAGGTTTAATTGACATATTATGCATTTAGCATCCTTATCAATTTGTGAAAATATTACGGAAAATCATTTTTAGGAGGACTGAGGTGACTTTCTTAATTGCAACATACCACCTGTCGCTGTTTATACCAGGAGTGGAGAGATGCAGCAACACACAAATTCAGCAAGAGCAGGCAAAAGAAGCAAGTTATTAATTTATAACCCCATTTTATATACCCTAGCCCCATAGGACATTGGTCAGTGATCACCCATCTCCTAGGGCGATTGGCTAAAATCCTACAACACCCATTTCAAAATATTTTTCCAATGTACCATAAACAGAACTTAGCAAAACACCAGGTGTTGGTCCAGCTTACAAAAAACATCCTACTGTTTTTCATAACAGGCATGAGTAAGGCAGGATTCTCACCAAATATTGTGAGAACCTGAGAAAATCCCTCTGCTAGCAGCTTTTCAGCATCCACAACCACCGTGGGGCATCATCCCATGAATAAATGTAGTCCATGCATTTAAAGCATGTCTGAATGCATACAGTAAGACACATCAACAAAATACATGTGACATGAGGTTTGTTGTAGTCGAATGACATCTGTCCCATTGGGATATAACAACAGACATGAGAGGTTCTTCAGCTCAAATTCAATCATGACATTGCTTTCCTTTCTCAGTTTGCAGATAAAACTTCTATAACAACAAGCGTAATTTAATCTGTGAGTGCTTTACAAGCACTACAATTTCCAATATCCTGACATGTAAAAACTAGTCCTATAAGGAGACTGGAAGTCTTTGCTGTAATAACAGGAATCATTAATAATTTCAAAAGGTCAAAATTATATGAGTACAGTATCCTGAGGACATGTGATTGTGCTTTTCAGCCTTTACATTTATTTGTGTTGACCTATAAAACTGAAGTGAAAAATTAACAACTTTTTCACAACATTCAAGCACCCTTTTATTGAATAGATCTGCTTTTCTATAAGGTAGCAGTTTCTTCTCCTTCCAGTTTTTGGAGTGATAAAAACCCATCAGATTATGAAGGCCTATTTTCTCAAATAGGTTGTGGATTTAGATGAGCGTATGAAATGGAAAAGAAGCGGGAAATTACAGATAGATAAAAAGAACAAAATCTGGATTACCAAAGCACTTCAAAAAATTTTCAATTTGTTAAAATCCATTTCTGTAATTTAAAAAAAAATGAAAATCCCATTCTTCCTTGATTCTCATCACTAAACATCTTTTGATAGAAAATCCTAGCAAAGACTTCTAATACATTTAGCAGCAAAAGTGTATCTTTAACAAGTTTTACACTTATATAAGACTTTATATAATCAGAGTCACACTGGAGTTTTATACATCTACATAAACACAAACATATATACATATATATATATATACATGAACATATACTTGGTCTTGACAAGCCATGGGATGACATGCCAGGTTTAGAGGTACAGCGTGCTAGTGAGGGCCTTCACCCTGTTACTCTGAGGTTTGCTGGGTACACTGGAGCACGCCTGATTTCTTACGGAGATAAGCCAGTGGCTGCTGAGGTAACAGGAGCCAGTAGAGGAACACGAGTGAAATACCTCAAAAGAATTAAGGGGAGTTACTCCAAAAAGGTGACACAGCTGATAGCCCAGTTGAGTGCTTCTACACCAATGAAGGCAGAAAGGGCACCCAACAGGAGGAGCTGGAAGCCACCATGCTGCTAGAAAGCTACAGTGTAGTTGCCATTACTGAAAGGTGATCTCACAATTCCCATGATTAGAGTGAAACTATTGATGGTTATAGGTTGTTCAGAAGGGTCAGGTGAGATAGAAGGTGGGGATGTGTTACCCTCTACGTCAAGAAATTGATAAACTGTGAATAGCTATCTCTGAAAAACAGCCATGAGCAGGCTGAAAGCTTATGGGTAAGAGTAAGGGACCACGGCAACACAGGAAACCTCATGGTTGTTTGCTACTGGCTGCGCAATCAAGGGGAGCCTACTGACAAAACATTCTTACTCCAGCAACAGGAGGCATCATGCTCCCAGTCTCTCATCCTGCTGGTGGACTTCAACCACCCCAACATCTGCTGGAAAAGTATCATGATGAGAAGCAGGCAATTCAGGAGACTCCTGGAATGCATGGAGGATAACTCCTTTAGCCATTACTAGAGGGGATGTGACACCCGTGAAAGCAGGCTAATCACTGACATCAAGATTGGAAGCAGCCTGGGATGCAGTGATCACACACTGATGCAGTTCACAGCCCTGAGGGATATGAGTCAGATGAAATCAGGACCCTGAATTTTAGGAAAGCAAAATTGCAGTTCATCAAGGAGTTGGTCAATAGGATCCTCTAGGAGACAGCCCTCGGGGATAAGGGAGAAGAACGGAGCTGGCAAATCTTGAAGGACACTTTCCATAGAGCACAAGAGCTCTCGATCCCCAGGTGTAAGAAATCCAGCAAGTCAGGCAAGAGCCTGGCCTGGCTGCATCAAGACCTGCTGGTCAAACTAAAGGGCAAGAAAGAGCTGCATTGGCAGTGGGAGCAGGGACAGGTATCCTGGGAAGACTATAGGGACACTTTACCCTTGATAAGGAAGATTGGCAAGCTGCTAACAACAGACAAGGAGAAAGCTGAAGTACTTCACAACATTTTTGTCTCAGTCTTCACTGGCAATGTCTTCCCACATCTCTCAAGTGGATGGACCACAAGATGGGGACTGGGGAAGCAAAGTCCCCCCCCTAGTAAGAGAAGATCATGTTTGAGATCACTGGAGGATCTTGAACATACATAAGTCTATAGGACCTGGCGAGAGGTATCCCAAAGTCCTGAGGGAACTGGCTGACATTGATGATGTAGTTGCAGCCACTCTCCATGATATTTAAAGTCATGGCACTCAGGTGAAGTCCCTGATGACTGGGAAAAGGGAGACATTGCACCCATTTTTAAAAGGGTAGAAATGAGGACCCTGGGAACTACCAACCTGCAAGCCTCACCTCCATGCCTGGGAAGATCATAGAGCAGATCCTCCTAGCAGCTCTAAGAAGACACATGGAGGACAGGGAGGTGATTCAAGACAGCCAGCATGGCTTCACCAAGGGCAAGTCCTGTCTGACCAATCTAGTGGCCTTCTATGGTGGAGTTACTACATCAGTGGACAAGAGAAGAGTTAGAAATGTCATGTATTTGGACTTCTGTAAGGCCTTTGACTCAGTCCTCAACAACATCCTTCGCCCTAAGGCACCTTATGCACCTGTTGGGTGCATAAGGAATAAGCTAAGGAACAGGCTGGATGGTTGCACACAAACAGCTGCAGTCGATGGTTTGACATCCACATGGACATCAGTGATGACTGCTGTCCCTCAGGGGTCAGTATAGGGACCAGTACTGTTTAATATATTCATCAATGACACAAACAGTGTGATTGAGCACACCCTTGGCAAGTTTACCACTGACACCAAGCTGTGTGCTGCAGTTGACTCGCTGGAGGGAAGGGATGCCATCCAGAAGGACCTTGAAAGAGGTGGGACCGTTCAAATCTAACAAAGTTCTACAGGGTCAAGTGCAAGATCCTGCACATGTGTCAGGGCAATTCCAAGTACAAATAAAGGCTGGGCAATAAGTGGATTGAGAGCAGCCCTGCAGAGAAGGACTTGAGCATGTTGGCTGACAAGAAGCTCAGAATGACCTGGCGATGTACACTTGCAGCCCAGAAGACCAATCACATCCTGGGCTGCATCAAAGAAGTACGGCCAGCAGGTTGAGGGAGGTAATGTCTCACCTTGAGCTGGCAAGGCTCACTGAGAGGGCTTTAAACTAGGCTTGAAAGGGGAAGGTGATAAAACCAGGCTCACTAGAGATGAGCCAAAGGATAGTCTTCTGTCTGCTGTCCCACTCGAGATGATAAATGGTGACAAATGCGCCAACAAAAACATCGGGCTCACTAGCAGGTTCCTAGTCATGGAAGTGGCTGGGAATGGTCAGCTTCCAAAAGTGAAAACTAATAATGCTTGACTCCCTCTCTGAAATGCTTATACACCCATGCATGGAGCATGGGCAATAAGCAGGAGGAGCTGTAGATCTGGGTTAGGTTGCATGGTTATGATATAACTGCAGTCACTGAAACATGGTGGGACAGCTCCCATGACTGAAATGCTGTCATGGATGGCTATGTCCTTTCCAGGAAAGACAGGCCAGCAGGAAGATATGGTAGTGTTGCTCTTTACATGAGAAGGCAACTATTGAGTTCTGTCCAGGAGAAGATGAGGAGCGAGTTGAGAGCTTGTGGGCACGAATTAAGGGGGAGGCTGTCATGGGTGATACTGTTGTGGGTGTCTGTTACAGGCCACTGGATCAGGATGAGGAGGTTGATGAGGTCTTCTACAGGCAGCTGACAGCAGCCTCACAATTACAGGCCCTGGTTGTCATGGGGGATTTTAACTTCCCTGATATTTGCTGGAAGGCCTACTCACACAGCCATCCACAGTCCAGGAGGTTCCTCCAGTGCATTGATGATAACTTCCTGATGCAAATGGTAGATGAACTAAGAGAGGAGCGCTGCTGGATCTTACTCTCACTAACAAGGAGGGTCTGGTTGAAGTGGTGAAGGTTGAGGGCAGCCTTGGTTGCAGCCACCATGAGATGGTAGAGTTCAGGTTCTCATGTGGCAGGAACAGAATACCAAGCAGAATCACAGCCCTGGACTTCAGCAGGGCCAACTTTGGACTTTTCAAGCAATTGCTAGGGGAAAATCTCATGGGACAGAGTACTAGAAGGTAAGGGGCCCAAGATAATTGGTTAGCACTCAAGGACCACTTCTTCCAAGCTCAAGATCAGAGCATTCCAACAGGCAGGAAGTCAAGAAAGGGTGCCAGAAGACCTGTATAACCATACAGGTTAACCAACAGGGAATTGCTGGGCAAACTCAAGTGGAAGAAGATAGTCTACAGATCATGCATAGGAGGAGGGGCTGCCCACTTGGGAGGAACATACGACTGTTGTCAAAGAATGCAGGGAGGCTACCAGGAAAGCTAAGGCCTCCTTGGAATTAAACCTTTCAAGAGAGATCAAGAACAGAAAGGGCTTCTTCAAATACACTGCAGATAAAACTAACACTAGAAGCAACATAGGCCCACTGATGAATGAGGTGGGTACCCTGGTGAAAGAGTATACAAAGAAGGTGGGGTTACTGAATGCCTTCTTTGTCTCTGTCTATACTGCTGGAGACTGTTCTCAGGAAGCCCCAGTCCCCTGAGGGCCCAGAGGAAATCAGGATAAAGGAGGAGTTTGCCTTGGTTGATGAGGACTGGGTTAGGGATCAATTAAGCAATCTGAACATCCATAAATCCATGGGTCCTGATGGGATGCACCTGCAAGTGCCGAGGGAGCTGGTGGAAGTCATCGCTAAGCCACTCTCCATCATCTTTGGTAAGTTGTGGGGAAGAGAGAGGTGCCTGAGGACTGAAGAAAAGCCAATGTCATTCCAGTCTTCAAAAAGGGCAAGAAGGAGGACCCAGGTAACTACAGACTGGTCAGCCTCACCTCCATCCCTGGAAAGGTGATGGAACAACTCATCCTCGGTGCTGTCTCCAGGCATATCAAGGATAAGAGAGTCATTAGGAACAGTCAACATGGCTTCACCAAGGGGAAGTCATGCTTAACCAACTGTATGGTTGGTTAACCTTATGAGGACATAACAAGGTGCACAGATGATGGTAAAGCAGTGGATGTGGTTTATCTTGATTTCAGTAAAGCATTTGACACAGTCTCCCACAGCATCCTCACAGCTAAACTGAGGAAGTGTGGTCTGGATGATCAAGTAGCGAGGTGGATTTTTAATTGGCTGAAGGAAAGAAGCCAGAAGGTTGTGGTCAATGGGACAGAGTCTAGTTGGAGGCCTGTATCTAGTGGAGTCCCTCAAGCGTCAGTACTGGCACCAGAACTATTCAATATATTCATCAATGTCCTGGATAAAGGAACAGAGTGCACTGTCAGCAAGTTTGCTGATGACACAAAACTGGGAAGAGTGGCTGACACACCAGCAGGCTGTGCTGCCATGCAGTGAGACCTGGGCAGGCTGGAGAGGTGGGTAGGAAGAAATTTAATGGAATATAACAAGGGCAAGTGTAGAGTCGTGCATCTGGGCAAGAACCCCAGGTACCAGTATAAGTTGGAGGCTGACCTGTTGGAGAGCAACATAGGGGAAAGGACCCTAGGAGTCCTGGTGGACAGCAGGATGACCATGAGCCAGCAACAAGCCCTTGTGGGCAAGAAGGCCAATGTCATCCTGGGGTGTATTAGAAGGGGTGTGGTTAGTAGGTCGAGAAAGAGGTCCTCCTCTCCCTCTACTCTCCCCTGGTGAAACTGCATCTGGAATATTGTGTCCAGTTCTGGGCCTTCAGTTCAAGAAGGACAGGGAACTACTTTAGAGAGTCTAGTGCAGAGCCACGAAGATGATGAAGGGAGTGGAACATCTCCCTTATGAGGAAAGGCTGAGGGAATTGGGTCTCTTCCTTGGAGGAGACTGAGGGGTGACCTCATTAATGTTCATAAAGATGTAAAGACCAAGCGTCAGGAGGAAGGAGCCAGGCACTTCTCTGTTATGTCCGATGATAGGACAAGGGGTAACAGGTGCAAGCTGGAACACAGGAGGTTACACATAAATATTAGAAAAAACTTCTTCACGGTGAGGGTAACAGAACACTGGAACAGTCTGCCCAGGGAGGTTGTGGAGTCTCCTTCTCTGGAGGCATTCAAAAACCACCTGGACACATTCCTATGTGACCCACTCTAGGTGATCCTGCTCCAGCAGGGGGATTGGACTAGATGATCTTTCAAGGTCCCTTCCAATCCCTAAAATTCTGTGATTCTGTGGATTACTGCATTCAGGACACGGACCTGTTGAAGTGAGTCCAGAGGAGGTCCATGAAGATGATCAGAGGGCTGGAGTGCCTCTCTTATGAAGACAGGCTGAGAGAGTTGGTTGTTCAGCCTGGAGAAGGCTCTGGGGACACCTTACTGCGGCCTTTCAATACTTAAAGTAGGCTTATAAGAAAGGTGGGGCCTGTTCTGATGGGACAAGCGGCAATGGTTTTAAACTTAAAAAGATTCAGACTAGATATAAGGAAGAAATTTTTTATGACGAGAGCGATGAAACACTGGCACAGGTTTCCCAAAGGGGTGGTAGATGCCCCATCCCTGGAAACATTCAGGGTCAGGTTGGATCAGGCTCTGAACAACATGATCTAGTTGAAGATGTCCCTGCTCCCTGCAGGGGGTTGGACTAGATCACCTTTAAAGGTCTCTTTAAAAGCATTCTATGATATATAAAAATTAGTAAAACACTACTGAAAGGAAAAAAGTTCAGTGTTTACATGTATTTTCCACTTGTAATTTAAGTTGCAGTGAAGAAGTGACAAAAGTTTTAAATAGTCTCTAGCTAAAACATATTTATTCTAAACATACTTATTATCAAAGGGAGTGTAAAAAGCAGAAAATACTAATTAGCCTTGAATGTATGCACCTGCTAGATTCTTTGGCAGATGGTTTAGACAGCAGGGCGACAAAGGATTCAATATTTTTGGTAATTACTTTCAGTCAAATAAGAATGTCCATGAGTTACAGCCTTGCACTGCAGACTCTCAAATCACTCACCAAAAGATAAGCATGCAATATAACAGATACTCATCCTTATCTTTCATTTAATTTCTAAAAGCCTAGAGTGACAGTGACCAAAGCCTAAGTACATCTTTCCATCCAGGATTGGAATCAGAGTTCTCTAACATCAGTCTACAGCTTTTCTCTGACTCCAGTTTGCAGTTCCACAAATGGATCTGGCAGTAACACCCTGCCACAGATTGAGAGAAATTGAGAAAAAACCCCATACAAGAATCAAGTGAACCATTGTGGTAACTACCGAGAAAGAGAGAACATTCTTGAAACAAGATTTTGAGAAGTAAGAAAGAAGTCAAGAAGAAGAGATTGAGCAGGTGTCCTGCAAACGGTCTGTGAAGAGGTATCCTGAGGCCTATGAAAATGGCAGCTTTCTCTGATCTGATAGGTAAAATCTGAATTTGAGAGCAGGAACACAGAGGATTAGCAAGAAGACTGAGTAAAATTTCAGCCAGAGACAATGCTTGGAGAAGGGGGCAACATCTACATATGGGAAGTAAAGAAGAACAAGCCCACACCTGCTACTTTGGTGTCAGAAACATAGAGTTAAAGAGCTGGGAAGGAGTAAAGAGAGACCGTGGAAGCCATGAGGACAGAGCAGGCAACATGGCCACAGAAGAGGTGCTAAAGCCATTCTGACTGTTTGGAAGATGAAAACTGCAGTCATGTCACTTGGAATAAGTTCACTAAATTCACAGAGTCCTGGAATGATTCTCAGAAATTTCTAAGTTCTTGTGTGAGACCTGGGATGGAAAATGCACATGGGTGAGACAGCTTAGTTAAAACAGCTCTGAGAAATACTATGCAGCAGTTGCTGGCCTAAATTTCTAGAAAGACAGGACAATATTGCTGTTCAGTCAGTGAAAGCATGAATGGAGAAAGCCTCCTTCGTAACAACAATGCTCCTTTAGGCTATTCAAAAGCAGCAAGCATGATGCTGAAATAGGGACAAGGGGTGAGCTTGGCAACAGAAGTGTGCATCAAGAACCATGAGGATTAATTATGACTAAATCAGTGGAGAAAAGGAAGCAGAAAGATTGGGATTGGTAAGTCACAGGAGTGAGAGAAGAGAATAAAGAGAAAATGACAAGAAAGGAAAAGAGGCAAGGTAGAACACAACCAAAAGGATTACTTAGGATCACATGTTAAGAATAGTGAAAGTGGTGCTTTACTAAAATAAGTAAGTCAGGAAGTCAGTCTCTTCTCGGTTTGCCATAGAATGGTAGGGTTTGGAAGGGACCTCTGGAGATCATTGAGTCTCTTTACAATGAAGAGAGTAGTCACACAATGGTGTTCAGAAGCAAACAGAAAATGGAGAATGGAGGGAAAGCAAGACAGAAACCTTCTGTCCAGTCTATTTACAGATAATCAGACAACTTGAATGGCTGTAAATCATTACAGCAGCATTAATATTAATAGATGTGCCCCTTTGTGTCCTTTAGTGCAAAGAGCAGGGACTTGGGAATGCTGACACAGCTGGTTAGCAGGAAGGCATCTTAATTGACAACTTTTACAAATATCAGGAAAAAAAAATATGGAGGAAAGGTGAAAGATACAGAAAACTTTATGCTTGAAACCAGTTTTCCTGAAGGACTTAAAGTTATCCATCAACATGAAGAACCATATGAAGAGTTATTTAAGCAAATGTGACATGGAAAATATTCTGAGTGTTCACATATACTACATAGAATCATAGAATTGTCAGGGTTGGAAGGGACCTTAAAGATCATCTAGTTCCAACCCCCCTGCCATGGGCAGGGACACCTCCCACTAGATCAGGTTTCTCAGAGCCCCATCCAGAATGGTCTTAAAAACTTCCAAGGATGGGGCTTCCACCACCTCTCTGGGCAACCTGTTCCAGTGTCTCACCACCCTCATGAAGAAGAAAGTCTTCCTAATGTCCAACCTGAATCGACCTATCTCTAGTTTTGATCCATTCCCTCTAGTCCTATCACTGCCTGACAGCCTAAAAAGTCCATCTCCAGCAAGATGATTTATTCCTCCCTAAGATTATCTCAGTCAACACGGCACTTGTATTTTATACGTATACATTACTGAAGGAGTGGAGATTGAGAATGGACATACCACCTCAACAATATTCAACCAAGTTACTGTTCAAAAATAACAGAAGATTGGCAAGGACTGTAAACATGCTCAAGTGACTTGCTCTGGGGTGTTTAATAACATCTATCATACTAATTGTTGCTCAATTTTCTGTGCTTGACAAGTAGAACATCTGTGTTTAGATAACACAGGTCTGTGAAGGACTCTGAGGCACCTTGTCGAACATGCTTGAGATTCCTGCTCTGCTGTGGGAAAGAGCTGAGCACAGTGGCAAAATACACCTGCAAGAATCTTTGATGTACAAGAGAAAGCAACAGGTTTGAAAGCTTTTTTGCTTTCTAGTAAGGACTGAGCTCAGTGGTGACTGTATCCCCACCTGCATGCCTCTGCCCAGGTGCTGCCATGGAGATCCTCCAGTTCACATGGTAATGAGAATAAATTTACTATCCACATTTCAGCCATGCTCTTACGGTTGTCCCTGTGTCCTGCCTGTTTCAGCTTGCAGTTACCAAAAAGATAACTGGTTTGAGAGCTGAGAAGGATGAGTATGTCAAGAACAAGACCATAAAACTAAAACTCACCTGCATGAAAAGTTATTTTGAGAAAGCTTGCTGAAACTGAGCCTAGATGTCCACTGTGAAAATAATGATAAACAAATATTATAACTGTAACCAGAGTTTTGGACAGATAAATTGTAAACAATGCAAAAGACAGCTAAATCCATAAGGTTTCTGGTGTCATCTAGTGCTCATTGAATCCACAGCATCATTAATTGTTAACACTCTGAAAAAAATTCATCTTATCTTTTTTCTTCCATGCTAAAGAGATAGAGGACAAATTCTAGGTGAAGGAGGAAGTCTAGGGCTTCGACGTGCACCTCAGAAAACCATGGAGCTGACTTAAACCACGTCCTGAGAGAATGATTTTGCAACCAGCAACCTGGAAGCTTTGTCTATCCTTTTCACTTTTAAAATCAAATAGTGACAATGCAAGCCTTGCAATCCAAACAATGCAATCACATGTACAAAAGTCACAGTAAATTCCTAGAAAGAACTAAATTATTGTAGAACAAGGAAGCTGAACGGAACATTCTCAGTTTAAATTGAAATTAATACTAAACACATTTGTTTGAAATTATATGATACAGAATTTACTCCCTTTGAAATTTCACACAAAACCCCTCCCTACATCCATAAAATATTTTTCTTCGAGATTACTAAGCAAGTAATCACCCATATGTTAAATATTTTTAAATGAACAGAACTAATACAACATAAAACAATTTTAAAAACTTTTTTCCCAGATATTCTGCTTTGCATGCTGGGTCTATTTCAAATGTGTAAGATCTATTTTCTCTTTTCCATACAGTATTTCTACACAACCTATTGAAATAGACATGCTGATAGTTAAAAACATGTTAATGTTATGTGATCTACTGTAAGCTATAGCAATCTTTTATTGGATTTTTGATATGCAAAAGTGAAGAAGAAAATTGTTCAAACAAAATGCATACATTTTTCCTTTCTCCACATTTTTAATACATGGTATTACTAGTGGAACTGAGTATCCTGTTATGAGACACATAATGCAGTTACACAGTGGACAAGGAATGATGACAAAAATTCATTTATTAAATAATACATTCTGTGGAACAAAATTTGAATCGCTAAATAAAATTAAGCCACAATATGCATTTTAAGTTACAGAAATTAAAAACACTGCAAAATGAATTCTCATTGTGCTTCCTGGAAGTCACATCAGAGCCATCTATCTCAAAGGCCACTGTAAGGTTTTTGACATTATAATTTCATCTGTCCATTTACTCATATAGCTTTCCAGGGGGAAAGCTCTTCTCTGCTTACTGTTGAATAAATTTTTTTTGGCAGCCTCCCTTCAGAGAATGAATGTATCAAACCCTTCTTATAAATAAGAGTATTCTTAATACTCAATATATTTCATAAATCTTGAATTGTTGCCAAATGCTGATGTTGATTAGTAGTTCTACAAGAGAAAGAACAAAATCTCTCCCTATTTGTTTATGATCACAACTGGAGAGAAGATAGGGACAGATGCACAGGGACAGCATCACCAGTGAGGCTGTGGTGCTGCAGGCTAAGGAAGGTGTTAGTACACTCCCCACCTCCCCCAAACACAAGTACAGTCACCCCAGGTCCCACAGAGCCTTTGAGGATGGTGTTGTCAAGTGACCATGTTTGCACCTCTCAGAATATACGGAATATTTTTAAAAACAACATTTTTCCAAGTGAAACCACATGCACAGAAGCTGCCTTTCACTTGTCAAATTTGGCACGGATTTCAGTCAGACCTGACATACAGATCAGACCCAGAGCTCCCTGTCACCCTCAGTCATCTACAAGTGTGTTGTAATAGGGCAATATTGTGGTGATTGTATGGTTTTGAAAAAATCTTTGAAATTCTCCTTTGCAGAGAAATCTGAGCAACAAAAAATTGTACCAGTTCAAACCTCTTATCCATAAAACTATTGTATATAAACTTAACTTTTTAAAAAAACAAAATGTGTAACTCTTCCAATATATATGACTGAATTTCTCAGTCATTTTCCATGCCATACCACTGAGAAAATGAAGAGAACAGAGCAGAAACCGTGGCATGTGTTTGGTCAGAATTGAAGCTTTCATTAAAAATAATTTTTCATTAAAAACATTTGACTAAAGGAACATCCTGAGAAAAAACGTTTATCGTTGTAGTTCACAACAATGCAGAGCATGATCAAACTCAAGGGAGTAAATTCTACTTTAATTCCAGAGGTGTTTGCTTGATATATTAAGCAGGCTTGCACAAATAAGACAGTAAATTAAATGCACATCTTTCAAACATGACTAAGAGGCAACAATCTGAGACTCAAAAAGTGGCTTAAACCACTTAATCTAAATCCTCATATTACACCATTTTGAAGATTCTTATGTAGAGGAAAGGCTGGAAGACCAACTTGAACTACATAAAAAAAACCAAGCAAAACCATCCCTACCTCAAAAAACAATCTCCCAAATGGTACATCTTAAAAACCAAACAAAATACTATTGAGTAGACATGAATATGGACATGGCTTGGAGGACTGAAGAAATAACTGGAGGTGTTTTTACATCACTGTCTCACCACCTTCTGTCCTCCACTGCTGCTACTGCCTACAGCAGCTCTAATTCATCTTTCTACTGAGAGAAGCAATATTGGGACTGAGATAATTTTTGATCTTTATTTTCCTTGTTAACATACTTGTTAACTAAGATATATACTTTTTCTCTTGAGGTCTTGTATCTGTGAGCACATGCGCATAGTACATTATTTTTTAGAAATTAGTTAATTCATTAGTTTGGCTTGACATCTGTTACACTGGACTAGGAAGAATTTGCCTTCTAGACAAATGACATGCAATTCAAAATACTAAGTGAAATCACAGCAGTGTTTCCAGTAATATGTATTACACTGATCAATAGTAATAAATCTAATTGTTTGTTTAAAATATGGACAAAGAAAACACCTAAGGTTGAAAAATAAAGAGGAAAATATTTAATTAATACACCTCTTCTTCCCCTCCATTTATATTACAAGTTTGATGGCTGCAGTTTCTGTTTTCCTATGAATAAAATTTCCAAATCAATATTAAGATTATTCTTTCCCCGGAATATGATGCAAATACATATATCAAAAGTTATGATCACATCCTTTTCTGAGAGCAAAGAATCATTCAGAGAAAAAACAAAAAACAACAGAAAACACACCTCATTTTTTTCATTTCCCCATTTACTGATATTCTGCAATGCTTAAAACTGATTAAAAATGTGACACCCCAGGGATCAGAGTAATGACACCAAAAGAGTTATTTTGCGTTTTTTGTTTTTTTTTTTTCTCGGAACAGCACAAACTGTGAAGTTTGTTTGCAAGCATTGCAGGAGCAAGTGGTCTTCAAAAACTGACCTTGACTTTGAAGGACAGGTACTTCCCGTAACTTCACAATTCAGTGGGGCCTGGGGGACAGAAACAGCTGCTCTGCTTGGAAATAAATCTTGCCTCTGTGGAGGTAGGAGCTTGGGCTCCAAACTTGTATTGAAAAGTCCAAAATTCCTTGTAAACTAGGCATACCAGCAGAGTTGTGATTTAAGACACAAGAGATCCAAATTTTCAACAAACAAGATAAATCACTAAACCACTTGTCAAGATTTGTCAAGCATCAGCTTGTAATCAAACCTCTTGTATTTGAAATGCTTACAAAAAGCTGGAGAGATGGACAACACAGGATGGACTCTTTAGGGGATAGAATGCCTTTATACAAAATACTCTAGGGATCTCATAATATTTTATGAATGTAATGACCAACAAGTTCTGCACACTATTCTTATCTTCACGTAGTGAACCAGGAGACCAGATAGGGTGCATATTTTCAAACCTGCATTTTTCAAGTTATGTCTATATTGCCATGATTCATGAACTTGCATTAAAAAGTACAACTGCACACCTTTGCCATCAGCATCTGGGATAAGAATTGTGCAATGAGGCTGCAAATTAATATAAATTTACGTAATTAAATACTTCAAAGCTGAAATGCTATACTATGGTTTAAATGAAGGTAAAATGAATAGATATGCAACAATTTAATTGAGTTGTATTTTAAAACTTGAAAATAACAGGAGACTCAATTCAAATGGTTGTACCTCATCAAGAACATTTGCAAAAAGAAAATGATTTTGCAAATGTACTTTCTGTAATGAAACAAAATTTTGGTTAGTTAAAAAACTCAGCAGAGAAGCTGTAGCTGACCATATTACCTACCAAAAAATGTGAGCTAGAGAAGAAAAAAAAACTTTACTACATGCCACTAGGAAATGAACTTGCAACCTGATGGTCATAAGGGAGACATGCCACTTAATTAAATAGCACAACTGGCAAATACGTGGCTTAATTTGTGGGATCATAGAAATCCTCACTCTGAAAGCTAATTTGCTTCATAAGCGATCATGTGGAAGATAAGGCAATCATTTTGTGGCTGTTATATAAACAGACATTATATTCTAAACCAGAGCATCTGCTAATCAATTACATTCCAGCAATATAAATAGTTTCTCTCCAGTAAAACTATTTTAAAGAAGGAAAGGGAAACGGAAATTTACAAGAACAACCTTTACCATAGAAGAGATCTGATCCTGTATACTCTTAGTATAGATTTTGAAAAATAATTTTGTCAGAATTACAGATTACTCAGCTGTAGTACCACAGACCACAGTCTTTTTCTATTACAGTAACAGATCTTTGGTAAGCAACTAAGTCATTATGTTTGTTTTCATCACACAGAAATAATGGATATAGCAGTAACATCAACCAACATGAGCCTATAAAAGCAAATAATTGATTTTTCTTTCATTTCTATAAAACAATACTAATACTACTACTAATAAGAATAATAATAATGAAGAAAGGAACTTAATTTCCCATTTGTGCTCTGAAGACTGCGTTAGTCTTCTCTGTCAAATAGATAAGTAATCTTCATGGCTGTAAAACTTCTCACATTCCCTTGGAGCTCTCTTAATCTTTTTGCCCTTCATTCTGAAAACCAGACAGGATGATGGGTAAGGAACTAACCTGGGAAATAGGAAATGAAAACCAAGGATATGGATCCTGGTGCATGTGCTGAATAAAGGAAAGGAGGTGGATGTTTGCAGCTGTAATGACTTCAGGAAGTTGATACGTGTTGGTTTATATTTTTTGTAGACTCTGATGCAGAATACAAGCCTGAGGCACCTGTGGGCATCCATAAAGGTTGAGACCCTAAAGAAAATGCACCCTGTGAAACTGAGGTGCCCACAGAGGTAAGTCACGGCCAGAAATAGACAGACATTGGACAAGAGGCTTGGGAATCACACTTTATACTGAGGTGATTGAGCTACACACAAGTCTTCGTTTCACATGAGACTCTCTTTAGATCTGAGCCAAATTAGTAATCTTTTAAAGAAAATAGTACTATGAAAGAGACGGCAAAGACAAAGGTAAATCTTCTTTCAGTCTAGCTATATGGAGAGTATGACAAAAAAAAGAAAATATTTCCCTCTTTTTGTTTTCTTCCAAAATAATAATAGTATAGGTAATATCCTTTGGGGGGCACATTAATTCTCCTGTGGGATTCTGCCCTGCAGGAAGCATTCTTCAAAATGTACCAACAAAGAACTACAAACTGCATTTAAGGCCATTACTCTATTTAATTACTTTTTTTCCTCTGGCATTTCAGAGACTCCATAAAGCTAAGGGCAAAAAAATAAGTTTTCATTAAAAATGTTATAAAAAGTAAAATTGCACAGGAGGATGCAGCAGACCAAAAGCATATTAAAGAAAAGTCAGTCCTTTAAAACCAGTTAAAGTTCAGCTAAGGCAATGCCTCTGGCACAACCTGTGCAAAATATTCCATATACCAGCTGCAACTGCAGCAGACAGGAAGGTAGTGCAATCCATCTTCATTTTATATTACAAAACTGGACTCCAAGGGACTGTCTGACCCAATGTCTAGTCCTTTGCTGAGGCATACTTACCTCCAATATATATTTTTTTTTCATGAGGACCACGATTCTCCTTAAAGGTAGTCAGAATTTTTTGACTGCATTAACCTATCCAAAAGGCTACTAGAGCCACGGGGACAGTGTTGCATAATGTAGTTGCTATACACTACATGCTAGAGTCTCAAAGATCAGTGTGAGTGCTCTAGAGTCTGCTACAACATGCAGCTTTCACAGGAATCACAACAAATGTGCATTACCTTTTTCTGGTCTTGGGATGCAAAAGATGTCTCAGTTGTTACTATCTACCTGATACAATGGTACTTCAATCGTAACACATGTCCCTCCCTGTATGTCCCTTTCCCGCATGCTTGCTGTGCAATCTTTTGTCATCCATCAACATCTCAGTATGCCTGGAATAGTTTAGATAACACCAAGAGACAGATAAACGAGAAAACAAGCACTAATTCTTAAACATTCCCTCCACTGTGCTGAAAAGCTATCAAACCACATATGATACTAAAATTCAATTTTTGAAGATTTGTGCTCTTCTCCTTTCAGATTACCTGTTTAAGAGAAAGACAACTACTTGACAAAGTTTTACCTATTTTATGAGGAAAAACAAAAGCTAAGCTAATTCTGGCTAGGCAAAATCACATTCAATCACAGAAATAAAGAAAAGAACAGTATCCAATAGGGACCACTTCAAAAGATTGTCTGTGAGAAGATACAGAGCTGGAAAATACTATAAGAAACTGCAAATCCCACTATGCAGAGAAAATAAAATCAAGGATGGTAACTCGGTTAACAGTAAAAATTGTCAGTAATACTGTAACAGTTTTGAAGACAGTGCACATTGTCTTTAGGATCCTACTTATGATAAAGTGCCTTGATATCTTTTCTCTAGGAGAAATAACTAATTCATGACCATGGTCTAAGTTCCACAATTCAAAACAAAGCATGCTGCCCTATTTGTAGTTAGCTACAAAAACTAAGTAGAAATTTGTCATGTTTTGTTGATATTCCATATGCATGCAAAGCTGCTTGGTATGTTTCCCTTTGTGTTTCTTTATTTGAAGGATGACTATATGTGTCCCAGCCTTATGATGAGACCACTACCAAAATAAGCATGTTTCCTTATGAAAGAAACATGCAGTAGTATGTCCTGACATGAGAATCAGGACTTAACACTGGACCAGAAACTCTTTGAAATGAGGAAGGGTGTCAAAAAGGGAGAAAATAACTCAAAGCACAAGAACCACCACGATTAAAGGACACCTGAGAATCAAAAGCATGAAAGACAGAAACTTTAATGAAACGGATAGGAATTTTCCATGATGTCTGGAAATTGATTTTCCTTCTACTTCTTTGTTTCAATCTACTTTTATGCTTCCGCCCAATAAACTCTTACTGACTGTGAAAGTAACATATGAAAATGCCAATTACTCTAGACACTTAATTCAGACTTGAGAAAAAGTTTCCTTTTCTTTCTTAATCTCCATCACAACGCTGAAAGCATTACCACACTGTTTCTTATGCAGCCATTCGTATCTATTTTTAATCTAAAATGAATATGGAACTTTATTTATGCATAGGCTTAGCATGATTGGTTAAAATGGAAACCAAAAGAGAAGCAACAAAAAAAGAAAAAGCTTGGTATTACCCTGCCTTCCTCCTGCTGCTGCTCTTTACATAGTTTCTTAAGTTCCTAATAATTAAAAATCATGGTTCAGCTGCCTCTCCCCATGAGATTAATTTAAAAGAAAGTAAAGCCTTTTAGAAAGACACAGAGAACACTTTCTAAAATTTATCTCTCTATATATGCTCTTCATTTGCCTTTTTTTTTTTCAAGAAGAAGAATAAGAGTCTGTGGAGGTCCCTACTGGCAATAGACTAGCTATGTTATTCCAATTTACATGAAGGCCATGAAGGAAGATGCAGGAAAGTACAGACCTCTTAGTGTAACATCAGTTTCTGGAAAAATTATAGAGAAGAACATTTTCCTCCCCCTCCCTCTCCTCTCCTCTCCCCCTCCTCTCTCCTCTCCTCTCCTCTCCTCCCCTCCC